>JWIU01000094.1:0-101124 GCA_000966885.1 Xylaria sp. JS573 | reverse complement strand
AATATATAATAATAAAATATTATAATAAAAGTTATAAAAAAAATAATATATTAAAATTTAATAATAAAATAATACGTTGCAGCTAATTTTAATAAAGTTAACACTTTTAAAATACGATTTAATACTTTTAATTTATATCTTTATTATAAAATATTTGAGCCAAAAGATATCTAATATTTAATTATCTAATAAGCCACCAAAAAAACGGCGTTCCAAAAAAAATATCTTATAAATAGTAAATATCTAATATTAGGGCTATCTAATAACTAGGATAACCACTGTAGTCGCATAGTAACGTTCTCATCCCTCCCCTTGTCCCTGCCCGCCTGCCTTCCAGCCTGCCCGCCGCGCGCATCGGAATGATACCCCAAGTCGAGCAGTTCTGCCAGTTCTGCCAGCCAGCATCGCTGCATCGGCGGTCTGGGCAANCCCCCCCCCCCGTCACCATTAAGATTCACCAGGCTGCGCCGCGAAGCAACAGCTAGGTGGTTACTCGAATAAGCAGTAAGACTAGCAGATCAAAGCGGCACCTATCTCATCATCATCATCACCTCTGTCTCTCTCTCTCTCTCGCGTTCATCGTCCCCCCACGATAGGTAGGCAGTTCACTCGCTTGCTTTTACTCGCTTATTCACTTGATTGCTTGCATGCATGTTCGTCTACTAGGTACTACAAGTAGGTATGAGTTGTATCCATGCGTGTATGTGTACTAGTACTAGTATGTAGGGATGTAGGGATGTTTGGATGCCGGCCTCGATGCGGCACCGGGAGGCCGGGGTGGCCTAGTCGCTGCTGGCCGTGCCTAGTCTTACGGAGCTCCCAGAAGACTGCCAGATTGCCCCTGACTTGCCAGATCGCCAGACGAGAAATCGCCCGGGGCAAGGCGAAGGCGGTGGATCTCGGACTGCGAGAGGTGGCAGATCTCGGACTGCGAAGGAGCGGCACTGTTGTTATTCATAGAAGCAGCGGATTCCGATCGGACCCAGGCCGTAGCGATTTACATGCGTATCGGTCAGGCTGGAGATTGGAGATTGGAGATACACACACAGAGATGGGATTTGGATAGGATTCGATTACTTAAGATAGTCGTACAGTCCACCGACTCGTAGCAAAAGGTAAGTGATTATCGTAGGTGACTTTCTACAGTAACAGCAGCTGCTATAATTAGATATAATTAGAAATATAGAGGCCCACATGTACGAAGGCAGCGAGGCAGCAAGGCATCCAAGGATAGGATCCTCTACATCGTCGACTCTTTTATTTCCATACTACGTATGTACTACGGCATGTCCGGGGCATACGGCCGTGAATTCGCTGTACCAGGTCACTTAAATACCCACGAACCTCAAGTGCATGTTTGTCGATTTTCTTCCCTTTCTACCCTTTTCTGCGCGATCCGCGGCGGCGGGAATTGGATGCCTACGAGTTGCTGCCCTACCTGCCTACGCACTCTCTTCTTCTCTTCTATCGTTCGCACCCTGAAGCCTCGATGGAGCAGGTGAATGGGCAAGATGGGCAACTTCGGCAAGTCGGTAAGGGGGCGAAGACGCAGACGGGCAGAGGTGATTCGATCATTCGACCATCACAAGCCCCGACTTTCATACCTAGTAGGTATGTAGTCCCGCCATCTGGTCTGCACCAGCTACTACGTAGTAGGTAATCCCGACTTTCTGCGAAAAAGCACCCCGTCGCATGGAGCGTGCGACACCTGAACTGAACAGCGCGCGAAGGACCCGTGAAATCACCGTGGGGGCAGTGGGGTAGCACCTGTGCATACGACCGTGACAGTGAGACAATTCCCCCCAAACTGCCAGACTGCCACTAGACTGCCACCAAATCAGCCAAAGTCCATCATCTCTTCCCCAGTTGCGGCTCCAATCTTCTATTCTCAGGCCCGAATCAGCGCTGCCGCTGCCCAACAGTCAGTCAGACCCCCCTCCCCCCCGTCTTATATGGCAATCTTGTATATCCCAGATGGCAGCGTTGTTCAAGATCGCTACCACCAACGTCCAGCGCGGGGTCGGCAGTGGTAGTAGCAGAGTAGTAGGAATACATAGGTAGTAGGTAGCAGTAGAGAAATCCTTTACACACCATACAACCCCCCACATACCCGCACTTACACACACATAAAGACTCACGACCGCGCAACCGCACACCTACCCACGGGCATCCGCGCCATCTTCCCGTCGACGGTTTGTTCTATTCGTCTTCCGTAGCATCTGGGCTGTCTGTGTTCCATGGTTAGCTACGTGCAAAAGCCACTGTGGCGATGGTCCGGTTGGTTGGCCGTCGGAGGGGATGGCGTCAGACCATCTCGGATGGTTGAAGCCGATGGTCACATCATATCTCTGCCCTACTAGTGTATGCGCTTGTTACCTACCCACGAATCCCAGTGTTGCCCGATCTCATCGACGACTTATTAATGCCTATGTAATTAGTCGTCGTCGTCGTCGTCGTCCGTCCATCCGTCCGTCCGTCCAGTGAATGACTAGGGAGTAAGACTGTGTGTTGTCTGGAAGAGACGGTGAAGCGCGTGTAGCACGGAGCTGACATTGCTACCTACATTTCAATATCGCGTTCGCAGCACAGCATATCTTACATAATACGAAACCACCGTAGTTATCATCATGAATATTAAACGACGCAGCTCAACGATGATAGGCGCGAACCGTGCATACCTACTATGTACATGTAGTAGCAGCGATCTCATCGGAGGGTTCCACATGCGCTAGTAACTACTTAACAATCAAGTCACAAACGAATGGCGTGGTCCGTCGTCGTCCTCGGGGAAGGCAGGAGAAAAAAATGGACATTGGAAACACCTCCGGATGGGGGGGGGCCTTGGCGGTAGACGGACTACTACGGATTCGACAAACAACCCCATCCGTAATTTAACTGATCTTAGACAAGACGTGCTAGACTAACCTAGCGTCTTCCAAAAGCCGGAGGCGCCTGTCCGAGAGCGGATATCAGGTTTGTGTCTAGCGGCTTCGACAATGTTCATGAAGAACCGGGAGAGGTCCTTGCGGCCCGTATCGGGCTGGCCCCATATCAGGAATAGCGGTTGTCGCAGTCCGGGAATACCATGAGGAGAGGACGGGCCTAACCAAACCGCCGAACATTATTCATGTCTTGTCTCCAAGCCCTCTAATCTGCCTTAGTCAATATCCTTGGATCTGGGGGTCCCCATGCCGCATCGAGCAACAGATGGACAGGGTAGGCTTATGGCGATCGCCAAGACGGGCCGAAACACGGGCTGAGAGCGCGTCCAAGATGCTGTTCTCGGCCGCGCCGCACGTGCTCGCGCTACATGGGGTCTAACGGCGCGCGATTGGGGAAGCCTCGACGACGAACTTCATTCCAACGAGGCCCGGTCGTGGGCGCTAGGCGGGAAATGTCCCGGACCGAAGATGTGGTCATTGGGCTGAACACGTCCTGTCGCAACCGGCGAGACAATGCAGCTTGGTGGCTGAGATCGACGCGCATCCATCCCTATCGCGTCTATCTATCTGTCGGTATGTCTGTCGCAAGACGCCAACCGCATTGGAAGCCGGTCCGGTCACTGTAACGGGTGCGCCATGCGGAGCCGGCATATGCGGGAAGCGTCTTTCTTCCTATCTCTTCTCATGAGGGCATAAGACAGTGAGAGATGACGATACGAGCCGGGACCTGGTTGAGGAGCTTAGCCAGTAGGGCCGAACATGAAAAGCCACGTCCACCGAGACGAGTGAAAGGCGACGAGTCATGATACCTCTGGTTGCGTTACTCTAGTGTTGAGAACCATACAGGCCCTCCTCATATCGTCCTGCGCAGTGGAGGTCAGAAACTCGTTCCATTCCCCCCTCATAGAAGATCTGCCCCGCGCCCCGCCCTCTAGATCGAGGGGGCGAATGAGACAGGCCATCCCATACCGTCGGGCTTCCTATAGCTGTGGGGGTTAGAGAGATCCCCCCCAAGGGTCCCGATACCATAGGAGTGGCTAGTATAAAGCCGGCCGCAGTCTGACGGCCTTATGTCGACCTCCGGTGTCCATTTTCGGAAAAGGGCAAAGGATATCGGAAACGTTGGAAAAGACGGTAGCGGCGCCAGGGTAGCATCGCGGGATGCAGTCCACATATGTCTTGCGTTTATGGCTGATGCATATACTTCAACCGTGGTTGTTTTTCTTTTTTCTCACCTCGACGAGCGCCGGTCTCATTGGGCCAGAACTGTCGTTCCGCAGCATCTCGCAGCATCATGCAACAGGGTCTAATATGTTCTTTCGTTATCGCAGGCCTATTGTCTTCGGAGGCCTCGACCGACGACGGTTCTGCCCAAGCGCCAGTGCGCCAGTGCGCCATTAAAGAGGCAGACGACGTGCGTGCGGGCTTAGGGGTCTTTTTGAATCTATCTCCGAGTGGGTGGTCCCAATATCGCAGTCGCCTAGCAAGCGAGGTCGACACACGCAAGACGTAAGTGATACAGGATACAGGTGTCGTGGTTGTGGCGGCATTTGTCCGTGATGGCCTTCCCACAAGGGGTACGCGGGAAATGGCAAGCGTTATCCGAGCGAAAGTGATACATGACATGCAGGCGAGGCCTGTCCCGCACCAGGCGGCGGGAGAGGCTTCTGCACCTTTTGACTGGCCGGGGTCGTCGTTCGGTCTGAGATCGAGCGGCAGTTGAGCATCTCATGCAAGTATCTGGCCATCCAAAGGGAGGGAGGTGAAGAGGGGGGGGAGGGGGAGGCACCGCGTCTTACGGCACGGCGCAAACGCCGAGGTACCGCATCTGGGTCTTCACGACCAATATCTCCAACTCATGCGACAGCCGGTTGCACGTACTAAGGCTCGGACATGACTGCGGCTTCTCCGAATCTGCCCCTGCCGCCTCCTCACTCACATTACCCAACCAGCGTTTGGCCAACCTCCCTTGCGAGGCTTGTTGGCAAACGGCCGTAAAAATATTCGCCCAATGGCCCAGGGAAGAATGTGCGCGTCGAGGGTGAATGGACGACTCCGTAAGCGTCGGTGAGCGTCCGTGGTCTTCCGGGACAACCTCCATCGCTCCCTGTCGGCCTCGACGTCTTGTGCCTAAGCGACGCGTATCACGATGTAGAAGCTCATCTTGGGCAAGGATCCCGCGCCTGTGTCGATTGATAAGATAGCGTGTGAAGAAAGGTGTTTACGTATACGGAATCTAGTCTAAGGAATGACTTATGAACTACAGAGTAGGTAGGCCTCTAGGTCGTTTGCCCAACTGGGTATAAATGCCCTTGCAGGATGACTACCTGTATCTCATGCACCTAACTTGACCTTGTGCATCCGTACCAATCACCACGTCTGGTGACAACAAGGATTTATCACCCCTTGAGCCCCATCTAACATGAGATACTGAAGTACTTCAGACGGCTAACGTCAACTTAAAGATTGTTTGGTGCCTTTCTATCTTGCCGTCGAAAGTAAAGGAGCTAGTTTTTAGGAGCCACCAATGCCACTCTCCTATCCTTACCAGCTGTTGAGTGTGCTCTAGGCTGTTCAGTAAGATGTTCAAGTGCATTAACGGCACTTCATCTTTCGGTTACCATATGACTAGTTAAAGAAGATTCTTCGTGATCAGTAGTCTTAGCAATCTAAACATGATAAAAAGCCAGGAGCTATAGCACCCTTCAGTTTAATATTAACAATCGACACTCACGCCACCCCGCTGCTTACTAGTATACCTGACAGGCGAAGATACACTGAAGTATGAGAGAGCCACCGAGAGCAACACTCATCGCTAGTTAAGGCCGCAAAAGCTCGGCGAGTGGGGGACTCAGTTGCTCAATGCTCGGATATGCCTTGGCTGGCTCTTGATGAAGATACATCGGATTCTCATCGTCCTCGCTAGACCTCCGAGCGGCCCCCAAGCCCTTGGACAGCATAGCAACTACCAGTCCGACGGTATCAAGGGACAGCCCTTTTCAGCGAAGCCCTGACATCATACAAGAAAGGCTCAGGCGGCATGCTGGTAAGAGCGGGACCTGCTAAGCTTGTTCCTTGCGTGGAAAGTCGCCGCGGTATAGTGTAAAACACTGCTTCACGCACGCAGGGCGGGGGAGTACACTTGCTCATGGACTGTCATACTTTTAGACAGATCCCCACCCAATGACGACGAGGGTCTATACTATAACTGATTGTCAGCTCAAAGTATCCAAGGCGTTGGACGATACGCGCATACCCATATTCATAATTCATGAGACCCATCAGTAGATGCCGGCTTGGATTGGCCCTTCAATACTTGTCGGACAAAACAGGTGTCGGCGAGGCGAAGCTCGTCAAGGGGAGGGGGAAATGAAAGGTTCGTAAAGGCAATTCAAGGTATCATGACAGCCATGAGACGATAATACCCAGCTAACGTCTCGTATGCGCGGAGATACCGATTACTCCAGTAGTTGCCGTATTAGCTGGCCGTCCTCATTTGGATTCCGGCCCCACGACCCGTGGTACTGTTACCAGGTAAGAGATCAAGAATGGCATGTCATATAAGATACGGGAATGCATTGAACTTTCTGAGACGCCGTTGCTCTCCGCCGGAGTCAACTGCTACCTTGGGGCATTTAGGTGATTCGACACCGCTACTCCCTCTCGTCCGCCTCACCACAATAGGCCGGCTAAGCTGGTGCATAAGACCGGGCATCTCGAGGGAGCGACCACTTGGGTGATATGGGGAGATCACCGACGTTGGCTGCAGTTGTCTACTCAGCTTATCTGTACCCGGGCCCTGGGTGAACCTGACCGCTAGTATGAACGGGATACCTACTCCCCCGGAGTCCGCGTCCTCCCCGCGAATAGGGATTTTCTGACGTCGAGTTTGCCTTTTGTCCAGCGTCGCCCTTGCGAAGTCAGATGACACGGCGTCGTAGCACCGGATGTCAGGGTACGGAGTCGATGGACCCTTCTGGCCCGGCCCCCATATCGTTGCGTCGTGGTGGCGGGCTCTATCCATCTAAAAAAGAATAATTCCATGCACATGCGATACGACACACACCCACCGGAGAAAATGGCTCGACGCGCGACATAGCAATGGGCCCAACCTCGCGTTGCTGGCCCCATCCCACCAACTTCCTAGCCCTAACCTAGGCCTTGGATATGGAGAATACCCAACGAACCCGCTCGATCGGGTCGCTGCTGCGACGCAGCGTTATAGGGCCGTAACGTCGTCTCCCCACGATACCGTCGCAGCGCCTACGTTGCCTGGGAAAGGGAACTCGAATAGTGGAGAGCGCAGAGGGCATACCCAATCCCGTTTCCCCCTTTACCCGAAGCTTATAACCATTGACAATCGGACATAGTCGGACAAGATCACGCCCGTAAAAACGTTCTAGACCCGCCGACGAGCCCAGTCGGACGACTGTCCAAGAGTCGGGTTGCATTGACTGACCTTCCTTCTTCAACCCTTCATGCTTCGGGCTTCGGTCGGCCGTTAGGACCCTCTCTGCATGGTCAGAGGCTCTCTAGACCCTGGATCCTCCGCGGAATAAGAATTTTCATTATCTGATTATCAGATGGGGGCTTTCATTTTCCGCGACGATGAAGGGCCGCCCCCACATTTGTGGTATTGGTTGGGCCTCTTCTGTTTGACGTAGATCTACCATAGATCGCGCGGCGGAACACTTCCCTCGGGAATTTGGATTGGACTAGGCTATTTCGTTTCCCTTGTGTATTATTCCTAGATCTAAGCCTTGTGCGAGAGGTGTTACGGAGGTCTCGTGACTTGGCCATTGCCCCTGAAGACAACGCCTAGTATACCTCAATGAGATGAATAAGTCTTTCCAAAGGTTCACAGTGTGCTGGTTTGAGTCTGGTAATGCCTAACGTTTCAAGATAACCATCAAATAGACCGTTTTTTAGACTGTTGGTATCTCCCTGGTTAGCAAGTAGGGGCCAAGCCGTTCAACGACCTGCCCAAGGTAGAAGCGATGTCTCAAATAGCTAGCTACATGGTTTACATCGCCGGACCATGTTGTATAGTGCGTCATTGCTAGTAATACGCTTTCAAAACTATAACTTAGCCTACCTGCTTAAACCAGGATAGAGGCTGCAGAAAGAACTCCGTTACAACTAGATCTTACGCCTGACTCTATTCCTATAGCGTGCTCATATAGACATGGACCTAAACTGTAAACATCTTTACGACAGCGACATGAACAGCTCACCAAATCTCAAGATATGTATAGATCTTGGGTTCATATAGACGTAGCTCTACCAGGGCACCATTACCACACATACACGAGGCGAATATGCTCACAATTGGTTTATTTGTATCGATTTCGTCCACATCTAGGTACAGCAACTGAGCGAGGAATGAGGCCCCCTTTTCCCTACCTATCCCACAGGCTGTTTCTTTTTTTCTTTCTTTTCTTTTCCCCCCATTAACTTCTCCTGCCTTGCCTATTCCACGCAAAGCGGAATACTAACGCCCACACACGCACGCCGTAGCGTCCTAGAGGGACTGGATTGTTCATCCATGCGCCGAAATCTACCTGACGACTACCAACCAACGAACCAACCAACCAACGAACCAACCAACCAACTAGTTAAAGCCTCGTACCGCCCCTCCAGGCATCGACCTTGGCCGCCGTGGCCGTGCTGCCGCCGAAGTTGTGCAGCCGCTCGCCCATGAGGTAGGCCTCGTCGCGGATGCGGACCTGCCAGCCCTCGAAGACGCCGACCATGCTGCGGGCGAGCAGCAGCGCCGCCCACGCGAGCGCCGTCATCGGGTACGCGAGGCGGAACACCCACACCTGCACCTCGTGCGGGACCTCGACGCCAGCGGCGCCGCCGCCAACACCGTTGGCGGCACAGCGACGGAGCGTCAGCCACGCCATGAGCGGCGGCGTGAGGATCAGCACCAGCGACGCCGTGACGCCGGGGACCACGAAGGCGCGCGTCAGGACGCCGACGTCGGGTTCCAGCCAGCCGCGGCGGAGGACGGCGCGGACGGCGTGCGCCGGGCGGCCTCCGTACAGCGTCAGCGCCCGGGAGCCCAGCTTGAGGTAGAGGATGCCCAGCGTCCAGGCCTGGATGACGCGGATGGTGTGTCCGCCCCGCAGGCCGTCGAGCCGCTTCGTGGAGGATTCCATCCCGGCCGGGTACATGTACGTGTGGAGCGGCATGAGCAGGTAGAGCTCCACCAGGAGCGTGATGAGCAGCGGGAACACCACCAGTAGGACGACGTAGGTGTACAGCAGCCGGACTGCCCGTTTCGCAAAGTGAAGTCCCCGCTGCACGGCGTGACGGTCGAACATTGAGGCGAGGGCGGAGTCCGCCCAGGCTCTCGCACTCGAAAGCATCGAACGCAGGTGGAAAATGAAGTAGCCGATAGAACCGAGAACGTAAATGCCGATACTAAAAGCATATATGTCGTTGGTGCGTATATGGGAGGGAATGAGCACCTTGAACATGCGACGACCGAACACGAGCGGGACAATGGTAATGCCCACCCCAGTAACCGCGGCGAATACCCAGATGAAGAGAATGAAGAGGAATATGCGAGTGCGGAACCATGGCGGTATGTAGACGAGCTGATATGTACCATCGAGCCATGGATTTCCATCAGACGGATCTCCACTCCCTTCTGGGGGTTCGAGAAACACCGACTGGCCCTTGGGGATCTTGACCTGGTCAGAGGCCGGTGCCCGCACATACCGGCCGTCGGGTTCGAGCTGGCCGGTAGTGATGAGCCGCGTCATGATAGCATCGTCGGCGAGCAGCTCTTCCAGGTCGGGCTTCGCCTTGCCGCCGGCAAAGACGTCCCACCATGTCTTGGGAACGACTTTGTGCTCGCTATTCACTTCCAGGAAAATACGGTGCCACCAAGGTGTACGAATCAAGTGGGGGGAGTCGTCCGCCAGCGCCAGGGAACCTTCCTCGTCCGCACGTCGTTCCCCAAAGAGGAACCACGTTAGCCGTAGATTCCTAGCGCACTTACGGAACCACCAGGTATACATGGCGTGTAGACCGTCGCTCGGCTTGAAGAACCTCACGGCCAGGGGCATCAAGAAGTTGTAAAAGAGGAGGTCGATGGGAAATTCGAGAACCGGCTCGTTGGATGAGTAGTGGATGGGTAGGACGCTGGGCAATGCCAGAGACAACCCCCAGACGACACCGCCGAGACACACGACAACAAGGGCTCCATAGACGAAAGCTGAAAACAATATCTTGCGGAGCTGGGTGGTGACATTGCGCTCGAGAACGTCGCGGACAGGGTGGAATTCGGGGTCGTCCGGGTCGCGGATGAAGTCTGGCATTAGATTAGTTAAACATTCCGTGTTTTGACATGGATAAGGCAATCTTACATAGGACACCCTTCCGCATGATCTTTCGGCACATAGAGACAAACAAGGCAAAGTGGAACATGTAGCCTGTGCCAACAAACCAGTGTACGAAAATCGAGGTGAGCGGGTAGTTGTAAGTAAACAACATACGCGACCTAAAACTTGTGCTTTCGAAGAGTGGGAGCAGCGCGAAGTCGAGGAGGAGGCCACAGTAGAGGGGGAATATCAGCATCTCGATGCTTATGATCAATATCACCTTCATGACACCGCTGGCCTGGTTCAGCACGTCAATAATTGAGGCTTCCCACTCCTGAGCCGTGCGTCCCGAGAAGAAAGGGGATCCCCTGCCAAGATACAGGCCGGCGATGACGGTAAACGAGACATATCCGATAAGAATAGCCCACGTCCTGTCGTTAGCATCCCAGTAGGCAAGTACAGGGTTTACGGAGGAGGATGGGCCGGGAAGATTCAGGCTGATCATCCAAGAACCTGGATGGGTGACGATGTCCGGTATCGCCTTTAGGAACCCTGGGGCGACGGTTGTGATGAAAGTTGTTGCTGAACTCAACTTTGCCGCGTAGTTGCCGCCAAACACATACAAAACGAGGTCCCCAAAGCTCGTGAAGACGGAATAGATGTCCTGCTTCACGAAAACCAAAGCCTCGTGACTGATGGCCGAGAAGTTGCGTACCTCGTTGATGGATATGAGAGGTATCTCAGACATGAAACTGGATGTGATGCGGTCAAAAGCACTGGCGGCAACATGCTTGGCGTCAGATCTCAGCGTGTGCATGATCTGCTTGCCCTGGTCGATCTTCAGAACCAGCCTGAAGCCCTCGAGCAGGTTGAAGACAAAGCTCGAGGTATAGCCGACGGCCAGCAGCGCGGCGTCCTGTACGAACTTTGAGAAGCTGAAGACGATACGGATCAGGCGAGTGGGGTTTGCGAGGAACCAGACTGTCACGCGGCCGATGTTGTACGGGATGAAGATTCCAACAAATATTGAAATGGAGACGAGGAAGGCACAGAAGATGGCGTTTTGGAACAGACCGGCTACCGGGCCACGCATGCCTATCAGCTCCATGATGCCCTCGAAATCTTCGGCGTCCTCAATGGCCTCAGGGTCCATGCCGGCGTCGAGAGCAGCTTGTTCGAAATCTGGGCCCATCTCGACATCGTTCTGGCCCTGCTCCTCCTCGTCGTCGACTTCGTCGAAGAGAGGTGCATTTTGGTTGTCACCAAAGATGTCAACGGCCTCCGCCTCTATCTCGTCTGCCGGGCCAGCCTCTACGTTGCCCCACATGAAGTCGGCCATACGACCCACTATACCGCCTTGCTGCTGTGCGGCAATAACGGCTGGCCCCTGGTCGTGAACAGGGCCTGCCACTCCGTCTGAATCACTAGGGTCGCTACTACTGGCGGGTGTGTGTATCTCTGCTTCTTCGTCTTCGTCCTCGACGTGCTGTTCTGCGACCGACGGTCCACTATTCTCATGGTTGCTGCTTGTCGCGCCGGACGTCGGTATCTCTGCGCTGGAGACTCCGAAAGAATTGCTGGCAGGTAGCGCAGTGTCAGACTCGGGAAGGTCAGGGTAGGCGCCAGGCACTGTATATGGGAAGTCATCGTGTGCTTCTGGCATATTAGGAGGTAGGTCAGAAAACGACCAGTTATTGTTGGCAAGCATATTAATGGTATTGCGAGGCTGGGGGCCGTCAGAAACAGCTCTAGGCCGTGTTGATGGTGAGATGAGTGGCTGCATGTCTTCATCGTCATTAGGTTTGTGTGGAGCGGTATTGCCAAAATCATTCCCCCATGATAACCAAGGGTCGCCCTCTTGAGTAGTGGACCCAGCCTTGTCTTTTCCCTTGCGTTTCGAATCCTGACCTTCGTTGTCATCCCCGTCCTCAATTTCTGACCACGTCCAGCTAGAGCCATCACTACCCGTTCGACCAACCTGAGGCGGATCTAATCTTGAAGAATAGCTCGAACGGCGTTCGTGGTGGTTCAACATGCTTCCCATTCCGTTTGCCGGTCTCGAGTTGCCTGCAGTAGCAGCCCCTCCGGTTGTTGCTAGCTCGCGCGTCTTCCTGACCCAAAACCGTAGTCGATCTTCGAGGCCCTCTTCTCGGATAATCTCTAGAATCCTCTGTTGATCCCCTCCGGCTTCTTTAAAAATGCGAATGTATTCCGTCGTAAATAGCGTCATGTCGTCGCCGCTATCCCCTGGTTCCGTCAGCAGGCGACCCCCATCCTGGTGGTTGCTAGAGGTAAGCTCATCGGCCAAGTCGTGCCGTGATGCATGAGATAAGGGGCCCTCAAGCTCGCGGATGGAGGGGCCGGCCCGGCCGGGGTCTCGTAGCTGCCCCTCCCCGCTATCTGGTGCCACCTCGATGTCTTGCAACGGGCTGCGCCGGGTCCCGGTGGGAGCCCTGTGACCTAGGTTCTGGGACCCCATCACAGGTTCTTCACGTTCGGCGGGCATCGCATCGTCTCGGACGCCATCATCTGACGGTAAGGATCCGTCCCGGGCGACGACAGAATCATCGTCGGCAGGGTTGTTTTCGTGCTCTCCAGCGGCTGGTTCGCGCGGGGCCGGGTTGACGGCTTCGACAAGAGGAGGCGCTTCGTTCTCGGCGGCAACAAAGGCCGCACGCATGTTTATCTCGGGCTGTTGCTGCACCACGTAGTCCCTCACCAAGATAATGAGGATGAAACACACAATGACAAGTAGAGTGATGATCTGACCCTCAAGCACGGCAATAAGAGTCCGATTGAGGGCGGGGTACCGCGTAATATTCTTCAAGACGGCGACGTCGCCCAGTAGCGAGGAACGCTGGCCGGGAATGGGCTGCACTGCGAAGTCGTCAACATGTGTCATATTTAGGTTCTCGATGACGAGCTGGTATTTCTCGGCGGCGCTGGATACTCCGAACAACTTACCCAGCCAGGACTGGGTGGCGGACATATTCATGGGCCTCGAGATGGCTTTCAGGAAGTTGGATACGGGCACCGGGTCGACGACGCGCCCGAGGCCGGCGGCGGTGGTGGTGGCGGCTACCAAGGGACTCGAGGCGCAGGTGGTCGTTCCGGTCACAGAGAGAGAGAACATGCCGTCCCGACGCATCGCACTCGCATTGCGGCCGTGAAAACTAGGCGGACTGAGGCCGAAGCCGTCGTCGCTGATCCAGAAGAGGAAGGACCAGACGGAGCGCATCAGGTAGGGGAGCCAACCCAGCCAGACACTAGCCACCAGAAAGGCCCTTAGCCACACGAGGACGTTGCGGAACATGTACTTGGCCATGTGACTGGCGAATATGTGCAAGGGCAACCGCTTGGGCATGTCGGGAGAGTACAGCTTGGTGAAGCGGAAGGGGGTCTTGCAGAGCTCGCAGTGTTTCTTCTGCGAATGCGACAGCCATTCCATCAAGCAGTCCTGGTGGACGTACTTGATGCTGCCACTGCATTTGCACGGATAGAAGAGCTGCTCGTCGGCGGTGCCCTCGCCTCGGCATATGCGGCAGGTATCGGGTTCGACGGAGGGCTCATTGCCCAGGGGCTTGGCGGCGGGTGCGGCGGGCTCGGCCATGGTGTCGGATTTCGTGGCAGTGGACGCGCGGCGCCGGGGCAGGCGGTTGGGAAATTCGGCGGCGTCGGGGTGGCGGTTGTCCATGATGGCAAGCGAGGGCTCTTAATATCACCGGAAGGCTGACGGACAGCGAACCGGAAATGGTGGAGATCAGAAAGATTCCTAGGTTCTGCCCAGAGGGCTAGGCGGCTCGGGATGGGACCATGAGATGACGAGCTTGCCTTGGGTCAAGCTTGCGAGATGCGAAAGTACGGAGTGTGTAGATGTAGTGGGAGTAATCGCTGTAATTGTTCGTCGCTGGGGAGATAGAGACTTTGTAGGAGAAGATGATGACAAGGTGAGAGAGAGTATTAAGAGACTGAAAAGCACCTTATTTAGTAGGTGAGTAGTGCTTTTGCTCGCGAGAATGTATGAGAAGTGTCGGAGGCCGGTGGTGGAAGGTAACAGGAACGTAGTAAGGTGAGCGCGGGCTGACGAGAAGCTGGCAGCAGCTGAGCGGCGGAGTGGCGGAATGTAGAGTCAGAATTTGGCCCTGTAAGAAGTAACAGGTATAGGTACAGTAAACATAGGAATTTATACTGTGAATCATCGGTATTTTAGGCAGCAATACACAGTGTTCAGGGGAACTGGGGCACCTTTACATGCAGTTTTATAGCAGTCGTTGTCGCCTGATGTTTGATTCGCAAGGTGCAGCGGCTACCCGGGACCCCAATTAGGCAGTACCCGACCTTGGAACCTACCTAATAATCTTCTCTTCTTGTCCCACTCCGCTGACGAGCCCGGCGTCCATATGTCACTTCAATGCAAATTAAACCTCCTTACGTACTTACCTAAGGTATGCTCAAGCCTGACTAACACTGAAGGTGCAACTGGAGCCCTGAAGCCCTGCTAGAGGTGTCCGTACCTAGGTAAGTACATATATGGACCTCCAGTGAAGTCCATCCATGTAGGTCCATACATCAGAATGTATGACCTAACCCCCTGGAGGCCTGAATCCGGGGGCCCGCCATCTCGGTGTCGGGTATTGGATGATCCGACCCGTCGCGAGGGCCGGGTGTGAAGCCGGGACCCCAGCCCGCTGGACTGGAGGAGGTGGGGGCACTGGCCGGGCCTGGTCGATGATCCGGAGATCAAGGGCTGTACGGGACGGGACTGCAATCTCAATTAACAAGTAGGCAACTATACAGCTACCATACGTATCCTGTTGTTGACGAACATGTGGTTATCTGACCTAACCGCTATCCCCATCATATGGCTGTTCTAGCTTACGAGTCCAAGTAGTTTAGATTTACATTACTATCACTTCAGTCCTTACCTAGGTAGATATGAATCCTGTTGTTCAACATGTAGTGGCCAATTGAACCTATCAGGCGACTGGTACAGCCGACTACTTGGTATTCCTAGGTAGCCAAAGATTTATTAGGTGGTGGTTGAGTTCTAGAGTAGTGACGTGATGCCAAGTGGTTATCGTTGATGAAAGCGGTCCATGTACGTGCTGCTGGACCAGTTTATTATCTTGCTAGACGATAGAGCTCCTCTGCTCTAATGCGAATCTCCGAGATGCAGAGTCACCAGCCTGCTCTCTGTCTGCTTTGCGGATAACCCTAGACACTGATTTTATATACCTACCTAGCAGCCTAGGTAAGTATCGAGGTAGTCTGGTGGTATAAGCACTTTTTATATGATTTTTGACTATTCGTCCCAGCATTTTTTTCTTGGGTATCAGCCACGTGCAGTAGAACTGCCAGAATACCAGACTGTGTCGTGTGTGTACGGATTGATCATGTGGGCGGCTGCCCACGCGACACACACGATAGAGTGTTCGGCAGCTCCAGCATCCTTATCCATACGGCATCTTAGGGCGGACACAACAAGCAATAGGTAGGGCATGCTGACATCCATGCATGCAAGATATGTAGACCTACTGGATGTATCACGCAGCTACGTAAGTACGCTGGTACGCAAGCGGCCACAGGCAACCTATTGAATGATCATCGGCTAGATGACGTCTTTGGAGACAGGTTTAGCTCACGCTAGGGAATCCAAGCGCTGTACTTCCTGACATAGTACTTCGATAATTGGAACTGGATGGCCAGTGGATTGGATGCTTACCTTTTCGAGGCATCATTGGTGACAACAGTCGAGTGGCTGAACCGGATGAGAGAAGAGCTGACAGGGCTGCCGATGCAGACCAAAATATCACCAGATAACCTGCTTTTCGTTTGCCCCTTGCTTGGTCGAGTTTCCACCAAATCACCAAGAAGAACGGAATCTCTGGTGGCTCGCTGTGATGATTGTCTCTCTTACGACATCAATAATAGCAAGGTTTTGTCTGCATACTACATGTAGATAGCCCTAGGGCTTAATAGGTAGAACGGGCAGAGCCTTAGATACCTAGGTAGGTACTGGCCCTGCATGCGGACATATATGTACGTACCTATGCTGCTACATACCTCCAGTAGGTTAGGTAGGTATGCTGCAAACTGCCATCTACGTAGATATTACATAAACAGCTTTTGTCTACCTACATCAACAATCTACATGTACCTTAGGAGGTAGGCATCTCCAGTTGCCCATGCGCACAGCTACACCACATAGCTAGGGAGATATCGTGCATCGGTCCATTCGATTATCATTGGTTTGCCTTGCATTGTCGTCACCAATACACGCCTACATTCGTCACCTCCCTATCTGGCTTCAATTCCATAGGTAGCCAGAGCCTGCCTACCTACCCGGCCTATCTTGCCAAGTAGGTATCTTGCGTTACGAAGAAAGCTCAAAAAAGGCAGGAGGGTCGAAGTGGAATTAATAAAGAAACCCAACGTTGGAACAGACTCCAAACGACCCTCAATCCCTGATCGTCTAGTCTCATCTCATCGTCGACTTACAGGGACCCGAAACAGCCCTAAGCTGCAGATACCTCGGGGTCGGGTACCTCTGTTCCCGCAGGCTCCCCCGTCTGCAGTGTCACCTCTGCGCTGCAGGCATCCCCAACAGGCCCTGATAGGCACTGGCAGGTGCACGTCCCCACCCAGGTGAGTACCCCCTGACGGTGTACACCCAACCCGAAACGGGGCGCAATTGACCACGGGCGTTTGTTATCATCAAAGCTTCCACCCGCTTCCAGCTTTTCGAGCCTTTTTTTTTTTTCAAGACACATGTCTGCCTTCTTCGAGTCCCCTTCATCCCATCTTTGCTGCTGACTTACCAGGCTAGCGACGCCAGGAGCATCAGCATCAACGCCGCAATTATTGTCGCCAGCTCTGCTCGACCGCCGTTCTTGATTTAGATACAGCGTCGAGCTTCTACAGCTGCCACCACTTTTCGAGCGGGCTCTCGGTCGGATTATCTACCCGTCACATTGCACTACCCGATAGCCAGCCTACGCATATTTATCTTGTTCATGTAAGTCCCGGGAACCACTGTCGAGAATCACCAGCGCAACGTCACCATGGCTGTCGCGAACGACGACAAGTCCAAGCCGAAGGCGGCCCAGAACGGATCCCTCAAAACCGCCAAAGGGATCAATGGAGTAAACGGCATCAACGGAATAAATGGACACACGGTCGGTCCCAGGAGGAGGGATTCACCCAAGAAGAAAGGGGGCTTCTTCGCCCGGATCTTCAGCATCGTCGCCAGGTAGGTAGAAGGCTATCACGCTGTCGGCCGATACGATCTGTCACTGCTTTGGAGAGGCTGACTCTCCGCTTAAGGCTATTAACATGGTACTCCATCCTTACCATCCTCTTCCGTTGCCCTCCGACCCTCGACGACTGTACCGAAGACTCCCCTAAAATCTGCAAGCCGTATTTCCAGACCAAGGCGGCCATCTTACCACACATCACTCCGTATTACAACTCCTACGCCGCTCCCTACGTCGACATCGCCAAGCCGTACTATGACACAGTCGACCGTGTCGTCATTACGCCCGGTCGCACCTACGCCGTGAAATACGGCGGGCCGCGACTTGCCCAGGCTCGCGCGTTTGGCCAGGTTCAGTGGGAGAAGAACGTGCAGCCTCAGCTTGCCAATTACCAGTCTCTGGCTAAGGCCCAGTATGACCAGACCATTGCGCCCCATGTCCAGAAGGCTTCCGTTGCTTTAGCCCCTTACTACGACGTTGCCCGTACCAATGCGTTCCAGACCTATCACGAGTTTGTTCTCCCGGCTTATGTCTACGTCCAGCCCTACGCGGCACAGGGTTACGACGCCGCCTACACCTTCACTGCCGACACAGCCGTGCCCTCGACGGTGTGGGCCTGGAATAAGACCTACGCCTTCCTCAATACTACTGTCTGGCCTCATGTGCGAGATGTTTATGTTATGAAAGTAGAGCCTCAGCTTGTGCGCATTGGGGAACGACTCGGTCGATATAAGGAGAAGAAGTACAAGTCGGCCACCGAGGAAGGAGACTTGTAAGTCCCTCCTGCCATGTCCCTATTTCCTATTATCTCTAGTAGCCAGTTTTACTAATTGCCAAGTAGCGCCGCATCGAAATCCAGTTTGGTGAAGCCGTCAACCTCCGCCTCTTCCTCTGCTGCCGCTTCAGCATCTCAAAGCACAGTCGTTCCCGAAGTATCCTCGACAGTTGATGACCAACCCAAAAGTCAGAAAGCCACGGCGCAAGTCAAATCTGAAAAGAAGTCGTCGCGTGCCTCGCAGGAAGTCCGTGATAAAGCCGCCAAGACCGTAGCCGAAGATTTGGAGCTTTGGGAGGGCAAGTTCACCAAGGCTGCTGAAGAGGGCGCCCTGGAGATCGAGGCCGCCATCGACGAGATCGCGGCTCGCATGATCGAGACGCAAGTCAAGGCAGTGGGCAAGCCCTTGGTGGCAGAATTGGAAAAGACTGTCAAGTCTGCGCTTGAAGAACTCAAGTTCTCCATCGTAAGTTCCTTGGAGAAGAATGCCGACAATACCGAGAAGAGGGACGAAGAGTTGGCCGCTGCCATCCGGGGTGCTGGCCTTAAGATCAAGGACAAGGCTCAGAATATCCGTAATTGGCGCCAGAAGTACGAGCAGGAGACGGAAACTGCTGTCACGAAAGCTGCCCAGGAGCACTTCAGCATCATTGAAGAGACTCGTGATCTGGCCCTCCAGAAGCTCGGCATAAAATGGGCATGGATGGAAGGGGTCACCTATAAGGACTGGAAGAAGTACCATGAGATGAAAGAGCGATTCGCCGTATGGACTGAAGAACTGAAGCGTCTGATTACCACGCATCCTGTTCTCCTTGAAGCGCAGGCAGCCGGTCTTGAAGTCGAGGACGAGGGCATGAACATTGCGCAGACTGCCGCCGGGGAACTAGCACGGCTTAAGCAAGTGGCTTCATGGAAAGCTGTGGCCGGAGACGTCACCGACAATTTCGACAGCAAAGAAATGGAGCTAGCAGCCGTGGCGGTTGCCCGGAAGGTCGCCGAGGCTGCTGCCAACGCCGCCCAAGGCGCAAACCAAGCAGTCTTCTCTGCCAGTGACAAGGTGGAAAGTAGTGTCGAGTCGGCCAGTGAAGTGCTTAGTGAGAAGGTGTCAAGCAAGGCTCCTCAGAGCAGTGCAGAAACAACAGCCGCCGGGCCAGACGGCGAGGAGACGGACACTGTCGTTGTCTCGCTTGGCCAGAGACCTGAGCAGGACTCGGATACTTCTGCTCTTCCGCCCATGGAAAGTCTTGCGGCCGAACCGAAAGAAAGCGCGGGCGACCTAGCATCGGAGAGTGTCGCTTCAAAGACTACCCCTGTTGCCAACGATGCGACGAATGCCGCCGAGCCTGCTGAGAAACTGGCAAGTTCAGAGCCCCTCGACGGCCCAGAGCAAATCCAGGAAACGATCGTCGATACCCCTGACGAAGAGCCAAAAGCACCCTCTGTCGATGCCAAGGCCTCGGCGACTATCAAGTCCGCACTATTCGGCGCCGCGGCCCAGTCTGTTCCTTCGCGGCAGCCCATACTTGATGATGATGTCGTTTCGTCCGCATCGAGCGCGATGTCCGTAGCCCAGTCAGATGTTCCGGCGAGCATCACATCGGCTGCCCAAGCCGCGTATACTGCCGCCATTGCGGGTGCCGCCGACCACTATTCTCGCGCTATGTCCGTCGTCTCGGCTCAAATCTCTGGTGAGCCGAAGCCGGTGCACGAAGAAATGCTCAGTTCGGTGTCCCACGCGTACATTGGCGCCATCTCCGCTGCCAACTCGCGACTCAGTGTAGCTATGACGGCGGCTTCGGAGGGTGTCTACGGCACCCCCACCACGAAATGGATCCCGAACATGCCGACCATCCCGTCCGTGGACTGGGAAAGGGTCCAGTCCATCGCGCAGCAGAACTTCGATGACTCCGTCAGCTGGGCTTCTGCGCAATACGAGTCGGCCAAGGTCGCAGTTGGCGTTGCCGAGCCAACACCTAGCACATACCTCGAAGAAGCCGAACAGAGGGCCCAGAAGCTGCTCGATCAAGCCAAGCACAACTACTTCGCGGGACTTGGTCTGGCTCACGCCCGATACAACGAGTTCTTGTCTGCCGCCTCGACGGCCGTGAGCTCGTTGACCGCGACGCCCACGCCCACCAACTTCCAGGAGTCCGCCTCGTCCGCCGCGTCGGTGGCGGGCGAATCGGTAGCTTCTGCGGCTTCCGCCGCCAGTGAGGGGGCCGAGGCCTGGGCGTCGTCGGTTGGTGGTAGGGCCGCTGACGCTACCGACTATCTGGGCGAGCACTGGGAGACGCTCTTAAGCCGGGCCAGCTCGCAGGTCTACGCCGCCCCGACGCCCACTCCGTGGTACCAGAACTTATACGATGTGGCGGACAACCTGGCCTCGGTAGCTGGCGACTACGCCGGGTCCGCCACGGGTGGCGCGGCCGGTCAGGTCTCGTCGGCGACCTCGGCCGCGGGCGACTATGCCACGTCGGCGAGCGACGCCGCCTCGTCGCAGTACGCGGCCGTCAGCTCGCTGCTGTCCGAGCTCGTGGTGGGCAAGGAGCCGCCTTTCACCGAGTCGGTGTACTCACGCCTCTCCCAGGCGTACGCGACGGGCGCCTCGTCGGCGTCGAGCCTCGCCAGCGCCGCGTCCGCCTCGGCGGCCAGCGCCGCGAGCGAGGTGACCGACACGGCGGGCTCTGCGGCCGATAAGGTCAAGGACGCCGCCTCGAGTCTCAAGGACGAGCTGTAAAGTACTTCGTTTTTTTTTTTTTTTTTTTTTTTTTGGAGGCGGATCGGATCGGATCGGGTCGGATCAGGTCCAGCCTACCACGGGGCGGCTGGCTAGTCAGTCCCCCCTACTATCACGACTGCGATGAATGCATATCCCATGGATACTATGTCTTAATGATAATCATCAGCACACATACACACACACCATACAGCAATAACAACAGCCTTACTTTCTGCACATGCACTAGGACATAGCCGTCTCGAGTACATCTTAGGCGAGGGGACGGGTGACCGATATTGGTTTCTTTTCCTTCGCTCTTTTATACGTTGACATACATATACCCGGGCACTGCTATTTTGTGTTTTCTTTTTCTTTATCTTGCAAGCATTCGTGGGCATTTCCTTTTTCTTCTGTTCCAGTCAGAGGGTGGCATGGTAGGATGGGTGAGTGGGCAAGATGGAGCTTCGTCGAGAAAGAGCAAAAGAAAAAAACAGTAACAGGGATATACAATGGGTCCACCGTTGTATGTGTTTGGTTTGGGCATTGGCGCATATGGCTGTCTATCTCTTCTTCGCTTCGAGCGCCGCCTCCCCGCAGATGGGCATATACGAGTATCCTCGCTACCTACTGTTGTCGATGGAGACGGGCCACTACTTTCATATCCGTTCATTGGTGTGATTCTCTCCAGACACAGTTGAGCGCACATACATGGCGCGGCTGCCTAGGCCGGGCCTGCATTGAGGAAGGACGGGAGAGGCACGCAGGCCGTCTTACCTAGGGTGATATGTATCTATCAATATATGTATGGACTGGCTACACCGGCCGAATAGTGCCGCTTAGGCAGTTGAGGGCAGATGGGCAGAAGAGGATGAGAGGAGAGGGAGGGAGCGAGGAAGGGGAAGGAAGAGGAAAAGGGGATATATCCGGACTCAATCAAATGTACAATCTAAACTACTGGATATGTTCCGGATTTGACCATGTGATCCGGTGCAGTAGTAAGTGGTACGGAATACCTGACGTAGGTCTTCTGAGCATTGAGGTGACTCCATGTCCCTGCTCAGCGCCTGTGTAAGATGGCCCATTGTTACTTCTCACCGGTTGCTGACATAGGTAGGGCTGATAGTGTCACGGGCGCGTGGCCGTGCCAGGCCTCGCCCGTGAGCGTATAGTCCAGTGTAGAATATGAATTCGGTCGCTAATCTGAATATTCTGGTACCGTTTTTATACGCCCCGGAAGGGCAACCCCTAGTGGGTGATTTGGTATAGTGGTGATTGCTGGGCTACCACTGCGCCATCGCACCTATCCCCCTATCTTCTCATAGTTGAAGATAGATCGTACCTGGCTAGAATACTCGAACAACGCTTAAGCCGCAAAAAGTAACTCCAATTAAGGTTTTGCTCGCCTTTCCTTAGGTATGAACTCAGCGTAAGCTTACCACCAGTTTGTTGTGTATATATCAAGGCACGCCCTGCCCTGTGGACCGCCATCCCATAATCCCACCATCACCCGGCAAGATCCTTAGCTCACTATACACCATGGAATCAGCATCAAAGTATTCAGCTTTACAGACCACAGCAGACTTAAGGGCCGATCCGACCTTGGGTTACAAATTGAGGGTACTGCTATTCGACCTCAGGAACCTACCAAAGAATCCCGATTCAGAAAAACGCTTAACCTCAACTACCGATGAGCTATACATCAGCGAGCCCTACTTCACCCCAGATGAAGCATTATGCGTAAAAGCAGCCAAGGTTGTTCCCGGCAATGATCAAAATGACGCCTTGGACGAAGAAACTCAAGCCGAATCGGGTCAAACGACGCCGGGCGCACCAAAAGAACCGCAGACAGCTGAAGACGCTATAAAGCAGAAGCTCAGCCGTTTTTTCGACAAGCGAAAAGCGAGCGGCGACATGAGACCTTGCGGCCCCCATGACATGGCGCCAGTATACGAGTCGACCTTCGGTATTCCACAAGAGGAACTGAAGGACGAGAAATTCCAGAGTCGCCTACGAAGACAGGGGCTCCCGCCCTTGGTGGAAGGTAACGGGGACTTAAGCAAGAACGAAAGGGGATCAACTCGCGGCAGCGGAAAGAAGGAAAAGGGGGTAAAAGGGAAACGTGCTAAGGGAAGGAAAGAATGAGATACCGGACGTGCAAGACTCCTTAGGCGTAACAGTAGAATAATTTGAATGGCATGAACTGACTCAATCAATGGCTTCGAAACGAGGTAAAAATGGCCTTGGAGCAGCTGTTGTTCTTCCTGTGTAAAGACGTAAATTATTCATCAATTTTCCCAGATTTTTACTTTATTTTCGTAAAATTAATCACTTGGGTATTACGTTTTCACGTACTCCAACTCGATATGAGTATTCCCATCGTCATTTATATAGGGAAATTACCCTTTAACAGGGTGAATAACGCTGTTCATTCCTCGGGTTTCTGTCTTTAGGAGGTTATTCGGCTAGTATTCAATCATTGCATCTTTACTAATCAAATGTAATACGTACTGTTAGGGGGTATTAGATAGTTGTATTAATGATGGAAGACAGAACTTGGAACACGAAACATCCAAGTGTGCAGCCATAAGGAGTTATATAGCGCACATTAAAGAGGGAACTTTCTCCTTTCCCTTGTACGAAGTCAACAGGTGTATACGGTTCAGCCGTAATATGCCCACAATTCAGTCGAAGCTTGACAATGACCATCAGTACTATGCGAATCAGGATTTGGTCTTTAGGCACAGTGGGAAAGGATGGGAGATCGTGGCATTTCTATCGGAATTACATCAAAAGAATCGAATTTTCATCATTGTCTGGGAGAAAAGGAACGCCTTGCCGCAGTGGGAAACCAAAGGAGAGCTCGCAAGGCCTCGAATCGTGCAGCTCTCACCAAAATGTTAGGGGGTATTAGATAGTTGTATTGATGATGGAGAGACTCATGTCTGTCCTGTGGAAATTCCACTTAAATAATATGGCGCTATGTCCACTCCCACAGTACTTTGGTATTGTTATACGATATATGTGTCACTTTCGACTCATTTAATCGCTTAGCTTGTCAGGTTATGTAGCCCGGAGGGTGTGGGAACCCCTACATCTGCAGCTTACCTGCAGCCACACACCTTTCCTCCTCTCTCTCTCTCTTATTATCACATACATTTTGCACAGCAGATAGCTTCGTTCATAAAATAGATCATATATTATTTATTAATAAACGCCTGAAGCCCAGCGTCCGTGTGCTTTTATTAGTTTACCTATGATGTACCAGGTTGGGCTGCTGTGAAGCGAAAATTCATGGAATTTCAGCTGTATTCTCTTCAAACTCCAAAAATTGAATCAGTTGTTTATATATTCAAGTCAAGTATACTTATTCAAACATAGAGGATGAAGAACATCTTATCTACCATTCATACGTATCTGCGATATGCAATGTTGCCCGCTCATCCGTACCTACTTCGTTGTGCACGTGGGGCCTACTATCTCGAGATTGAGAGTCTATTTTACATACGAAACCAAATACCCAGACTTTGGCATACGTATTTCTATTCGTAGGCATGGCAATTTGCCGAAGTGCATCAAACTTACTCAGGAAGTCAGGGTTGAACTTCATAATGTATTACCTCCATAACACCAACCAACTGACAGCAAACATGGCATGGTTCCTCATCTAGCCTCTAGATATACGCCATCGGGCGTGTGGAGGGCGAAATTTACCGCCGTGTCCTTGTCCTCAAACTGTCACAGGTGCATTGTAGCAAACACTATCGTGCTCCAGACAGCAACCAACGCTCACAGGCATACCCAGCAGGTTTAACTCGGTTAACATTCTCCCAAAGCCGAGGCTTACAGAATATCCCTGGCTCCCTTGCCTCCTATTGTGGTAAATATTAATCTCCTTTTACCAATGCCCTATGTTTCACCTCTGAAGTTGATGGGTGTGGTAAGGTTTGGTTTCAAGGTTGAGAGACATATAGTTCTAACAGAATCCTTTACAGTAGCATAAATGATGAGGAGAATCTGCTCACGAGTACCTTGTACGACATCATACCACCCAGGTTGCAAGCTAAGTCCCTGGAACAGCCATGAGAGAGTGGCAAGGGAGACTGGCCACACGACGGGGTGTCACTTGGGAATTGAAAGGGGATAGAAACACATCATCAACGTTCTAATGCCGCGCACTTAAGCGAGAAATACTCCTGTTGACGAGCCCGACGGATGGGCAGAACGACCCCCTCACCCATCCCTAACGTCAAATGTCAGTGGAACTTCTGAACGGTGATGAGGAAGTGTTAACGTGGCTCCCAATATCCGTCACTGTTGTTCCCCATGGTTGCTTTGAAATCACCCAAGGCCATCACCGAGGTCAAGGTTTCGAGACATGCTGCCGATCTGCAGAATGGCAATGTCGATCCAATGGTAGACCGAGCAAGGTAAAGCTGTTCGAATGTACTGGTATCTCAAGGTGTGTGGTGTGTGTGGTGTGTGGTAGGCGTGGCCGAGGCAGTATACAGAACGCCGAGGTGGTTGCCGGTGGGCCAAGAGCCCGATGCCGTGAACTACCTAATGTTGTGCTAGGAGATAGATGGGAAGAGGCGAGCTGGGAAAAGATCGGACAATTCAGACCGTGGCGATAATTTGGGAGGAATCGGGCAATGATTAGCGATCAGGGAAGAACCATGTGTATATACCTATCGGGACGACATAGGTTGCACACCACTTATACATTTGGGTGCAATTCTACCCAAACAGGTACAGATAGGGGTAGGTATATTCCTCCCATACTGAGTTTACAGGGGGGCTGGTAAAGTTCAGTGTATTCTCATGGTACTTGAATAAGCACCCTATGTTGTTGGCTTGATACGAATGCTACATACAGATTCTATAGACCCTTCAACATTAACGTACATCACTCACGGCTACCTTGGCGGCGGCGGTCCCTCGATGACTATGCAGGACTGATTTCAGAAGTTGGCGCCCACCACCACATCTCTTGGCGCGCATGGCGAGAATACTGCACTGTGACAGTAATCGATTGTTTTCGGGTCCGACTAAGGTGTGACAGCAGTGCGGACATTTCCTTGGGGCTGTCATACGCTCTCTGAACATGCTTACCTAGAAAAACCTGCATTGGCACGATAAAGTCGTACGAAGCCCTATCACATGATGCCGGCGCGGGTTCCCATGACCAATGTGTTGTGGGATGTAGGTGCTGAAGCCCAACTCTGTTGCCATGAACTTCCTAGGTTAAAGTCAAATGTGCGAGTATTTCGGCATATCCCATCTTTTCGACCATCAGGGTGAGAAAGACTCGCATTTGCGAACCTTTTGACGCGAATAGCGCAGCATAACCACACGCCCTTCATATAGATAATGCAACCCGGGTGAAGGACAGCCACGAAGTTATCGGATGGGCCAGCCTGCAGCAAAATACGACCCAGCTATGCAATGGTGTTGCTTAGATATAGAAAAGAGCAATATTTCGTACGCCGCTGAATATCTTCGATTTCGTCGTCGGTACCGAGTTTGTTGCCCGTACCTAATATTCTACTGGGTATCTGCTCGTCTGATCATCGCTGATCGAGTCCGCGGTCTGTTAGATGAAGACGGTGTACGCGACTAGAATCGTCGCAATTATGAAAGGTTTATTCATCGCACTTATACAGCTCTACCTACCCAGTAGACCTCATGCAAAAAGACCTTGGGACCAAGATTGACTTTCGGGGGTGGGGATTTCCGATTTCAGCCCCAGCACCAAGAAACCATGCATCACCGATTTCCGCATGATCGGGGCGGCTTATACATGAGAGGTCGTGGAATTAGGGGTCGCCTCCAATGTAGCAATGGCTGTATGCATTTTCTATCTTCCAGTGTTTATCTCGAATCTGAAGTATTACAGCCCAAGAAATAAAGAAAAAGGTAGGAAAAAAGCCCTTGGTCTCGCTCCTCTCAACACCTTTGGGCCGTTATAAGTGGCCGGTCTTGGCTTCTATTAAGTTCTACGATACCCGATCGCCGAAAAAGGTCACGCTATGAAAGGCAACTTTGGATATATCCACTACCCCAGATCGTCTGCACCTATCCGATGGTCTGGTTCTGTATTTTTTTCAACCGGTGCATCGGGACGAATCTGGTCTAAACTTCCGTGTCTCCAAGGGATGCCTATCCCCCCATGATCCACACCACAGGCATCTAAGCTGTAAACCTATTCCCTTTACACTCGGAGAACCAACAGGCATAACTGCCCGGCTGGTCCCTGTGAAGGGGGCTAACAGTCAAGTCAAGAAAGTCTTGTTTGCCTGGAGGAGGTCGTTCTATGCATGTCTGACATCTCGGGTGCATCCTTTCGCTGCAATCTGAGGTTCAGTTCTCTTCAACGAGGATCAAGATTCAAGGAATACCTCCCCATCTGCGTGTCGACGTGGGCCCGAATCGGGATACCTACTGCCTACACGTCTAAGCATGCTTCATAAGCCACCCTCTGGAAACGATTACCTGACTGATCGGATCGCGGCGTGACCTAACCTGCGGTCCTGCATCAATAGACTTCCGCCTAGATTTCCTCAAAATAACACCCCCTAACAGTAGCCCTGATAGGCTGAACTTATCATCCGGGCGTGTGACAAACCCAAATACCTTATAAGAGTATCTCCTCTGGTGATGATGTGGCCCTGCCTATTTCTCACTATGCGAAGCTCCCTTCCTTCTTCACCTCCTCCCTATTCTCCTTGCTCCATCGCCATACGAAAGCCATAGAAATGGCGGCTATCCCCTTTCTGCTGTTTGCTTTACTCCTATGCATCTTATACTTCCAGAGGAGAGCAAGGGGCAGGAGCAGAATCCCACCCGGCGCTCAACCGCTCCCAGGACCGAAAGGTAAGAAGCCTACATGGAGATTGTTTACCTTTGCTTTCCTTAACAACATGTAGGCTTTCCCATCGTCGGCAGAATACACGATGTCCCGGCAGAAGCAACGTGGTTGAAGTTCTATGAATGGAGCAAGGAATATGGCCCCATCTATCAAATGGAGATGTTTGGCTCCGTCCATGTCTGGATTTCCTCGGAAAAGATCGCAAACGATCTGCTGGCAAGACGGGCAGCTATCTACTCCGACAGACCCATGATCCCAAACCTCCCAGATAACCGAACGAGTGGGCACTATCTTGCTTTGTCGGGTCGAAACGGTACGTAGATTCACTGAAAGACCAAACGGCAGACACTCGCTCATATTAAGGACAGAAACGTGGAAGAGGGAACGGAAACTGTGTCAACGGTTGATGACAGTGTCGGCAAAGTCTTCTTTACACGGCTATCCGTCGATCGAACGTGACCGCTTCCTGTATCTCCTCTCCAAGGATCCGTCACAGTACCGGGAGTATGTCGAGCAGTTCACGGCGCGCACGGTGGCTCGCCTATCCTGGGGGAGTCCTCACCCGGCCGCGCTTCTACGCGTGACGACATTCGGCCTCCTCGAGACCATCTCGCCGTCCGGCGCTCTCCCCAACGTCATATCGTGGCTCATGCACCTCCCCACGTTCCTGAGCCCGTGGAAGCAGAAGGAAAACGCCCGCTTCAAGCTCGAGGAGGGCCTGCTCAAGAGCAGCGTCCGCCAGGTGCACGAGCGCGTCCACGAGGGCACCGCCGAGCCGAGCTTCGTGCGCACCTTCATCGACTCCCTGTCGCGCCCGGGCGACAAGGAGAAGTGGGGCGACGAAGCCGAGGCCACGTACGTCGTGGGCCAGATGGCCATCGCCGGCGCTCTGACGATCGGCAGCCCGATCCAGGGCTTCATCCTCGCCATGCTGCACTACCCCGAGTGGCAGACGAAGCTGCAAGACGAGATCGACACCATGTGCGAGGGCAGGTGTCCCGAGTGGGATGACCGGGAGAAGCTTCCGTTGCTTCGTGCCGTGGTTAAGGAGGTTATCCGGTGGCGTCCGCCAGTACCAACGGGTGAGTTGTTCGGCCGATATTCTACACACATACCTACCGCGTGTATAATAGTATGTCCCTACTGCTAACACCGAGCCAGGGATTCCCCACGCGATCGAGAAAGACGACGTGTACAACGGCTATTTCATCCCCGCGGGGGCCACAATCCACGCCCTAGAATGGTATGTCCCTTAAACAAGTCACAGGTTTCAAACTCCTAACCCGTTACCTTCACAGGGGCATGACCCGCAACGAGGAAATGTATCCCGACGCCGAGGCGTTCAACCCGGCGCGCTGGCTGGAGCCGACCTACCCGACATACAAGGAGCCGCTGACGCAGCACCCGAACCTCAGCGGGTTCAGCCAGTTCGGGTTCGGGCGGCGTACGTGCCAGGGCCTGCCGATCGTGGAGCAGGACCTGCTCCTGAGCATGGGCGGCATGGCGTGGGCGCTGCGGCTGCAGAAGAAGCGGACCGAGGACGGCGCCGGCGAGGTGCCCGTCCACTGGAACGACTACACGCCGCTGCTCATTGCCAAGCCCATGCCGTTCGAGTTCGACGCCATCACGCGCAGCAGAGAGAAGGAGGTCCTGCTGCGGCAGATGTGGGAGAACGGTAAAGACGACGATGAAGGAAACGAGGAGGAGGGAGAGGCAAGGAATGAGATATCCATACAACTGGGGGCGAAGGAGGAAGAGGCGATACATGATGATGACGCGGCGAGCGATCGCGGAAGCGATACGAGCGCCGCCTCTCATCCGACCAATTCCGTGGCCTCTCTTACCTCTCACGGCGAGCTCAGTGATGTCGAGAAGGCCGATATCTGGGCCTAAACCAATTCAGTCCTTAACATTTTCTGATCCAAGGCATTCGATGGTTTGAGAAAGGTAGAAAATTAGCTAGGCCGCGCATTAATATCCCCCAAGACCGATTCTTTCGCATTATGTAGCCGATATCTTAGATGAAATTGAGATCTGATTATATAAGTAAGCATCTGTGTAGTAGAACAAGAACATTGCGGCTGTAGTTGAATGCGGAATACATTAGTTGAAAAATATCAAGATGTTGGAGCAACTGGCACGACTAAATGTTGTGTCATTAGACCGACGAGTGCGTACGTCACGTCTTCGGAGCAATATAGAAAGAAAAGGGGAAAGGGGAGAGGGTGCTTATCAACACTAAACATGTAATAAGCCCGAACCAAGCCATGATACATGTCATGTTTCATATGTTTTCGGATCTCAGATGCTATTAATTCGATGATTGTTACTAGGGTTTATTAGTTGAATCGAAGGAACTTTCGTGTGTAGTAGAACAAGGAATCGACTTCAAACATAGTCAGAAACGCGCCGGCGCACCTGTGATACCCTAATTTCATCCGATCTCCTGGAATCATGGGGTCCAGCCCACTGTAGCAGGTAGTATGGTGAAAGGCAAACGGCCGTAACACTCGGTGGCCATCGTATACTCATTCCTTCCTCCCTCCTTTTTCCATTTTGAACACCCAACACGGTGAAACACCAAAGCCACCACGCTCCGTCACAGAATTATAATCATACAACCGCTACCCCTATCATAACAACCCCCCAATCGCCCTCTCTCCCTCACCTTCCCCCGTCTACCTCCCGATCCAATACGTGGGGACGACGCCCTGGCGGGCGATGGCCTGGGCGATCTCGGCGTCGGTCATGTTCTCCTGGTCATTGAGGGCGAACCAGGGCGAGCCGTCGAGGAGGTAGTAGACCTGGCCGCGGGCGATGTCGGGGGTGGAGGCGACGGCGTCGCCGAACTCGGCGGCCCACATGCGCGCGAGCTGCATCCAGAGGGCGGCGCGCTGGCCCGCGTCGAGCCCGCGCGCGAGGTAGAAGACGGGCGTGTAGCTGCGGTCCGAGCGCGCCGTGAACTTGGCCCGGAACGCCGGCGTCGGCGGCAGGGCGCCCGCCGCGCCGCCGCCGTCGCGCGGCCGCAGCTGCTTGCCCGCCAGCGTGAAGTACTCGAGGCAGCTGCCGCACGGCTTGCCGCTCAGCAGCATCGCGTCCACGATCGGGTACGCCCCCGGCGAGTCGAACGACCGGTAGTACGCCAGCAGCAGGTTCTCCTCGGCGTGGTGGCCCCCCTGGTGGTGCCCATGCCCCTGCCCCTGCCCCTGCCCCTGCTGCGGAAGCGTGCTCGTCGCCGTCCAGATGTCCGCCTCGCCCCCCGCGAATAGGATCGACGCCGAGAGCTCGACGTACTCGGCTGTCCGGAGGCCCGCCCGCACGAACTGGTACAGCGCCCCTACCAGGCCCAGCTGGTGGACGCTCGGATTCAGCGTGTGGCCGTTCATGTCCTTGATGCGGAAGCTGGGTAGCTCGACGAATATGAACTGAGGCATCATCTGTGGAGGTAGCTGTTTTCTTCTGTGGGTTTGTTGCTGTTGTCTATTTGGCCGGTCTTCTATCAGTCTTGTGGAAGTCGGGAGGTACGATTTCTAAAACACCTTAGCCGTTTGTAAGTGACAGTTGAAGCCTTTATCTGCTATTGTAGTTGTTGAAGTTGCTTGTCTTGTTGGTATTAGTGGTATTATGCTTGTTGGCGTTGTCGGTGTTGGTGTTGTCGGTGTTGATGTTGCCGGTGATGATGTTGCCGGTGATGTTGATGATAATGAGGGTGATGATATTGGCTGGGAATGGTCGCGGCTGTGTATAACATAAATACTGGTTTTACTCTCCAGGGGCGTTTCTCTTGTGGGATAGGCGATCATCGTGATAACCACAGGGCTTGGTTGTTTGTGTCTTGGGAGCCAACACGAGAAGTGTTCCTCCAATCAGCTCACCCCTCCGGATGTAACAAGCCTGCGATTCTGACCAGCATGAGCTTCGATGCCTAATGGTGATCTTCTGTTGGACCGTAGTAGTATTGGGGGTCCACGAGTAGTTAGCTAGATAGGCTACTTTCTTCAAGCCACTGCCACCACATAACGCTTTGAAGCATCTCTATAAACATATGAAGAAAAAATTGTTACGATCGTCTCGCTCAGCTCGAGTCCGTTTCTCATAAGCTGACTCGGGTTAGAGACTTATGTAAGAAATCCTCGCCCCTGACGGCTCTTACGAGGTCTAGTCGAGACTAACGACGGACCTGCGTCGTTAGGTAGTATAAGGCCTGCAGTGTGAGGTAGTATAGGGCTGACCCCAGGGCCCGGGAGGAAAAGCAGGAGCCATATCCCGACCACCCACAGGTCCGTATTCTTGTTGAAACAATATATCTAGCGTTTCAAGTCGAGCCCCAAGATGCTCGGCCTCCAGACGTCACCTAAGAACACGATGTTTTCGGTTCGGTCCGGCCTGATTAGTCACCTGGATCGTGGATGATCTAAATATGGCTCCTGGACCACAACCTATAAGGAATGGGCAACGCGGTTTTCCAACCGAACCGCCCCACGTTCCTGCGTATTGGACAGACTCATAATATCTTCAATGATTCGCGAGGGCTAATCACATTACGAGAAAGACACTATAGCCTGCCGAGCACTTGAGGACGCCGATGAGGCTGTAAGTGCGCTGCTAACGTGATAATAGGACCTCACGTCTAAAAATGGCATGCCCAGTCCCGATTATTTGGTCAAGCCTTTACTGGCGGTCCAATCAACGTTGCGTTCGGAGGCTGTTGGCGAACGGCTGCGGTGCCAATGGTGGTTGGGTGGGACGGTGGGACTATGGTGCCCCGGGGATTTCGTGTTCTCAGGTTGGCCGGGCTAGCTCCAGATCCATTGCCGGCGAGCACTACGCGGTATGGAACGTATGGAACCTATGTTATAACCCATTCGGCAATTTCGTCTCCAGCTCCGGCGCGTGGAGGCCTAATGAGGCTAGCAGGTGGTATATCAAGTCTGGTTATAGGCATCCAAGTATGCCCCCATGTGATATATGCGTGTGACATATGTGGCTAGAAGGCGGAGGAGAGTGGGATGGGATGGGGCTGAACCCATCGCAAAATGGCTGTGGTTGAGGCCTCTCGCTTAGATCATCGTGCCAGATACCATCCGGTGCAGAAGAAAAGTCAATTGATCGTCGTGATTGGGTGGGATGAAATCTTCGTGTTTGTTCGTCTAAGCCCCGGCCGAGCTTCCCTGTCGCAGCCGCCGCCATTCCGCTATAGTCCGTATCACGCTTGAAGACGAGACTAGGTACCTAATCTCGTAAATTAGCCGAGCGTGCCATCCATCCCGAGATCGATTGGCGCCGTCGTTCTTCCATGCAATGCAACTAGCTAGCTGCCTAGGTACTACTTCTACTGCTAGGTACCGTAGCGATCTTGCCCATGCGTCACGAACAGGCGAACGGCAAGCGGTAAGCGGCAAACCGCCCCACCGTCGCGTGGTGAGGTGAGGCGAGGTGAGAGGCTGAGGGCCTATCGCGGACTCAGATAGCTAGATTAGATGTAAGGTTCTGACAGTCCACCGCGGACGTTCGGGTGTCTGACCGCCGTCGCCCGCGCTCTTGAGTCGCGTCGCGCGTACCGGCTCGTCACGAGACCTCGCCGGCGCGGCTATCAGCCACTCAGCGATTGTCGTTACACTAGTTCGGGTCGACAGAGCCACAGGGTCGGTCGGTCTCCGCATCCCTACCCACAACACACGACCCTTTCCCACGGGTTTTGTGCCTGGTTAGGTAATGTGTCCATCGTGGAGGGTGTGATGTCACCGTCCTAGCCCCAGCGGATAGACCCCGAGCTAGGCGTTTGGACCCCAGCACAGCCTACTGTAACGTCTGCGTGACGCTGTGGTGGGATAAGCCGTAGGTAGTCATCGTGACTCAACATGACGACCTTCATCCCATCTGGCATTTGGACATTTGGTAGGTATTCTAATTCACGTCATACGTACTGCGAAATCGCGCGATGCCCCGAGCTGAAGCCGAACTGTGTAGGAGAGTCCATCACGGAAGTGTGCAAGCAATTGGCTATCCGTTATGAGGGACAAGCGATGAATTACTACCTAAATTTATCACTCCAGAACGTGTCTCTTGGGCCGGCGAAGGCGACACGAAATTTGCCTTTCAGATGCTGTCTGGATCTTATATCGCGCAACATCAGACTCTGAACGTCGTAAGTGTCATACCCGCCTCAGCGTCCAACATGTCTTGAAATTTAGCCTCATTTTTTCATCATGCTCAAAAAAACACGCTTCCGAGAAAATCGTGGTCTCTCCCTCCTTCCGTTCACGCCGGCCGAGACGAGACACTTGTCTCTCGGCCGGTCAGACGCGCGGGCTCTCTCTGCCTTTGGAATATTCGATGCTGTATTGCACCGTCTTCTGGATGTGGAGCCCCATATCGTCCTGCAACGTGAACTCCTCGGAGCTCTCGTCACCCTTGCGGACGCTGGTGAGGTTTACCGCTGCCTTGCTGTCGACCCGCGTCCACCTGCCCTGGTCCCGCTTAGAGTCGCCGCTCATGTACGACTTCGAGTAGCTGCTTCCCACGGAAGCGGGCTTTTCCTGCTTGTCCCTAGAGCTGTTGTAGTAGGCCGGCATGAGCCTCGGGAACAGCTTGACGATCAGGGGTCGGATTTGTGGCAAGCAGGCACAGACGATGGCCACGTTCATCTCGATGATGGTCCACATTGTCGATTCGATATCGTATAACGGGTCGGTCGTCGTCGCTTGGAGGTCGATGGTCGTGATCCTCAGGCACGAAGTAATGACCACGCTGTGTCGTTAGCGTCGCTAGACACTCCTAGGTGGGGACAGGGGCAGACCTACAACACGCCGAGAGCGAAGACCATCATCAACGCACCCTTCTGGACCTTGGGTACCTGCAGCACGTAGACGAGCGGCATGGGGATGACGAGGATGATGATGTCGGTCGCGATAGAGAAGCCGGCGTTGGCGAACCAGAAGTGGGCGTTGTTGATGCAAGTGCCCTTCATAGCCTTGTCGAACGCTTTCTCGACCGGTGTGCACTGGAAGATGGTTGTCGTGACGGAAGCGATGCAATACAGGACCACACAGGTCAATACAAAGCTACAGGTCCACTTGAACCATTTGACCCCCTTGAATATCCGAAGGTAGAGCAACAGAATCGCAGCCTTGGTCAGGTTGATGCAGGACTTGTAGGTAATCTGGCACAGGTAGAAGTACTACTCGGAGTCAACATAGCGTTCCCTTAGGAGCCGGGCCCTGTGTGCCAAGAAGGAACGAATGATTGCGACGAACCTTTAGGGACTGATACCTCTGGAAAGGTGACAGTAAGTCGGTATGTTGCCCATAGCCATAGTGACAAGCAGCGAGCATGATGCCGCCCGATGCAAGCGCACATCCCTGGCGGTGAACACGTCAGTAACTACCCAGGATTAACGCGGTAGAAGTCCGACTTACAAGCGCTACTAGGATAGTGTAATCATCCATTCCAAGCTTACCTCCATTGCCCAATCTTGACCAGATCCGAGTGGCGACGATCACAGGACATACAGCCAGGAAGACACCCACGGGGACATGGACCATGTAGGCGTTGCTCTCGGCAGATCGGGTGACGTCCATCTTGCCGGTAGGGGGAATTCAATGCCCCCGTCAATACAAGGATCTCTGACCGAGCTAGCAAGAGGCAGCGCAGCGACTGTCGTGCTCGCAGGTACGCTACAGACCTGAAGCTCACACGAGCGTTCGTCGCTTGGATGGAGATGGAGATGGAAGTGTAGGTATGTGCCTGTGAACCCCCTTCCCGTACCGTGTAAAGCAAAAGTCGAAGCAATGGAGAGCGCAGGACCAAACTGAGCGACCTGGGTATCGATGTGGCTGAGGGTTATGGAGATCTCCCCTGGCCAGAAGAATATTGAACGGAATGGATGAACTCAGTAACTGTCGACAATGACGACGTTGAAGTTAATGCCGGTCTTATCTCTGCAATCTGCAGGTAACTCCTTCCTTTGGTACCCGTCACGAAGATGGAGGTAATGGCATATCCGATTCTGCATACGGGAAGGCGTGAGCGAGGATCGCCGACTGACGCACGACAGAAGCCAACCTTTCACCTATCGCGGGTCTAACTACCTAGGCAGGTATTCATGACAGACATGGAGCGGCTTTATGTGGTTTTGATATCCTAGCATGAAGCTCGGAAGACTGGGGCGGTCTAGCTACACAAAAGCATCGAGGTAGGCGAGTTATCGAATTCGTTAAAATGAGGACTTGACAGAGTCGGTCCTAGATAGGGAAGCCAGGCCACGTGCGTCACTGACAGAGGCGAGGCAAGGGCTTCTGAGGCAGTTCTGTCAGTCATCCACTGCCGGCGGCCGCGACCAGGAATGATGCGGTTCTGGGCAAGCCTCCAGGGACGATGCTAGCGTCGAGGCGGCTGAAGAAATAGGAATAAGAAACGAGGGCCTCGCAAAAACCTGGAACAGTGTAGGCACGAAATATTGGGACTAGTCTCGAGTCGTCTCCCCTTTTTGACTCGCATATCTGAGACAGGTGCGCAAGCGAGAGCGTGCTGTAGCACACATCATGAACTTGTGGCACGGTTGATGTTGCCAACCGTCTGGGTCTGTGAGAGCCTGGCAAATATCGTAAGTCTCCCTGATTATGAGAGCTGTGGCTAATCAGGATAGTCCGGCACCTCCTACAGGCAGCTTCTTATTGCGCGCGAGTCTCCCGGGACACGAATCACGATGTATGCTATTTGGATGCTTGCCTTTCGGCTACACGTTCTATTTGATTCGAATGCTCCTTGGTTGCTTTCCCACACCGACATTCGACCGCAGGCTAACCTGTTGAGCACGAGAAGTCAGAGCGACGGTGTCATAGACGTTGGGTGACCGAAACGAAGACACGACACAGATATTGCACCTGACAGAAAATTATAAACGATAATTTACACGTACCATGGGATCCTCATCATGTCATAATGTGGCTGTCGCTCAACGTCCATAATTTCGTGCATCGCGTAGACGCGGCGGACGGTGAGACAAGATCGGAAGCCTAAGACAAATGGTGCAAGGGGACATCCATTTACCAGTACACACGTACAGCAAGCCTCTTCTTTAACTATTATCTTCTCATGCATGAGGGGCGGTATTCCACCCACCTACGTCGATACGGAAGCGCTTCATCACATTAGACATTGCGATATCTGTCGTTTGATGTTGTTGTGGTGGTCGTCTAAATGATGTGAAATCGATATACCACATTCTTGACCTTGTGTTAGCCAGCCGGTTGTGTGTTACCCAAGCTTCACAGAGGGCGGGGTTCCAGATGACACGGCTAAGACAAAGAAGAGGCCAGGGAGGGCAAAAGCAAGCATACTCGAGATATCCTGTCAGACTATTGATCCGCGCCACCCTGCTGGGTCCAATGAGCGCCTCTTACATGCTTTGTCGATCAGGGCTGAGCCGCTTTTACTTGCTTCTCGTTATTTACCCTCCGGCCCATCCCCCAATTGCCCCAGACCCGAGGAGTCAACGATGCCTGCAAAATATACCCGGTATTATGAGATCTGCCAAGGACGGGCCGGCGAAGACCAATTGGATATCATCCAGATTACCTCCGGAAAGGTAGGTGATCCCTCTCCCTCTCCCGTCGCCGGGACAAACGGCGAATCGGGGAGGGCCACATACGTGATCGCGGATCCAAAGGGATGGAAGGACACGGGAAGCGTACCATCTCCATAATATAGACTATCTAAACAAGAAGGTTCGAGGTAGGTCGTGCCAAATATACCGTAGCGCTGTCCATCTTGCGTCGACGTTACCCAGGCGGTTCTCGAGGGGGCTACCCGAGGATACTGGTGCGGCACGGGTATCTAGCATCAAGCCACACTGTGCAGATGCATGTCGGCAGTCGGCAGCGAGACTCCCAGCCAGCCGCAAATTCCGAGTACCCCTGAACGCATTCTCCTATAGGTGAAATAGTTCCCCGAGAACATGATATTCCAGAAAGTGTGGTTGTTCCTCATCCCTGGGCTTCCTCACATATAGCCCTTCAATATCAAACCTTCAGATCGCTGTGCTGTGAGTCGGTGACAGAGTCTGACAAGACGCAGATCTAACGCGCGATCCTGACCGTTGACCATATCGCCGCCCAATGCGCAGCTGCCGTCGAGGAATGACTGTCCTTGTGGCTCGAGGGAGGTGTCTCGGCCGGTGTAGCCCATTTGCGACGAAATGTCTTGGAATCCAGAAGGCGAGGGCGTCGCGTCGACAGGTCGAGGTGGGATGAGATCCGACACGGACTCGTGGCTCGACCTGTCATCCAGCTCTCGCTCACGGTGGCTGCCCATGCTTTCAGATTCCCGAGGCATTCCCAAGCTCCCTCGGATAACGTGCATCTGATAAATAAACCACGTTTCGTGTGCGTTTGTTTCCTTGCGTCGATCTTCACCTCCATTTCCTAATCCAAACCGTGGTCCATGAACACCAAACTCCTACTAGCAGCCCTCGATCGTGCTATCTGACCTTGGCCAGAGCGTTCTCTTGTCTTTCTCCCTACTGCTCCCGCAGTATATCAGATAGCCCTTGCATAGTCCTGGCTGCCCGGTTCGCCAACCTCCACAGCCGAGAGAAACTCATCGCCATGTCGTCGGTAGCATCGCAAGTCCCTTCGCACGATGACAAGGACCATCCTGTCCCCGAGCCCGCCGTGGCGGGGGAGAAGGCGTCCTCTACGTCGGAGTCGGTTACTCACCTCTCCGGGATGATTGACGAGCGAGCTGAGAGACGTCTGCTCCGCAAGATCGACCTTCACGTCTATCCCATCCTGTTCGTCCTCTACATGATGTCCTTCCTAGATCGGATCAATATCAGCAATGCCCGGATTCAGGGGATGGTTGGCGACCTCGACCTGTACGGAAACCGGTTCAATATCTCTCTATTTGTGGGTTTATGCTCTGGAAAGTAATGTCCTTCCCCGTTCCTGACTGACCCGCCATGCAGGTCTACTTCATCCCGTACATCCTGCTCGAGGTGCCAAGCAACATATTGTTTAAGAAGACGCGCCCTGCCTACTACCTGTCGTTTCTCATGTTCGCCTGGGGAATCACCAATATGTGTATGGGCTTCGTGAAGACCTACGAGGGGCTGGTGGCGCTGCGATTCTTGCTCGGCGTCTTCGAGGCCGGTGTTGCGCCCGCCATCATCTACCTCACCTCCATGTACTACAAGAGACACGAGTTTCAGACACGCATGAGCGCTTTCTTCTGCTCCACGCTCGTCGGCGGCGCCTTCGGAGGGGTAAGACATCATCATTATCACCACCACCCGAGCCACATGGCTTCGTCTCTCCTCCCTGACCTCACCCCCCTTACTCAAAAGGCCACATGTCTAATTCGTATGGCTGCATGTAGCTCCTTGCGTACGCCATAGCCGGCCTTGGAGGATACGGCGGGCTCGCGGCGTGGCGCTGGATCTTCATCCTCGAGGGCGCCGCCACGGCGCTGGTTGCCCTGGCCGCCGTATTCCTGGTCGTGGACTGGCCCGAGCGGTGCACGTTTCTGAGCCGCGAGGAGAAGGCGCTGATGGCGGTGCGGCTGGCGGCGGACGGCGCGGGCACGGCGCGCATGGACACGCTCAACAGGCAGGCGTATCGCCTCATCTTCGCCGACTGGAAGATCTGGCTCGGGTCGCTGGCGTACCTTGGCGTCGGCACGACGGGTTACGCCATCACCTTCTTCATGCCGACCATCCTCAACGAGTTCGGCTGGAGCGCCCAGATGGCCCAGGTCCACACCATCCCCGTGTACGCAGCCGCCGCCGCCGCCACGCTGCTCGGGGCCTGGGCCTCGGACCGCCTCCGCCACCGCTACGGCTTCATCATGCTCGGCTGTGCGGTGGCTACCGCCGGCTACGTGATGCTGCTGTGCCAGCACGCGCTGTCGCGCGAGGCCAAGTACGCGGCCGTCTTCCTCGTCGGCGTCGGCGGCTACGGGGCAACCCCGCTGACGCTCACGTGGCTCTCCAACAACCTGTCGGGCCACTGGAAGCGCGCGTTCGGCGCGGGCATCCAGGTCACCATCGGCAACGTCGCCGGCGTCGTCAGCTCCAACATCTTCATCCAGGCCGAGGCCCCGCGCTACCCCACCGGCTACGGCGTCGCCCTCGGCATGACCTGGTTCGGCGGCCTCGCGGCCTCGCTGCTCTTCGCGGGGCTGTGGGCCGAGAACCGGAGGCGCGACGCGGGCAAGCGGGATAGCCGCCTGCTGCGACCCGAGGAGGAAGTCGGCAACATGGGCGACGACCATCCCTCTTTCCGGTTCACCCTGTGAGTAGTTCGAGCCTTTGCTCTGCTAAGTGTGACCTGGGTTGGACGGGTAAGGGATGAGCTGTACATATACGTCATAGGATAGGAAGAATTAAGTGTATATGAGAACTAATAGGCAGCGATGGGCCGTATTACATAGGAAGGCTCCTACGGTGACAGCTACTTATACAAATTGTCGTCGCTTGTAAACTGACTCCATTTCCAACGTCCAATAATCGTTACACATTTTGTGTCTAATGCCGCGAAAATAATCTTGAGGTCGGTTTTTTACACAATAACAACCCATGAAAGCAGCCATAATATTTTCATTTCCCCATCTCGTTCCAGCTGTTACTAACTTACCTCAAGCTTCCGAAGGAACCGGCTCGCGAAGCAACATTATCACTTCTTCCTTGCGGTAAGCTTATTAGGACGGCTATGGAACGAGGCCGACCTGGCCGCCCGGATCGTCACAATTAAGCCCTAGTAATAGTTAGGCACATAACAAGTTGTATCTAAACGAGCCTGACCACATCTGGAAACTCGCCAAGCTGTGATTGGACGTCTGGGTTTACGCTGCCTAGGTCTAGGGTGGGTGATCTACAACCTATCGATTTTCTCTGTCGATGATCCTTCAGTCGTATTCGGTTACATCGGTGCTTACTTGTTACAGAACAGCTCACTTCAATAGCGTGGCATGCTGTCAGTCGGCATAGGTATTGTAAGTGAGCTATGGGAAACTGATCCCGAAGCCCTTCATCAAGTACATTAAGGAGTCTACCAACTCCTAAAAATACTCTTAGACACTACAGATCATTATCTGACCTTAGGTACCATAACCAACACAATCTGTTAATATGGGACAAACGTTATGAGAAGTAAGCTTCGAATTGGGTAAGATACTGCTATAGGAGTCACGGCCTCATATGTGTACCCCGTTAGAATACTTAGGAGCATTGACAAGCGCAGAGGAGTCTAAGCAGGGAATAGAAAGGCGCGGAAAACTTCATGAATCACTTGCAAGTAATGGCACGAACTTTAATAATCAGAACTCGTAAGTATCGTAATCGTCTTCAACTCATTATAATTGCCTCCGTGAGAACCGTTCATATCGTCAACGTCCCCTTCAGCGGCAGGTCCCTGCTGCTTCTACCCACAAACACCTCGTAGTCGCCGGCCGGCAGCCGCCACTTCTGCGCCACGACGTCCCAGACGCTGAGGTCGCGCCGCCGGAGCTCGAACTCGACCGTCGCGGTCTCGCCGGCCTTGATCAGCGGCTTGGCGAAGCCGCGGAGCTGCTTAACAACGGGTTCACGCTCGCCCTCCTCCCCGGGGATCTGCACGTACAGCTGTGCGACCTCCTTGCCGTCGCGCTCGCCCGCGTTCGTCACATTGGCTTTGACGACCGCGAGCACGTCCCAGAGATCCGCCTGTCCACCCTCGGCAATGGCGCCAGTGGGATACGGCTGCACCGCCGCGTCGGCGACCTTGGACGCCGACAGCGCCGCGTACTCGAAGGTCGTGTAGCTGAGGCCGAAGCCGAACTCGTAGCGCGGCGTGAGGTTACGCGCGTCGAAGTGGCGGTAGTCGATGAGCGTGCCCTCGCTGAAATCCGACTGCGGGAATACGCCGTACCGGTCGTCCTGCGGCGTGAAGTCCGGGCGGAGGACGTCCCCGTAGTCCGACTCGTTGCGCGCGACGGTGTAGGGCAGGCGGCCGGACGGGTTGCTCCGGCCGTACAGCAGCGAAACGAGCGCCCTGCCGCTGTCCTGGCCGGGCAGGTGGGCGAAGATAACGGCCGTGACGTTGGGATGGTCGACGAAAGTGTCGACGAGGCGGACCCCGGCGTTGTGGAACACGACGATGGTGTTGGCGCACTGGCTCGCGACGTTTAATATCAGGCCGTCGGTGAAGTCGTCGCGCAGGCCCGGCCGGTCGTATCCCTCGGTCGCCCAGGCGTTGCCGACAACGATGCAGGCGTCGGACGTGGGGTTCACCGCCGGGTTGCCCGACTCGAAGTCCCAGAAAAGCGCCGTCCCGTCCTCCTGGCACTGGGCGACCAGCGCGTCGTAGGGCGCGCTTATCAGGCTCTGTGAATTCGCCCCTGATCCGCCGCCCGAGACCAGGGTACCGTTGGGGGCGATGCTGGAATAGCTGATGTTGAGGTTGCCGAACCAGCCGAGGTTGACCTCGCTGATGTTCCCGGACTGCACGCCCACCTCCCACGGCGAGAACTGCAATGGGTAGTCGGGGGTCGACGGCGTGTTCTGGTTAGGCGCCTTGGCCGAGTACCCGAAGAGCGAGATCAGCTTTGTCCGGTTCGAGTCCAGGGGCAGCGCGCCGTTAGTGTTCTTGACAAGGACGTGACCCTCGACTGCACCGTCAAACAGCGTCGGCTTGGCGCTGGCGTTGCGGGCATCTACCACCTTGTGGGGCTCGGTGAGGTTGACGGGCATGCCGTCCCCGGGAGCCGGGAATTCCTGGTCTTGCTTCATCTGGTACCACGACGCAATGATCCTGTGTGTAGATGGTCAGCTGGATTCATTGGGTAGTTGGCCTTTGAACCTTACCTGATTGCCATGTCATCAACTCGAGACTCGGGGACAGTGCCATTCGTAACGCCCTGTGTAAGATTGCCACCCCATTTCCCTGCACCGTTCGGCATGGCAAGATCCAAGCCTGCTAGCGCGGTGGACATACCGGACCGTTGTGCACCCCAGTCAGTTACGATGAACCCCTATAAGTATAGGTTAGCTAACACAACGCTACGCTGTCGGTCACCGCAACGAGGCCTACCTGGAACCCCAATTCTCCCTTCAAGAGCCCATTCTGGGTCTTGCTGTTTCCACAACCATACGAGTTGTTGACTCGATTATATGAGCACATTACAGCTCCTGTCCCTGCCTTTACCGCGTCATAGAAAGGCCTTTGCTCGTTAGTTTGGGTTCCTCCACTACTGGACTTCGATACTTACCAGAGGTAAAGCTCATGCATAGTCTTGTCATCAACGTTGGAGGATACACTTTCGGCATATGGACCTTGTCTCGTTGGTAACCGGTGTGTCTCCTGTTCTTGTGTGATGAAGTGCTATGAGCCTGTTAATCACGCGCTAGCAACCTCTTATAAAGTTATCCTGACCTTCGTAGTTGTGATAACGCCTGCCTCTTGAGTGCCAGATACGGTCTCGTGGACCAAAGCACCAGTAAGATATGGGTCTACCGAGAAGCCTATTGTGTCGTAGTTAGGAACTTTCTGGCTTCTAACTCTGTCTAGAAGGTGTATAACTACTTACCTTCCCAGTTACGACCTCTCGAGACTACTCGACCAATGGGCCCAACGAGTGGCCCAAGGAGGACATTTACTCCCTTTGTCTTTGCCTCTTGGCCCATGTAATTTGCTCTTTGATATGTAAGGTCTCTGTTCCAACTAGATATCATTGTTAGTTCACGAATGTCTCCAAATCTGTGCCGACAAGCTTACCTAGCGCCGACATGCAGCCCGGAAGGCCAGGAACTGACATAGTCGGTTGCTCGGACTCCATTACCCGCATCGGCAAAGCACAGCCCGGGGAAGTCGAGCCCAGGAATACCCGGAACAAAGCCCGAGCACCCGGTTTGACTCGTGACACCAGCAGTCAAGTTTACCTGCACAGTTTAATAGGTAAGACATTGGACAGCCAATAGGAGAATTCAAGGGCTCTATACCTTTTCTTCAAGCGTTAACTGACTGGCAAATTGTCTCGCTTTCCTAACAGCACCTTGCCATGCCCCAGACTCGGTTATCTCAGCTGTAGATATAGGTTAGAGTCGTGTCATCGTATAGGTAGTCGATAGATTACGAGTGGTACACATACGCGTAGGGTAGACAGGATCAGATTGTCCGTAGAAATACGTATCATCTGCGATGGCCTCTTGTGCCCGAACTGCAGGCAGCTGGGGAGCTAACGCGACCCAAGTGAGTATGAGTGAATATAACATAGTTCGCCAGGATAGAAGTAGATCTAGATAGGGGTGAACGAGGACATAGGAAGGCATACAAGGGAAGAGCTCACATTATATATACCTTCGATAGTTGTCTTACCTTGTGCGGTTTAACTACAAGGTACTTCAATGGCAGCTCATCGCTCGGAATATGTGCGGGACAAGAAAGACCATAAGCTTGTATGATTCGGCCCTTCTTCAGGACAAGATGGGGAAATACAGTATAACGAATGGGGTCTCATAGTATGTTCTTCGCCTACAAATGTCGCTAGTAGGTCGTATTTGTCCTCGGCACGAGACTGGACGGACGAGAGCCTACATTAGGGCAAGCTACCGAGGTAGCCGGGGTTCGCGAACAGTCATTGTCCTGGGTTCCCCGCATGCCCAGGTACCAGAATCTCGGTACGCCAACCCGAAGACTTGATCGGTTGTTGTTGTTGTGGTTGTTCCTGGGGGCATCACGTTGCCGGGGGGTTGGTAAAATGTTAAATTACCAACATTCGCAATTTTGGGAATCCTTTCCGTTCCATTATGTTATCAAATACAACGAAAATCCGTTGAGATCCCAGGTCACAACGGACTCCACGAGAGCTTTGCGGCGTATTTGACTTAGGCGAGCTCATGATTCAGCCCATCGTGTGCTCGAAAAACCAGAATAACTCGTGACGGTCTCACTTTGAAAGCGGAGGCTATTATCTGATGCCCCGGACCCTAGTCATACCATCGGAGCTGTGGCACTATCACCACGTGGGGATGGCCGGAGAAAGTTGGAGAGAGCGCGCGACCTAATGGCTTGGCCTTGCGGGGAGCAATCCGATACTGGCAACGCGGGGCGGGGCGGTGTTTCTTTTCACCTCAGAGTACCCCGAGAGGACCCATCTGAGTGAGTACACAAATGGGGAAACCTTGGAAGTGTGGGAAAAGTTTCGAAATTGGGAACAATAAGCGTAGGTAGTGTCTGTATTTCGAAGTCCGTAGATACCTAGCTCTTTGCTAATATTATCAATAAATTACAAAGAAGTATGGTGTCGATGCTGCCATTATACGCCGCTCGCCGCAGCTCCAGACGCAGTAAAGGACGTTTCTGGGCCTTTCACAGCTGCCTGAAGGAAAAGAAAAGGGGATGAGTTATCGAGAAAACGGTTTTCACAATAATAGTAAGGGATGAGAGCGTGCTTGTTTTAGGGGACTTCTCATGGATGACTACTTCAATGTACGTTCTCGTCGACCGTATAACAGTGTTGGGATTATCTACGTCAATAAGCTGAGGATCCTATTGTATTTGACAGTAAATGAGCCTAAATGTTTCTATGTGAGTGTCACTCGTGCAATAGAATCAACATACCTCGCAGTCTGTCGACTGTACTAATACATTGAGGCACAAGACCCCGATCTTTACACGCTAATATAGTGTTGCTGTGCCTGGGACAATAGAATCGTAGGAAGCCATCAACTTCATTTCCTGGAAGACACACAGACGCAGGGGTTTCGCCCATCCAAAGATGTCGAGGGCCACATCCCGTTTTCGCCATCATACATGACAAGCCCTCCTTGAAACGTCAATAAACATCTGAGTTAGAGACATAGGTACCAGTGCTGCGGTACATCCATATATGGGTATCTCAATACTGCGTCAGCTGTGTGGCGGAGTAAGGTAGAGCTAGGTCAGCTTCGAGTTGCACCTGACGAGCATGCTCTATATAACATCGGGCAATGGTCAAGGGGAAAAGCGCATCTGGCTGGCTATAAAATCCGTCCTCATCTCACGTTGCCATTACTATGTTCCATCGACGTGATGTTGGTCGCAGACTGTGCGGTCTCCATGCATAAACACCGAAAAGAAATTATTGCGCTGCAGATGCTTGCAAGGTTTAGGTAGCAATTACCTGGGTATAGTAAACTAACTACAGCTCGTAGGGTATGAAATTGTAAGTTGTTTCACCAGTCTATAATGATCCAGGGAAGAAGATAAGGATTTCAAGGCTGCATGTTAACCCCATACAATTAGTTCCATCGACGAATGAATTACATCAGTCGCTGTATGACGCCTCCATCTCAAGAAGCGTATCATGCCCCGCTCACAACCTAGTCAAAATGTATTCATTCATGAACACAATATCGAACATTCTCAGTGACCTATAAGACACTTGTCGTCAGATTCAATACATAACCCTGTCACCTAAGAAGCTAATCATGGGGACTTGAGCGTTCCGTATCTGTACCTTGGCCCCTTTGAGCCCCTCCTTGGCCCTAGGGGCATCTCGAGGGGCATGTCGATTCTCGCCATCTCATCGTTCATTTACTACCACAATAATCGCCCAAGGCGTCTTGGACGACGCAATCAAACACGGCTACCGCGATCTCGAGGCGTGTGAGCCTCGCATCGTGGGGCCCAAGGAAGCGAGCGAACGGACGAGGTACCAGAACCTCTTTGTGTGGCAGCTGGCCCGACACTCGGTCGCGGAGGATCTTGTCATCTACCCAGCCATGGAAGAACACCTTGACGACGAGACTGATGTAGCGCGGAAAACCCGCGAGCAGAACTATAAGGTACTATTTCCCCTTCCGTCACGCCGTTTCCGGCAAAGAAATCCCTAACCAGATGCTGATTGGGCATCAGATCAAGACCCAGTTGCATAAGTTTCAGAACCTCAGCGCGGACAATGAGGATTTCATGCCGACGTTCCGCGCCCTGTACGCAGACGTGCGGCGACACATCCAGGAGGGAGAGGAGCGTGGCCTCCCGCGGCTTGAGGCCGAGCTCAACGATATAGAGCTGTCGCGGCTGAGCCGGGCGTTCGAGCGTGCCAAGCGCCTCGCCCCGACGCGGAGCCATCCCCTGGCGCCGAGCACGTCGCCCTTCGAGAGGGCGGCTGCGCTGCTGGTGGCCCCGGTTGACAGGGTCGGAGATATGCTTCGGAAGTGGCCCAAGTCGGATCAGCTGTCGTAAAGAATCGGCCATCTTTGACGAACACATGATGGTATATCTTGAAATCGACGGTATTTCGAAATCCACTTTCTGACTAGAGGCCACTTAGGTATGGGGTAGCTTACACTAAGAAGGCAAAACAACACTTGGCATCATTGAGCATAGTTTGGATTTACCTATCAGCCTACATCGCAAGTAGGCGAGCTATTGGTCTCGTGGAACAGGGGGAAGGCGGATGCTACAGGCTATTCCAAGACGTGGAGGGTCTATCAGGGATGATGCGCAGTTGCGGCGCCCTCCTGCCGGACAACATCAATTTTCACAATGTAACATAGCCCTCACAGATAAGGAATCCCAACATCATCAAACCAAGCGTGATATTCCCTTAGAACCCAGGCCATAAGAGACATTGATATCTCGTTGCAACGGACCAAATCGCAAACTGTATCATCGCACAGGCCATGCAAACTCAGTCATCATTTCGTCGTAATTATCCTTTCCATCCAGCAGCAGCCTCCCGAGCTGCATTCTTTAATCATCCCTTGCCCCTCCCTCTAAGTAGCGACCAGAAGCCCCCGACCCGTATACTCCTGCGTCAAGCACATTTCAAAGCAGATCTACCGATCAGTGGAACCCCAGACTCCGCAGCCGATCTATCAGCACGCCGAGCTGCAGGCGGTCCTCGTCGCCGAGGCCGAGGCCGCCGTCGGCCGACTTCTGCAGCAGCCGCTCGGCGGCGGCGACGACGGGCTCGACGAAGCGCTGCTCGAGCGCCGAGTCCATGCCCTCGGGGACGAGGTCGCGGAACTCGCCGGCGAAGAGGAAGTAGGCGAAGTTGGCGACCTGGAGCAGGAAGGGGCGGTTCTGGGCCCAGAAGTCGGCGACGGCCGCCGCGTCGTCGTCCGTGCTGTCGTTGAGCGACAGCATGTCCGGGAACAGCGCGTACCGCAGGCCCTCGATGACGTCGGGCGACGCGAACTGGTTCGACAGCCCCTGCTGGCGCGCCGCGATGATCTCCTCCTTCAGCCACGTCACCGCGCACGCCTTGAGCGACGCGAACATGCAGTTCTCGAGCAGGTCGTGCAGGATGTCGAGCCGGCTCTGGTCGTCCGGGTCCGAGTGCAGCAGCGCGCCCGCGAACGACGTCGCCGCGTTGCGCACCTGGATGTCCGGGTGGAAGACCGAGATGAGGCTCAGGTTGTGGTGGTACACCATGTACATGGTCTCCGCCGCCGCGACCGTCAGCTTGCGGTGCTCGAGGCCGAGGCCGATGGCCAGCAGGGCGTCCGAGATGCCGGGATTGGCGAGGATCTCCGACTGCACCGGCACCTCCTTGCCGAGGAAGTGGTCGAGAAGTTTGCAGTGCTCGGGGAAGATGTGCATCTCGGGCTGTGGGCTATCTGACCCGAAGACGTCTTTGGAGAAGATCCAGTAAGCGATCAGGCATACCGCCCCTCCTGGAGACAGGTGGATGTCGTCGGGCGACGCGAAGTCATCGAAAGCCGCCAGGGGATCGAGGCCTGGCGGACACTCGTAGATGCCCGTCACAAACGGTCCCGGACATTCACTCAAGCCAAGGTCGCGCAACAGGGCCTACACGGTGTCAGCTTCTAGGGGGATGCGCCAAGGAGGATGTGGCCTGAGGAAGACTTACGACTAATTGACCCACCACTGCATCCCGCTTCTGAAGCTCCTCGTCCTCACGGAAGGACTCGGTGGTAGTCTTCTTACCAGGAACAGTCTTCTTGGGATTGTAGAGCTCCAGTAGCCTTGGCGACCACTGCATGTCGTGTGCATTTACGTATCGCTGTAGAATGCAAGTGCCGAACGACTGCAGCAGCTTCTCCTGCATGATCTCCTCATTCGGGTCCTCCTGCTCGGCCTCCGGATCCGGCGCGTTCTTCGACGCGTCTCCGTCCTGGTCGGGGTTGGCGACGCTGATGCTGGACGTTCTCGTGGGCAGAGGCGGCCGCTTGGAACCGGAGAGCGAGCGCACGAGGTTGACGACGGACGCCGTCATCTCAGGCGTGGGCTGGTACGCCTCGAAGACCTTCACTAGCGACGACCCCAGGAAGCGCGATGGATACTTCGTCTTGATGCGACGGTGAAGGATCGCCAGCATGCCTAGCAGCGTGATGAATTTACCGGGGATCTTGGAATCGGGAATGACCCCCGGTTCTTCGACGTCGACGATAACCTCATCGTTCCAGGCGATGGCAAGCCCCTCGAGGGCCTCCATGACCTTGATGATGACCTCGCGCGGGTTTCCCAGCCTCGCTACGGTCTCGAGGCAGTCGCCGGAACCCGGGATGCCGAGGAGCATCTGCACCAGGTCCCAGCCGATGTCCTGGGTGAGCTCGGCATCCTGGAGGATGTCGTTCAGCGCGGGCAGGATGTCGGGCGAGGTGACATGGTACTGCAGGATGGTGAGATAGGTGAAGCGGTCCTCCTTCGCACCCTCCCGGATGGCCTGTATCGACTCTGACAGCTCGGGCATCTCGGCTGGGCACGGTGATTGGCGACTGGAATTACTGGGAGGGGACGAAAAGGGGCTGTCGCTGTGAGCGATGTTCTGGCAAATCTCATGCCAGGCTAGGAGACGGGCTTGATATGTTGGATCGAAGGTCGGCACCGCCGCATGAACGGAATGACGTCTTGGGGTGAGGGGCAGGGCAGGGCAGAGCAGAGCAGAGCAGAGCGCGGTGCAGCAGCAGCAGCAGCAGCAGCAGCAGCAGCAGCAGGGCACGGAACGGGAAGCGAGGTACTGTACATAATACAGTGCCAGAGTGCGCCGACTGCAGTGCGGCGGCTGTGCATGCATAAGTGTGGTGAGTGGGGTAGCCTCTGATAGTAGTACATAGTAAACATTCATTCTATTAGCACTGTCTCTTAGCAACCTAACCGCCTAACTGCTTAGCAGCCTATGTACCTAGGTAACCTTAGGGGGGTTAAGCGCCTAGCCTGCCGCCACAAGACATCCATGGAGATAGTTACAGAGGAAACGTGGTGCATGTTAATACGGCCGAATAGCTACCTAGGTAGAAGATAATTGAGAAATCAATGAGATGAAATGAGTTTCTGGGCCATAATGCACCTATTATATGAAGTATAAGGCTTCAATTGGTATATTGGCTGAGTGCTCACACACTACCTGACCTATGACGGGATGTTACAGTAAATAGAGGTACCGGTAAGCTAGGTAGGTTGTTCGCTAACTTAGGCTGTTGCATTTGTTTGACGAGGCGCTCTTCATGTCTAATATGTATAATGAACGTCTTTGGCATTGAGAAGCCCTCCTTATCTGACAGGACTATATATAGCGAGACATAGCACCATCCTATAACTGATCACATCCATCCTATTGTAGCTATTTAGCCAATAACGAGGCATATTCCTTGAAGCTCCTGACCATGACAACCCCCATTTATCAAACCACTTGTCCAAGCAGACGTACATAGGAGCAATGCTTCTCAAGAGAGATGAATAGAATAGAAACCCAGGGGTCTTTCGTCTGTTTAGGCGGAATAGTCTCCGATTTGAGAACATGTTGCATCTTATGAGATGCGAAATAGCTAGTTACCGCTTGCTGTTTATTAAATGATGAACATGCTAGGCATCATCATACCTATGCGATTGCCAGCACCAGCAGCTAGCCCAGCAAACCCAGCAAACCCAGCAAACCCCTATCCCAGAGGGCCATAAATTGCTGTTATAGGCCCTAATTACCAAACCAACCTGAATACCCTTATTGTACAATGTTCCATCACCTCTGGATTGGAGACGAACTTCATCCCCTCGCTAATACCCCCTCCTCCTTTTCCATTCCCTCCCGGAGGATCTCGATCTGCTTCCTGATCTCCACCCACAAAACCAGCCCATCCAGGCCGTCATCATCATTATCGCCATCATCACCAACGGTGCACACGCCGAGCCAGCCATCGCCCAAGTCGCGCGTCAGCTCCTCGATGCGGCCTCGGCGGGTAACACTGCCGCTGGAACTACCACCACCATCCGTCCTCCGTGCGATCGCCAGCAGCGCCGCCACGAACGCCTCCTGCATGTACGCGAAGCTGAAATCCTTGGTGATTTCGGCGATGGCCGTGCACAGCCTATCCGGAAACGCGATGTCCTTGTTGTCTGCCAACTTCCGCTGCCAGAACTGGCAGTACGCCGTGCGCTCTTTCAGGTTCGGGTCCGGGAACAAGTATTTCCTGTCAAAGCGGGAGGGGCGTTTCTGCACACGGTCCCAAGCATACGTTGTCAGTTTCACCCGGCACCAACTCAGAAGGGCTGCTGTCATCGGCCGACGGTTAAAAGTACCTAATTACTAGGGGGGACTTACCGAGATACCCGGGTCCAGGCGGTCCAGGTGGTTAGTGCTGCCCACCATGAAGATGCCGTCGTTGTTCTTCAGGCCGTCGACCTCGTTGAGGAAGTAGCTCCGCACGTCGTCCGAGACGATGGTGTCCAGGTCCTCGAACACGAGGTAGCACGGCGCGAACTGCCGAGCCTTCTCGAATATCTGCCTGACTGCGTACTCGGGACCGGCGAACTAAGCCGACACGATAAGGCTTCAGTACAGCTCTCGATGAGGACGTGCCAACGGTTTACCACTTACCGACGTGAGAGAGCGCACATACAGCGTCGGAATCGGATCTTTGCGAGTGTACAGAGTGTGCATCATGGCCTTGATGGAGATGGTCTTGCCGTTGCCGGGCGGTCCGTAATAAATGAGGCCCCGCTTCCACGGCACCGAGAGTTTCTGGTACGTATCCTTTGAGCTGAAGAAGGATATGTGGTCCTCGATGATCGCTTTCTTCATCTCGGGATCCAGGATCACGTTGTCCCACGAGGCTTTCATGATGCTCTGATAGAGCTCCGTGTTCTTCTGCCACATGCCCTGATCGAAGACGAGGATCTGCCCGTGGAGCTCGTTTGCCCATCGCCCGGCTTCCAGCAGTAAGGCTTCTACCCTCGTCCTGTCGGTAGTGAGGATGTACTGGTTAGTGGTCGCCGAGTAGTGGCTCGTTCCATCTCGCGTATCGACGACGTATAGGATGAACTCCTCATTCTTCCACTTATAGATAAACTTTCCGAAGTTTAGCTTCTCCGCCAGCCCACCCAGGCCCCCATCAATCCGTCGGGCAGGCGGCACGTAGACCGTCAGTGAAAACGGGGACGGCAGTTTGTCGCTAGCCTCCGCGATGAGTCGAGCGCTAGCATGGCCAGCGCTGGCGTAGGCCAGGAGATCGATGCCGCCAGCTACGGAGAATTGAACGGAGGTTTGGGTAACTATCACTAGTTGTAGAGATGGGTACTGCTCCCTTAGCTTCCGGGCGACGACAGCATCGGTGTTGATCCGTTCGGCCCTGGAGTGGTCAAAGAAGGCCTTGGCAGTATCATCACTACTCTGCGCTTGTGACCCGGTACTCAGTTCCGCCGCATTCGCGTTGATATCAGCTTGATATGCCATGGTGTTTCAAGCTTGCTAGTGTGGAAAAAGAGGTTCACCGAAATCGCTATCCGGGGTGTCTGGGAAGAGACAGGTGACATAAATCATACATATGAAGTGTTGCCTGAAGGATCGACAAAGTAGTACAATGAGGCGCGGCTGGTTCCGTCCTCTGGCGATTCGGGGACTTGTTCCCATTCGTTCAGAGGATTGAGAATGCGGGGGGCAGATGCTCCGCCACTCCATGCTGACGACAACGGCTGAAACGTTGATACATCGTATCAACGGCGCAGATGTTTGGCTATTGGTATTGGATACACGATACCTAGAAGCTCGTATCATGCTCTACACTACAGGCTGGTCCGCTTACTACAATGGCAATATCTAAGGACTAGGGATCAGATCCCTGGGATCTGTCACGCAGGCCGGGGACATACCACAACAATATAAACGGCGCCTATATCTTGACACATTCATAACTACACAGCAAAGATCCAAGCCAACGGTGTTGCCCTTGGCAGTAAATGCCAAGCTTAGCAGCTTGGGTGATGTCCCTAAGCATGTGCTGCATATCAATGAGTGTATGAAGTAGTCAAGATTCAAGAGTGTGTTGGGCTCCTCGGCACGCCTTGGGACTTGAGCACGAGGCTTGGAATTCACAGAAGAATTTTATATAAAAGTCGATCCCTTTCAAAGCTGCCTTGGGTAATTACATATTTCTAACTCTCGATATCATCATACCCCATGAGATAACAAGAGGCTACATCACTATGTGTCAAGACGTCAGCCATGCACGCGTACATAGGAATGCCTAAAAGACCTACGCAACCTTATTTACTCATTCATCATATTATATATAACTACCACTCATCCTAATGATTTATTTTTATTTTCTTACATACAACTCTAGCCTACTGCTACCAAGGTAGGAACTACCACCGACGCCGTCACTAACAACCCGTCACACGGTCCTGCATCACCTACCGTATGCCTTGCCTGGCGCAATTTCACTCGCTTCGCAAGTCGACATGCCGGACTCGACGTAACGCAAGAAATATTCGCGTGCGCGGATGCCTTGCCTATGAACAGGGCCAACTCAGGACAGAGATGGCATTGCAGCGGCTCAGAAGCGAGATTGCGGAGCTGAAGGAGAAGCAGGTCAAGTCTACGAAGAGTATCCCCAGACCTACTTCGCGCAGTATGCGACAGTCTCACACCAGCGTGGGCAACAATATAAACCACACCATCGCATCCTTTACTGTCAACATGGGAAAAATCCATGAAGAGTATGCTGCTTGTTGAATGCAAGACACTAACTGCGTGAGGAGGGGCAGAGCCTCATATATGTACAGACCATGGGCATATGCGGGCCGGTACTAGTATATTCGGGGTCCTATTCAGAAGCTGCATCGGCGCATACCGCCCGAAATAGGTCTGGGAATGCTTTCCACCGACTCAAGCTGCCTCTCCTTTAGCTCAGAAACCTCCCTTCTGAGCTCCTGTAGCGCCATCTCTGTCTTAACCCAATAATCCTGCATATAGGCTTCGACGGCCTTCCCGATCATTTCCTGCAGTTTGACATCCCGATCACGTCCGTATTCAACGCTGTCCTCCTTATCTCTCGTTTCCTTCAGGTCCCTAAGGAGGACCTCGACATCGTGCATCCGCACCTCGAGGTGGCACACCTGTCGCTCCAGCATCGCCCAGTTGTCGTTGCACACCCGCAGCTCCTGCTTCGTCGTGAACGACTGCGGGATGATGGGGCGGAGTGGTAGCATTGGGTGAGGATAGGCGTTGTCTGGGGAGACGGGTAAGGTGTCGTTGCGCAGAAGGCTGGGGGGTATACGTGTAGCCTGGGGGTCGACCGGGACCGGGGCCGGGAGAATAGCGGCTAGACGAGAACCTTAGGATTCAGTCAGAACTTCTGCAGGAAGGGGGAGCAACTGGGTATTCATTACCTGGAGCCTCCTTTGCATCCGCAATCTTTCTCGTTGAGGGGACTCTCACTCGGGGATGAACTTGGCCGTTTGGGGAGTGGATGATGCATGGTGAGAGAGTAAGGAAGCTGAAAACTTATTATCTTCTCTTACGAGTCTTTGTTGCATCGAGGCGTGAGGTTGACGTGAGGTTGACGTGAACGTCAACATGAATGTGGCGCACAATGAGTAAAGACCTTCAAAATATTCGCCGACGAGTGAGGGCCTTACGGAGGAAAGGAGTGGACAGGTAGAGAAATTAACCAGGTTCCACGACGAAGAATAGAATCAGGAGCACTAGAATAGAAGAGCCTGGTGGTAAGAAGATGGTTGAGTTTGGTGGCCACAATGGCAGCGACATGTCAATGGGAGATAAACAACAGAAAAGTCACTAGGTCAAAAGGGATACAGACACGCACCGATACATCGGTACTTTGCTTTTGGTTGGCTTGTTGATTGTACCGATATACATGAATTCCCGTAGAGTATTTCTACCTCTGCCAAGCCCTCGAGTTTCGAATAGTATCGCTCTGACCAGCTTCTACCAGCTGTACTGTATACATACTTCCCATACAGTTACTCCCCCAACTCCATTCACCTCCCAATTTGAGTCATGTTAAGCCGTAGCACTCAACCAATGATCAGTATATGCCAGGCACGATACTATATTTTACAATGCTCTTGTATTTCTTCCAGTCTTCGCCGTATTTCCTCGCGCACTTCTCGTTGTCTCGGCTGTCCCGATGGACCAACAGGACAGCGAAATAGAGTATATAAAAATAGGTGAAAATCATGCCCCAGTATTTCGCAGGGCCCTGAGCGACTTCTCTTCCATCAAGCATGCGGACGGCGCCCTCGGCATTGCTACCAGCAGTCAGAATGACATAGCCAGCAAAGCCGGTTGGCAGTGAGTACGGCCAGGATTGCAACCAGTCGCCCAGGTAGTTGATGTGTCTTGCAATACCCCACCAACCTGAGGTCATCAGGCGCGAACCGGTCTTGGTTTGGATGTAAGTGAGTTCGGAGACCCTGGGGTCGTCGGGGTTGGTGCGGAAGATGTTCTTCTGCAGATTGCTCAGGCGGAAGATGGAGAACCCCGTGAGGAGGACAGCAGAAACGGCCAGGGTGCCTAGCCAGCCCATGACAACTGGATGAGTGGCTAGATATCGTGTCTGTTGCGAGTAGATGAAAGGGACCCAGACCAGGTCGCCGAAGGATAACATGAAGCCGAAGCCGTCTGTCGTGATATCCATGGTCGTCAAGATCGCAGGTTCCATGTATTGGCCATCCAGGACGTAGACCATCTGCACAATCGTGATGAATACGATGCTGTCGCTGACCCAGCCAAATGTACGGTATTGCTTGGCGATGAAGGCACAGTTCAGTATGATCCAGCCAAGCATACCGGGGCGTAACTCCATCCACTCCTTGATATCAATCTCGCCAATGAGAGGAAGCGTGATCCGAGGGTTGAGCTCCCTTCCGATGTAGAAATCGTAGATGAGATTTCCAGAATGGCCACCGGCAGCAAGCTCGCGATTCTGCGAGTTTCCGGGTTTGACGGAGAAGCTGCGGACATAGACGAAGACCGCAAGGACGTACGAGATCAAGATGTTGGCCGTCAGAAGCTGGACATAGTTGTCGGCAATGAAGGTCCAGAGCGGGAACTCGGCACCTTGGGCGATGGTACCGGCCAGACAAAGGACGAGTGTGAACATGGTAGAGGAAAAAGCTAGGGGTGATACATTAGCTATAGCTCAAGATGGGACCATATCCATGACACTCACTGTTGAACCTGTATTTCAGCCTCCCCCCCGAGGACAATGGGGTGCCCTCGGTCTCGGTAGCTGGGAGGATGCGGTAGAGAACGGCGCTGAAGAGATAGTATGCCAGTGCCCATCCCGTAGCTTCCCAGCTGGCCAGACCCCAGATGCCATCTTCAGGCCATCCTACTTCCGCCTTCAATTGATCGATGGACAGCGTCTTCGGGCTCAGCAGGGACGGGGCAGGGCAGCCGGAGACGTCATTGCAGGCGAAGGTAAAGAGGTAGCAGAGAACAGGGAGGCCGAACGTGATTCCAGCAGCGCCAAACCTAGACAGCGTCGACGGTTAGCATCACGAGCTGCGACCTTGGTGTGAGTTGTACAGGATGGCTACTTACGGACCGCCGAACTCGTAGCCATGCACAGGCTCCGTTTTCTTTGCTTTCGGTGCCATGATGTGTTTTCAAGACGGGCAGAGCTCTCGTTCGACGTCTAATCGTCGAGGTCGTGGGAGTCGCGTCGAGACTTGCAGCTAATGACGTCGTCAAGAGTCGAGCAGAGTCGTCCGAATTCCAGGTAGTGTCTCGGACCCGTGCTCTTATAGTTGCCCCAGTCCTTCAATTGTTCGACGGTGGCTGATGCCAGCAACACATAGAAGCTGACAAGACGACGTGCCGGCACTCTGGCGACCCGTATGAACTGATGGCGGAGAGTGCAACTGGAGGTCAACAATTTCATCCGGATGGTTGGGGTCCGAGTGACGCGACTGTTTGCTAAGCCTAAAGTTTAGGGCATTACGGGTACATACCCGCTAGGTAGAGGTAGTGCCACAGCTAGGTATTGATGGTGGAATGGATTGGCCAATGACGATGCTTGCTTTTACCTATATTCCCACAACCACGTTGTTCTACGTACCTTGTACGTGTACGGATAGGTACCTAGGTAGTAGTTGTAGGTAGAGTAGGTACCTACGCTATTTGTACTATGTGCAGCCGCCAGAGTTTGGAACGACATCATGACACGACTCAACACTAGGTTGTGCTTCGAGATATCTCTATAAGAAGTTTTCAACCTCAAGGATCACCTCAAAGCTATATACGCCTGAAACGGGCGCTGCATACGAGGGTTCGTTCTCAGAAATACCTGTAGTCGTACTGTACAGATCTGTATTCTCATACTGATGCGTAGCTGAATAAGCATTCTACAACTAGCGCTAAGCCAAAGACGTAATGAGCACATGGTGATAGCTGTGATAGCTACCTACCTAATAGTTCGTACCTGTACGAGCTCCACCGGTCTTACGGCCAATCAATGGGATACCCGCCAACGCTGACAGCGCTGCCGCTGCGTACCGATACTTACCCGACTTTGCGAACCGCTCAGGGACCCTCCTCCCATCCTTCGAAGATGGGTGCTCTAATAATGGAAATCGGCAACTTGGCTAGAACATCTAGGCAAACGTTCGAACAACTTCATCACAACGAGACAACGCAGGGGCCCTCACCAAGTCTTTCCTTGAACGACGCATCTTCGATTCAATCGCACCGACGACGCACATTTGGATGATACCATCCGTTTACCTCTCAGCCTAGCGCAACGAGCGCATTTCGCCTTCCAACAGACTCGGCCCCGTCCATCATGCGCTTCTCTTCGCGCCCGGCCTCCTCGGCCATCGTGTCGCTTCTCTCCCTCACCTCCGCCTCCATCGCTGCCGCCGCCGACGCCGACAAGACGACCACCTCGACAGCCTGCACCGCCTCGTCCACCTCCGGCGCCTTCTTCGACTTGCGGCCCGACATCGCCATCAAGCCGAATGCGGACGGCAAGAAGCCCGCCCACAGCAACGGCGCGCCTATCGCCAACTACCATGCCAGAGGCTACGACTACGGCTCCAACTTCACGCTGAACATCTGCAACCCGGTGATAGGGGAGCTTGACGACGTCATCGGCGTCGAGGAGGGCAAGTGGCAGAACATCAGCGCCTTCTACACCTCGAAAGGCTCTACGTACAGTCTGGGCGAGCAGTCGGGGCACCTGATCACGAGGGGCAAGGAGCTGGTGCTACAGTACACCGGGGGCTCGCCCTGCGGGAAGAGCAGCAAGTGGGACGCCGCGGAACTCGAGGACAGGGATAGCGTGCACGGCGGCGCGGCGTACAGGGGCTCCGACTACGGGCGCGAGGACGACATACCGTCGGCGACGGCGACGGCGACGAGCGCGGCCCAGGCGGCCAAGGAGACGAGCAACCCGAAGCAGAGGAAGTCGGCCACCATCTTCTTCAGCTGCGACCGGGACCCGGCCTCGAGCGCCGCCCAGGTCTCCTTCATCGCGGCGGACCCGGACGAGTGCTCGTACGTCTTCAAGGTCAAGTCGCAGCACGCCTGCGCGGGCGCCGAGCCGCACAAGCCCGGCAGCGTGGGGCCGGGCTCGGTGTTCGCCATCATCCTCGCCATCGCCGTGCTCGTCTACGTGCTCGGCGGCGTCTTCTACCAGCGCACGGTGGCCCACGCCCGCGGTTGGAGACAGCTGCCCAACTACTCGCTCTGGGCCAGCGTGTGGAGTTTCATCTGCGTAAGTCCAGACTCCCTCGCTATGTCGCGGAACCCGCTTTGCCGGCAGAGCTTGCGCTAACCGGGTACTCACGCAGGATGCTTTTGCCATCATCACCTCGTCCTGCGCTCGATATCTCCCGAGCCGGAGAGGGTACCACTACATCTCAGGGTCGTCCGGCTCGAGAGGCCGAAGTACCCGCGAGGACGAAAACCGACTCATTGATCAGTACGATGAGGAATGGGAAGACTGATGATGGCGATGGTGCTTTTTTGTTCTACTTTTTTTTTTATCGACTTTAGTCTTTCTCCTTTATATCCCCGTATTATCCTAGACTCACATTTGCTTTAAGCGCATCGCCCGACTACGTGACGGATGAGCTTCTGGCGGTTCTAGATCTAGAAGGCGGCGTCTCAGACGCTAACTACGATATGAGGAAGGCCGGCGTTGACGCCGAGTCGGGCATGGGGCCCTTTCCGGGATGGTCTAGGCAGGCAGGCTTGGCGTAGGGCGGATGTGATTGATCCATATCACCTAGCAAACATATTTATTATCAGTAGGCGTAGGAATGAACATGGTTTCAGGATAAGCTTTTCCTACGGCGCATTTGGCATAGCGATGCCATCGTTCGACGTGACACGTCACGTACACAATCGGATCCGACAAAATCTCACCGGGTCGTCCGACCTCGCCGTTGCAAAACCCGCCAGGTGCAAATTGAGGCTGCCGAGCCGCGTGCTGTTTCCTGATCTTTGGGCCGGCCCAATGAAGTAGGTAGGTGGCTAGGCCACATCGGTCCCCTGCCAGAACCAGGCCTGCTGGCCTCTATGTGAGACGCCCAGTGTCTGATCCCAATCCGTCGTCCCAATTCCGTCGATGAGATTGAGGCCGAGGCCGATGGGATGATAGGTTTAACTTCATCCCGCCGAGCTCAATGGCCGCACCGGGATGGGGGGTTGAGTGGGTATCTTTTCTGTTTGCTTCCCAAAGGTCCAATATGAACACACCGTACCGCACCGTCGGCGCTATCGCGCGTGCTCGCTTCCTTACTCGCAAACCTCCATGACTGTTCCCTTCTCTTCTCATCGTCGTCCTCAAGCAGCATCTCTAGGACGCTTTCATTCACTTTCCTCCATGTACTAGTTACAATCAATTACCACCTATTCTTTCGTTTCTCCCTGACACTCTTTTTACCGTACATTCTATATACCTATACTTCCATTCGTTTCATACAGTGTTGATCATGTATTTTAAGCCGCATTTTCTGATGGGCTTGGTTCCCACTGCTGTCCTTGCCAAGGTTCATTATCTAGTGCGTGTCACGACCTCCATTGGCATATCCATACGCTGAGGGCGATCGCTGACAAAGATCTTCCCAGGGTGTCGCCATAGCGGGAGGTGACTTTGGCTGTCAGATCGATGTAAGGGGCCACATTTGATCGCCCACGAAACTGGCAGACTGGCTTGGGACTGACGGATACCATTGAAAGGGCTCGTGTCCCACTAGTTCGGTTCAGCTCCCGCTGGATAACGGAGCATCCCAAATGCAGCATTTCGTTCAAGATGATGGAATGAATGTCTTCAGATTGCGTACGATCTCCAATACCTACTTGCCTAAACCAAGAGAAGGAGAAGTGGGACGACGGTGACTGATCAGCCCGCACAGCGATATCATGGCAGTTCCTCGTGAACAACCAGCTCGGCGGTGCCCTCGACGAGGCCAACCTCGCGCAGTACGACCAGCTAATGCAGGCCTGCCTTGCGACCGGCGCCCACTGCGTGATCGACATCCACAACTACGCGCGATGGGACGGCACCATCATCGGCCAGTCCGCCGGCGGACCGAGCGACGACCAGTTCGCGAACCTGTGGAGCCAGCTCGCGACCAAGTATGCCAGCGAGTCGCGGGTCATATTCGAGCTCATGAACGAGCCGCACGACCTCGACGTCGGCGCCTGGGTCCAGACCTGTCAGAAGACCGTCACGGCCATCCGACAGGCCGGTGCGGCGGCGCAGATGATCCTGCTTCCTGGGACCAACTTTGATAGCGCGGCCACGCTTGCGGAGAGCGGTGGTGCGGACGCTCTGCTGGGAATCACGAACCCCGACGGCTCGACGGATAACCTGCTTCTCGACATACACAAGTACCTGGACAATGACAATTCGGGGATGCACGCCGCGTGTACGACGGATAACATCGACGCGTTCACTGCCGTAGCCGAGTTCCTGCGAAGCAAGGGGAGGGAAGGTTTCATCAGCGAAACGGGGGCGTCGGGTGATGCCAGCGTAAGTTGCGATAGTCTAACTAACTCCTGATCAACCCCCTGACGTCAGCCTATTGTCTAACGGCGTGCCTGCCACCTAGTGTTTAACCACATTCCGCGCCCAAAACGCCTTCATCAACGAGAACGCCGACGTCTTCGTGGGCCTGGTCGCCTGGGCCGCCGGCAGCTTCGACGCCTCGTACCTGCTGAGCATGACGCCGACGGCGCAGGGCGGCGGCCTCGTCGACACGGAGCTGGTGTCGCAGTCCTTCCTCGCGCCCTGGACCAGCTCCGACTCGAGCCCCAACACCAACTCCAGCGCCAAACTTGGCTCCAACCAGACCCTCACATCCTCGCCAGCGCCACTCTACCCGAACACGAACTCAACGACCACCAACGCCGCCGCATCCGCCTTCACCCGCCTCTCCTCTTCTTCCTCCCCTACCACGCTCCTGACCGCAACCGGCTCGCCCTCCATCCCACCACCCTTCCACATCTCCTCCACCCCGCCCGCAGCCTCCTCCGGCGCCGCGGCGGCGTCAGGGCACGGCCCCAAGTCGACCATCACGTTCGCGCCGACGACGGCACACCTTGTATCCGCAGCTGCGATGCCCACGACGCTGATGACGGCCTCGGGCACACCGGACCTGGAAGACGGCCCCGAGATCGAGTATGTCTTCGCCAACGCCTCGACCAGTAGTAGCAGTAGCACGCAGGCACGCAGCAGCGCGACGGCGGCGCCTATAAGCGGCGCGTGCGCGGGTCGTGCGGGTGTGGATGGTGCTGCCGCGAAGTGGGCGTCCTTGGGCCTAATGGTGGCGGGTTTGCTTGTGTTGTGAGGGGTGATCAGGGGGGTGAGCGCGGCTAAATAAGTACGTGCCCAGGCATGGGAAGCCAGAATATCACGCCGTGGCTGGGGACATCCACGGCGAGTGCGTGTTCGAGCATCCGAACCCTACTTTCAACGAGCTTGAGACGTCTCGTTTCGTCGATACAAGCTAACACCCCTAATTATGGCCTAAGTTTCGGTTCCCTGCTTGTTTGATGGGTAACACTTGTAATGGACCTACCTGCGCATTCGGGCCGGGTCTCTTCATTATGTTCTTGTATGTTTTTGTCTTATCCTGTACATAACAATTAGGACTTGTAAGCTTCCTACATGGAAAACTCCTTTATCACCTCCTTCCTGCAAAGCTGGGTCCACTCTCTTCTCTCCCCTCCCCTCCCCTCCTCTCCTCCCTTGACCTCTCCAAGATGCTGCAGGCCCTTTATAAATACCGCGCTCTTGTTTCCCACGGTATAGGTGAGTCTAATATTAGGAAGATGAGAAAAGAACGGAAGATTTCCAGTTATGATTTTGGCCTAGAGGATTTCTGTAAAGCAAAGACACTTGGAAGCCTTTAACGCTTCAGTGAATGAATATATATAAGGGGAAGTAATCAGAAACAATCTCATTGGCGGAATGCGCAATTTAGGTCAATGGAATATCACCGGACCCGTGCCCATGCACCTAACCGGTATAGTGTTATCTCATCGGGCATTATCGGCTTGGCCATCATCATTCACCCAGCCCAGTCGCATGCAAGCTCTGGCCTCGGGATCTTCACAATTCCTACCTACAACACCGACGCACTCGTGCAAAGCATAACGAAGCAAAGAAAGTCAAGTCGCATCACGGAATACTCCTCTTACTCGACATAAGATATTTGTGCATGCATACGCTTTGTTCCGACAAATACCACGTTGCGAAATCCCTATCACCCCATCATCACCAGGCATCATGCTCTGTCACCAATGCCGTCGTCTCGTTGCTAGAGCAGTCCGGCAGGGCACTCTTGCACCTCGCGCCATCCGGCCCTTAAGCACAGCCCAACTACAGTTCTCACGAGCCCAACGGATACCCACAACCACGAACGCAGCTCGGCAGTTCCAAAGACGACCTTATTCCTCCTCCTCCTCCTCCTCCTCCTCAGACGCGACAGCAGCGGCGGCCGCGGCAGCGAATGCGACCCCGGTGCCCCCCACCACAGGGCCCGAGAAACCCGACTACCTCGACGAGGCGGAGTCGGCGATATGGGACCAGCTGACGGCGGAATTCGCACCGACGGAGCTCATGGTGCAGGACATATCGGGCGGGTGCGGGTCGATGTACGGGATCGAGATCACGTCGGAGAAGTTCCGCGGCGCGCCCATGCTTAAGCAGCAGCGCATGGTCAACGCCGTGCTCGGCGACCAGATGAAGCGCTGGCACGGCGTCCAGCTGCGCACCAAGGTCCCCTGATCACGTCCGGTCCGATCAGACGCGTCGGAACGGACACAACGGTGGGAGGTGGACGCTCGCGAGGATAAGGTGGTCTGATTGAACCTCGGGCGGGCTCTCGGCTGTCTACTTACCTGCCAGGGAGGTCAAATGCTTCGGTGATTAGATGTGTATGCATGCGCAAATGGCGCCCAGAGCGCATTTGAGGAGCGTGGGACACCCTCTCTGTTGTTTACAGGATGTATATTCGCCTCCCAGTAACATTGCTGTACATACTGTTGTACCAATGATGTCTCTTATAAGTGGTCAAGTCAATCAACTCACTCCTCAGAACAAGCCTCATACCATCATGGAATTGGTCAGTGATCCCTAGTAAAATAAATAAATAAAAATAAAAATAAAAATTGTGTATCTGAGGACTTGGCGTGGGGAAAAAAGCAAAGAGTCGATGTCTTATACGATGTTATCCGATGTGCTAGAAAAAGTTCACTATCGATCTATGGTCTAGGCAGGATTTTCTAGTTCCCACAACTCTAGTGGAAAAAGAAGGAATTATGTCCCAGTGCTTGATGTGATGTTGCACGATTACAGCCATCTTGTCCTTGCAATTCCAAGGAAGGCAGGTGAGTTGGCGGCGATGAGGCTCTGCTCTCGAAAGAAGAGAGCCCCTGTCCATCTTGAACCAGTCTGGTCTCTCCCATGGCTGCGCCCTATCGCTGTCTAGCTTGATAAGACAAACCCACATACGGCTCGACCTCCGCCTACCATTCGCAGGCCCGTTCCGGCAAGCCTCGATCCGGGTGAAACCTCATTACCCGATATGGAGTCGGCTTCTAATTTTCAGGGTGTGGCGTCGAATCCCGACACAGGGATGGCCCATGACGCGATCCAACTTCTCCCCGGCGGGTAGAAACGAATCCTGGATAGAAGAAGCCTTCCAGAACGTTGGGTTTATGCGCCGTTTTGATGATCACGGCAGGGTGGGGGGCCTTCGCAGATCTCAGTCCTACGCCAATATCAGCTACGATACTAGACCGGTCGACCGGTGAATTGGGTGAAATGATTCCAAATTTCGCAAATCATACTCGATTCCACATGCCTTCCTCTTTATGCCTAGGGTCTTCGTTTACATGGAATAGTTGGTCTCCGACCTGAAGGTGGGAGGGACAGAACGGTCCTGTGGCAACAGATTGATTACGTAGTCAAGGATCAAGTCTAAAGTTACTTACATCTACAACTCTATACCAGTGGTAAGCCACGAACCACTTAGAACCAGATAGCTGTTCCTGGAGGCATGATACTCTCTCCGAAGAAACCGAGAAGCACGGTACTCTTAAACAAGGTAAATGCCTGGTGTTCGCCACGCTGTCCCGAGTGGAAGAGGTATTCCATACTTGGAGTCCGGCATGTTTGTTCGACACATACGTCGTTGACAGCACGTAGATCGCATCAAATTCTAACTAATATAACGGGGGGATAGCATATTTCCAGATGGCTTCATGCAGCCATGACGTGGCCTTTAACCAGCTGGTACTGGAATTGTACCGTCGAGAAAGCAACATCCAATACACAGTGCATATATCATTTAAATCAGGTAGGTACTATATATCTTGGAGGTTTTGGCATATCATTGTGACTTCTCATATTATCAGTCTTTTACATCTTCATTCTAACTCAAACCATCTAGCCTCCGCCTTCTCCAGCAGCTGTCTTTGCAGCGTCACAGATAGGTCACATATAAGTTCATATAGTCTAATCTCAAGCATTTGTTTATCTCGTTTTGTGGTACGGGGTTCGTCCTTGTGAATACCCGGGTGCCCTGCATAGTATCGCCCTCCAGTCGACCTCCATTTATTGAGGAAAATTCAGCTCGAAGATGCAAAGGGTGTGTAGTCCAAACTAGCCTGCTTCTTTTTTTTTAGTGGCCCACAAACATTCTTTAGGGCCTGTGCTATGTAATAATTCGGAATAGGAAAAAGCAAACCTGTCAACATATGCCGTCCGACGGGAAGCCCGGTACCAGGGGCCTGGTAACCCCTGCAAGGCTTGGACCCCGGAGAATATCATATTATACTATCTGCCAGGGCTCTGTAACGCCGTAAGCTTCCCCCCCTGATTGGACCCTTGTTTTCGTAGCCCTACGCTGGATTGGTGGATGGCGTGAAAGCAAAGATAAAACATATGGCGCACCCTTCACGATGTCTATACCCAATCTGAACATCGTCATCTAACCACGAAGCTGAGTTTTGAGTAGTATATTCAGTACTTCAAGCCATACGCAGTACAACGCCTGCGTTAATTTAGGGATTAGTGATCCTGCATTACACATTGTTTCTACGCCCCCATGTTGCACCTGTCTCGAGCATTCCTTGCACTAGCTCTGCTGATCGGTCCCGCAGGGTCCGCGACTCGGTCAAAGCCAGTGAAAACACCTGCCTAGCAGCACCTTCATTAATACCTATTCGTCAAGCAAATAGCTGTTTGCTTGCCGAAAATTTTTAGCTTATTTATATATATCTATATATAGGCATACAAACCTCAGGCGCGGCTTCACACAGCACAAGTGAAGTTTGCGTGCCCGTGTGGCACCGTGACTAGTATAGGGGGGTGCTGTTCGCAGGTAGTATGTGATTTACCTATGGTAGAGAGCACTGGGTAGGGTTTACGGAGCCCTGGCCTGGGCTTCCGTGAAGTGAAGTCATGTGCCTGAGACTTTGTCATAGACCGTGTAAAGTTTGTGTTTCTAAGGTCACTCTCTCCCTGGACTCTCCAGGAAAGGCGACAATAACGATGGATTCACGTACGTAAGGCAGGCCCGCGGAAGTATCCGCCAGGTGCAAATGATGATTCAGCCTGCTTGGCGTTTTACCTCTTCAACGTAGGAAACGTTGAGACTCTTTTGGCCTGGCGGAGGTTTACTTGGATGGGTTTAAAAGCTGGGTCGGATTCCACCACGATGGCCTGATCTGCTCACCGAGAAGGGAGCAAAATATTTAGCTCAGAGTAGCAAAGCTATATTCTACATACACAACTCCTTGCCTACCCAACGCCACAGCCATGGTCGCCATCGAAGTCCAGCCTCCCTCCCAAGTCCAGGCCGGTGCGGTCCTGTACCCGCCGCTTGTGGTCAGCTCCGAGACCGACTCGGCCTACGACTTCATCCAGGTTGTCCTCGTCGACCCCTACGGACGCGTCCTCGAAGATCAGCTCTACGGCACGGTGTCCATGTCCAGCCAGACGCTCACCGACAGTGCTGCCTCCCGGAGCGGTGGCTCACGGGAGTACGCCGCCTTTCCGGACCTTGTGTTGAGCTACGCCGGTAGCTACACCCTCCGTGTGAACGCTATTCGTATGGATTACAGCTCGTACGAGGGGCCCGAGGCCGTCATTGCCGCCTCGACAACAACGAGGGAGATCGTTGCCTACGACCAGAGCGTTGCCGCAGAGGTCCCTGGTAGGTTATAGATCCTCAGCAGCCACATTCATGCTAACATGGATCCGCATAGCCGCTGATGAGCAGTCACTTCTACGACGTCTGCGTCGCCACGGTGGATTCGGGGTACCTCGCTCGCCGCATCATAGGTAAGAAGGGCCTGTGGGATCGCATCCCTACGGACTACCTACCTTACAATTATTACAAGGTGGAGGGTTCGAGGCACATTCAAGATTGTACAAACATCAGGCACTATAGACGGGATAAAGGAGAGGGCTTTTGTACTTTGGGGGGGGGNGGGGGGGGGGGGGGTTTGATTACTATCGTTGGGTCGAAGCCAAAAAGTCCATATTATAGAATTTACCTGGTCAAGCACAATGCGCGGCAGCCCGCAGTATCGCCCTCTCTCGTGACACTCCGGCGCTGCATGCAAAAGCTTACATCAGATTTGGAGCGTGATGGAGACCTCGTGGCCAGAAAGCATACAGTGGCGTGGCGTGGCTCTCGCCACAACAGAGTTCACGCCAACAGTCGTAAGTGAAGTATATGCAGCCTCTGTTCATCACTATAGATACCAAGAGAGGAATAACATACGTGATACCACAGGAACTGGAGGTGATGCGGACATTGCGCACTCACATAATGTGGCGTATAATCGTAGGTTAGTGTAACCACTCTGTCGGTACCGCCAATCTCGACTACGTCAGGGTATAGATATCGAGGCGTCATTGGATCTGAAACTGGCGGGCTTACCCAGCTAGGCACACACGCTATGACCTTGGAAAGTGTTCCTGAAAATCGACGGTTTCCTAATCAGTCTAAGATCCCCGAGGCCGGCGAATCCATCACATAATACGGATGACGGCACCCCATGGGAAACGCCACCCAGGTACTCCGTACGTAGACACACACGTTCATCCGTACGGCGTGCACCGTCTGCGCATTATCATCTTGTGCGTGTTTCAAGGCGTGGGGCTTGGGGGCGAAGCAGGGGGAAGGAGAGCAAGTCGAATAGGCTCCCGGTACGCACCAATAAGCCAGGCCCTAGGAGACGTCAGCCCTCCCGATCGCGTGTCGACATGCATGCCGTCCCGATCGTAGGTAGGTATTTGCGGCAGGGCTGACCATTCGGAGAAAAGAGAGGGCTAGCCCAGTGTGACGGGCCAATCAGCCAGGGCACTGGACGCCACGGCACTGCAAGGGAATATCCGGCCCCCCTTTCCCGTGTATGCGTGTCTCAGATCTCGAGGGCTCTCACGATAGCCTCATTTGACCAAGGTTCGAGGGCCGGTCATGACTCGTGACAGCCTCGCAACGTTGCCCTGATCTAGTAGACCAAATAGACCATGGTAGCCTCGCCCCGGATGCTTACCACTGCAGGAAATAGGTATCACGATGCAAAGAATGCGGATTCCTACCGGGGATGCTCGTATCCCAGTGTGTCCACGCCACAGCATAGGATTTTGTCTTCTGTAGACTCTGCAGCCTCGAATCCAGGGGTGCTAGGTACCGTGCGTAAGGGGAGTGAGATTAAGGGGATGATAATAGGTATAGAGAGTAGCGAGGAGTTCGAACACCTTGTTCATGAGACGACATAATGCAAGGTGATAGAAGAGTTCAGCGTAGGAAGATCCTTCCGATGCAGATGTTCGTATTTGATGTCCCTTTCCATTTAGATGTTGTTTATGACTGATAGTGATCCGGACGTAGGGGAACAAGGCAGTGATGGTCCCATGGTTGTCCGCATGGGAGTTCGCTGGCCCCACGGGATCGATGTACTTTGAAATGAGAGGAGGGCTGGATTGTCGGAGCTACGATGATCAGCGTGTAGAAGTTAAGCTAAGTGAAGCTGAGTTCCTTCGATTCGTAGGAGATGCTTCATAACGCAACGTCCATCCTTCTAAATCAAGCTTCAGGAAGCGAGCCCACCTAAACTGGGTACAAAAGTTGGCCATCGAGCGGACAGGGGCTTTGGAATCCTTCTGAAAACCTAATCGCAATGCTCGGAAAATGCTTGCGCAGATCACCGCAGGTTACAAAGAATTACTCCATGTAGACATATCGTCTTGTTATAATGGGTACCATGCGCCATGTCTAGGGATATAGCTTGTGTACCCCCTTTAGTGCCATATGTCTCTGGTTGCATCTGTTCACTAATCAAATATGAAGAGAAACCCCTGAAACATCTTAGCTACAACAATGCGATCTTTAGGATGCATCGAGAAGGCAAGGCAAGCCCGACTGATCTAGTATATATATTTGCTATGTTAAACAGCATTGAAGGACGATGAAGGACGAGGAAGGGCCCATGGGCGAGCTGTCTGAGGTTCTCCGTCTACAATCGAGGTCTGCAGCCGATGTCGGACGGATGCATTAGGATAGATCCCTGGTGGACGCTTCGGCACTACTTAGGCACTCACATACGCACCTTCGAAGAGAGGCAGTTCAGTATCACAATCTTAAGCTCTACACTTTCATTAACCCTTAAAGCGGCTATGGTAATTATAGGGACGTAAGGCTCCCCAACAGAGACTAGATGAGCACGATAGCCTCATGCCTCCAAAAAGACATAAAACCCTTTATCCCAGGCTTCGAAATAGGAGGCTGGCTAGCCTTACTGCTTGTGAGGGGGGGTTGATGCAGAGTCTTACCGCAACATGGGTACTACACTGGTATTTAACCCAATAAGCCTCTAAGGCAGCGCATACGCCACAGTCTCAGTAGGTCTCGCATATGTCTTGTCTCGACGATTTCAAAATAGCGAAGCTCAACCCCGTAGTATTTCCATGCCGTACTAAGGTTCTTATTATATTTTGTAAGAGCTGATATGCGGAAGGTTCTCTAATCATATGGACGGTTAATTATGAAGGTAACTAACTGGATGTTGTTCGGTGTAAGTGCTAACTAGGTATATGGGGTGTTTGGACAGGCTTCTTTAGTACCGCCCACTCTAGATCTCGGTACATAGGGTAGATTGGAGAAAATGCTTATACGCTGGAAGGGAATGGATCCTCACGTCTATAGAGGAAGTTGATCAACACAGTCTCTACTTGGCTTATCTCTTGTTAAGAGAGAAGCCTTTGGGAAATAAGGGGAATACGACTATTGCGCAGATAACCAATATACGTAACATCAAGTTCTTAGAAGACGGCTATTATAAACAGAGGGTTTTATTTGTCCTGTAGTGTCCTACGATGCCTGGATTGAGGTTAAAGCCTAAGTTTCCCACCCAAGGGGAGAGACGGACAGTACCTAATGCCGTACCTACACAAGATAATACAATCCTTGACGTCATCTCTGTCGAGTCCTAGATTGCCTTGCATTCCGGCGAGATGAACCTACATAATCACTACTGGTTTTGCCATACTCGTTCTGAAAAGGACTTCAGGCGACAAACCTATCGGACGGACACATGTGAGTGTCATACATGCAGTGTAAATCATAAAGCTTCATCAGAGCTTTACATACTGACCACCTTCTGGGGTCTCTTTTTAGAGTAAATGCCAGAGGCATATGCGTTACCGAGCTAGTGTGAGACTTCTTTAGCCAAGGGCGGCAGTTGGTCTATCACCACATGTGTACGAGTCTCGATTAGGAGAGCTACACATGCCACTGACTCCCGCAATGCTGCACTACCTAGATCGTGTTAGCCATCTAGGCTCGCCTACCACTGCATGAGATCCGCTTTCACTTAAATCTCCTTTCGTTAGCCCTCCGCCGTCTGTTACTTACCTTCGACTAGCTTCGTTGTACCTACCCCCCTATGTACAAAGCCGTGGTATCTTGGTATGGACCGACTTAGATGTGCATGTCCATCTGCTTTTCCTTGCAAAGAGAGGATACATGTATTATTATGGTAGGATCACGCGCTCGTACACGCGGACGAGGGACCGGTTCACGTTCTCAAGATGGCCTCAGCCCAACCCAACCCCCCACCTCTATAGTAGTACCTCAGTGTACACATCTGCATGTCTCAACCCCACGGGAACTCTGGGTGTTGAGGATCCCTGAAGACTAGACAGATAAGTCGACCATGTTTATCTAAACGTCTGCAGCATTTCACCGCAACATTCCTACGAGAAGCGCCTGGATGACAGCGATAGCCAACCAACCAGCCAACCGACGAACTAGCCGTGCTTGTGACGTGCTATTGAGATCTGAAAATAGCAGTAGCGGCAGCGTGGTAGCTATAATGAAAACCGTGATGATGAGTTGAGGGCCAAATACTGTAGGTATCAGCCAATCCAACCTAAGCCTCCAACCTTCCGTTCGGCCGTCAACGCCCCTGACCCTTACACTACTAGAGAGTCAGCCAACCCGTCACGCGACCCCTCCCCACATCTACTTTCTCTCACCGACGACGGGGTTCCAATGCCTACGGTACCTAGGTCATTTTTGCCCGAGGAATAGCTGACGACCTAGTCATATAGTAGGCAGACATCGTGCTACGGTAAAGCTCATTGCACCAATGACTACTGTGCCAACCTTGTCTCTTTCCACCTCGGTATAGAGTGTGCAGTCAGTACTGATTGAGGGAGTTGGCCAGCCGATTGATCCCTAAGCTGTAGTTTTTAATATGGCTAGCTTACTCCAAATCTAATAGCTATTAGGTAGATGGACCTGCGGAAATTTCTCTCACAGTCCGGTGCCCAACAAGCCTGTTGATAGCCTCATCGAATTAATAGGCAGGCAGGCCGCAGCAGCCACACACTACGGCCCGATCGGTCCGGTGTTCTCATCTTCTCTCCGGGTGAGTTCCAATGTTCCGGTCTAACTTAGTGGCTGCATGCATAGGTATTCATTGCAAGGAAAGTCGTGAACACCTCTTATCTTGTTTCTTATGGTGAACTTGCCTGTCACGTAGGAGTTCGCAAATACACTCCTAGCCAGATAAGTGTACGTAGTCTCCGAGTAATCGACACTGAATTCTCAGCAATTAATCCCTAACTAGCATGTTACTTTAATAGAAGACCCGAATCTGGTAACTAGTTCTCATACACGGGTTCACACCCCTATTCTAGCGCACGTGCGTCACCACATCAGGTTGCTACCTCTTAGTGTCTCGTGAAAAAAACATCCATTCGTTTATCAAATAGCCCCTGAAAATTCCCTTTTCTACCCATCCCATCTGTCCTCTTCGTCCTCTTCATTCCCATCATCAGAGGTACATCAACAGACATGAAGACATAAATAAAGGCAAGCGCCGACCATGACCGTGAACTGAAAGAAAATGTGTTGTAGCGAATAAAGCAGCAACTGTATACTACACCAGGAGGAATGGGTCCTTCGATACTCTCCTTCCCACCCCTTCTCTCGAACTCCACACGTTCTATACCTGTATGTGTTTTCCTTTCTTGCCCTCCCCTAAGCCCATCATACTAGTCATTTCGAGGGATCAGCCAGGAGACCGTTCCATATAGTCACGTAAATGACAGAATTCTGGTGGTTATCTTCACTTCAGATAGTTCATGATCTCCTCCCGCTCGCCCACGGGCATCATGTGAAGCATGTCCTTGAGCCCCTTGAGCGCGGCCGTCTTGTCGCCGCGCAGAAGCCCGGCCATCTCGCGCGCCACCGACTCCGACTTGATCTGCTCCACCTTGGTTGAGATGGCCGCCGCGTTCTCCTCGTACCATGACACCACCGCCTTGTCGTCGCGGTCGAAGTCGGCGATACCCGACCACGCCGCCAGCAGCCGGAGGTGGTGCTGCCGACCCTCGAGGGCGAGTGCGTTCTTGCCATCACTCGGCTGTTCGGTAGCAGCCTGCGGTGATCCGGAGGAGGCCGATGCCATGCGCTTGAGGATGTACTCCTCGTTGAGGCGGCGGCGCACGCGCCAGTAGAAGAAGCGCCGCGCGTTCTTCCACTCCAGCACCTCGCGGATGGTGCCCTTGGCCTTCATGCGGCCCGCGCGGTCATGCAGATCAGCGAACTGTATGCTGATCTGCGCGTAGATCGGGAGCAGCTCCTTCTCGCGTTCCGTCATCCTAGCCTTGACGTCTTCGAGCTCCTCCTTGCTCAGGTTGTTGTCGGCGGCCTGTTTCTTGAGGGAGGCGTAGGTCGGGTCCAAGCGAGCCATGGTCTCGAGCTGCTTCTCCTTCTTGTACTTGATCCCGATAATGCCTTCGGGCTCCAGCACGCCGGCGCGAGATTCTATATCGGCGTACATCTCCATGGCAACCGAGTTGATGGTAGGGTCAACCACAACCCACGAACCGCCACGCAGCTCTCCGAACGGTGGGATGTAGACGAAGATAGGCTGCTCAAACTTGACGAGGGCATCGACAATGTAGGATCCGTATTTCAGCACCTCATTGTACATATCTCGCTGACCTCCCGAGAAACCTCGCCAGTTCGCGAGTATCATAAGAGGAAGCTGTTCGCCGTAGTTGAAATCGTTGATGGCCTGGGCGGTTTTGAAGGCTGAGTTGGGGTACCAGACACCGCCAGCCTCGTTGCTGACCTGCTCGACCGAGTCGGGGTTCGCGGGGTCGGCAGGCGTAACGTTCTCGACGGTTCGCGTCTCGACGGCAATGACTCCCATGGGGATACCACCGAGACGGGCACGCCCGACAACGACGGTACGCGCCCAGCCGCCAAGAGTCTCGACGAAGGAATCCTTGTCGAATAGACCTGGCTGGAAGCCATCCTCGTCTTCCTTGCCAACAATGAGCCATCTCACGTCGTGGGGCTGCTTGTTTGGCGGCGTGTAGATGATTTCACGGTCCCAAGTGTCAACAGTAGGTGCGACGGGCACGGGGAGGTTGCGCTGAGCAGGGACGAAAGACAGCCAGTCAACAATCTTAGAGACACCCGCGAAGTCGTCATTAGCAGTCAAGTGGGAAACGCCGTTGCGGTACATGATCTGGGTACCACCGAGCTGCAGGTTGGAGGTGTACACCTCACGGCCAAGAAGGTTGTTCAGAGCCTGAGCGCCGGTGAGAATGATAGGCTGTCCCTCAATTTGCACAGCACGCTGGCCAAGGCGCACGAGATAAGCACCGATACCTGTCGAGGGTCAGTCCACAATCCGGGCGAGCTACTGAGCCAAACTTACCAATGGATCTGCAAGTGATGAGTGTCACGGTGAAGATGTCGTTGTACGCGCGGCTTGTGGCACCGGCAATAAGACCAGAGCCTCTCAAGCATTCGACACCCAGGCCGTCCTCGGCACCGATGACGGCGACGATCTTGTGACGCTGCTCGCCACCCTCACTGATGGGCTCGGTGATGACGTCGCGCCTAGCGCCGTCCTCAAATCGCTTCTTGGTCTCCTCGTCAAGGTAGAGATACCTGAAGCCCGCCTGCTGCTTATCCGGATCATTCCACGCGACCTTGAAGTGAGGGATCAGCTCGTCGGCAACCCCGAGCCGCGCACCAGAGTTGGCGGACAGGTAGATACGAGGAATGCCCATGCTGCGAGCCAGCTCTGTGCACTTGTTGAAGAAGTGATCCTCCTTGGGCCCGAATGATCCAATCTTGTACGTGATATCGTTGGCAACGACGACGAACTTCCGCCCCTTGGGGTACTCGGGAGTGCGGGCATTGATGACCCAGCCAACCATACCACACGTGTTGGTCCCAGGCTCGCGGGAGACCTCCGTCAGCTTGTCGTGGTCGTCGAGAATTAGCTCGCTGTAATCGATGCATTCGCCCTGTGCAGGTTTCCTGTCGCCCAAAGACGGGTGGAGCTTGACGATCTTCGACCAAGTGTTCTCGACGGCCTGCCGGAACAGCTCAGGGAAATCGTACACGTACTGCGTGCCCATGAGGTGCGCCCTGTACCGCTTGGGCTGAAGCCAGTTCTTGGTAGGGTACGGCGTGCAGACAGGCATCAGGTGCATCGATCCGATCTTCGTCGTGCCCCCAATAGAATGGAATATCATCTCACCCTTCTCCGACCTCCTCTCAGCGTATATCTCCACCTGGACGATATATCCCGACGTATTGGTGATAATGACACGCAAGGGATATGGCATTCCCGTATCCGGGTCCGTGCAGATGACACGGATTTCGACCTGAGAGACGCGGAGGCGCCAGCCACGGGGTCCAAACCTATCAAGGAAGCCCTGAAGGGATTGCTCGACTTCCTCAGGCTTAAGCTGGAAGACTGGAGTGAAGTTCAAAAACATGTGGTTCAAATCTGTGTTGTTGTTGCCGATAATCTCCAGAGCGTCGAAGATATCGTTGATGACACGGTCAGCCTCCGAGACCAGATACTCAGCGGTCGGAATGTCGTCCCGGAGACGACCAGGCCTGATAACAGCACGGGTGAAATATCGCTTGTCAGTCTCGACGCCCTTGCCGATACCCTCGTACACATGGATGTTCTTGTTTTCGGTGAAAACAGGCGAAATCTTGAACTTGGCCAGACGCCCGAGCTCCAGCTGAAAAGCCAAAGCAGGCTCACAGTGGCGGATGCCGTCGTCCTCAAAATACTGGGGCGCACGGAAGGTATAGTAGCCTGGGTAGGAGCCGTCATTGTGGCCGCAAATGAAGGTTACACGTCGGACACGGCGCGCGATGAGCTCCTGTCTCGATGACTCAATGACGCCTTGAATGCGGCTGAGAATTTCATGGTCATCGAAAGATTCGGCGTCACAGACGGCAACGTTAATCACATTGATCAATTCTTCATGATCAGGCGTCTGGGGGAAGGCCTTGCGCTTGCCGCTGAGGTCGGGGATCAGACCAGGGCCGCGCTTCTTAACGGGCAAAGTCTCCAGTGCCTTTGCGAGCAGCTCATCAACGTCATCGAGGTATTTAGCAGGAACGATCACACCCTTGCGAGTGGGCTCCTCTTCGACACGGCCCTTCAGATAGGTCATATCGCTGATGGAGCTAATGCGGTTGAAACCAAACTCCTGTGTAGGAGTGCCGGGGACAGAAGGATGGGCAGACTGGAGGGAGACAGCAACCTCGGAATTGGCTATCTTGCGGAATGAGAAGTCCCAGGCAAGGAACGCAGGCGCCTCATCTGACTCGTCCGAGTGGTACTCGACCCGCTTGACGTTATATTCACGATAAGCTCGGCGGATATACACCTCGAGAGCGGCAGAACGGACCCACGGATCATCGTGCGCGAAGAACGACGACAGCACATCGAAGACAGTGAATTTGGAGTCGACGACCTCCTTGATAACATCCAAGCTGGGCTCTCTGTGCTCCCAGCCGGTCTCACCATACTTGTTTTCGACGACGGACGACCGTAGGATATGCTCCATCTGGGCGGTCCGCTCCTCGAGAGACGGCAATGAACACTGGATGAGGATTTCTCGGGCCTTCAGAGACACCTTGGCAGTCTGACGCGACTCGAGCTCGGTGAGCTTACGCAGGACCGGCCTGAGGGACTTCCCAATGTTACCAACGTTGGGTCTGTTCGGACGGTACTCCTCAAGGATGGCCAGAATCAAGTGGTTCTTGGAGCCCACCCGGCTGTGAGATAAGACAATCTGGATCACCTTGAGGATGTCTTCCTTGTTCTCCTCACGCAGCTTCAGAATGACTTCCTCGTCCTGGTTTCGACGGCCGGAGAAGAGAGTCTCGACGTCGGCATACATCCCAATCAAGCTCGCGATGGCATTCAGCTCGCGGACCTTCTGGCCGTCGACGTAATTCTCAAGGACTTCAATCAGAGGCGCGATCGTAGCCCGCAACGTATCGGCATCGGCAGGGGCGACATTGTCATCCAGGAACTTGTTCAGGACCCTCAACACGTTCTTGGCAGGGAACTCGGTTCCCCGGGCCTTGGCCCGCTCGACGGCCTGAGTGAACTGAGCATCAAGCTTCTGGGGCATCCTCGAGTGGAGAGCAGAATGGTGAGCGGTCCACTCGCTGTACGGAAGCTCGGGGTCTCGTAGCACCTCGACCATCTCCTTCAGTGTTTGCTGCATGATAACCGAGTTGTCAAACCCAAGGAGGATGTTTTTCAGGGTGTTGTAGAGCAGGTCAAATTTCTGGGCGGGCTTGTTGCCGACGACCTGCGGCGCCCCGAGATGAGGCAGCTGCCCGAGGAATGGCAGGGCTTGTTTGACGCGGGTGGGATCGTCCAGAGCAAGGATACCAAGGATATCGCCAGCCTCAATCGTGACACCGGGCTGCTTGATCAGCTGTACGATGCCGTCTTCCTGCGCGACCAGGGGCATGAACATCTTCATGACCTCGACTTCGGCAAACGTCTGTCCGGCCGTGACATGCTCGCCGTTCTCGACGGTGTACTTGACAAGCTTTCCGGGGCTGGGCGAGCGCAGCTGGGTGGGGTCATTCTCCTGCTCAAGCAAGCAGGTCTTACTGTCCACGGAAATACGTGTAGCGCCGACTTCCTCTTTCCAGTAGACGTTGTGGCTTCGCCCGTCGAGCAGGATCAGCAGACCGCCATCACTCAACGCGCGAACCCCGACCGAGCACTTGGAACCGTTGATAAAGAGATGGTAGCTGTCGAGGGCCGCACGGGTTGCCGTGAACTTGTAGCGGTGGCCCTCATAGATGAAGTCGATCGGGAACACCGTCTTGAGGATGTCCTTGGAGGGGACTTGACCTCTCTCAAGCCCAGAGCGGTACTCGGCGATGTAGGCCTCGCTGGCAATGTGCGCCTTCGTCGTGGCACCGCAGACGACGGCTAGGATCGGATCCGGGCGCTCGGCGGTAAGCTTGTTGGAGATAAGCTCATCAAGCCAGCCAGTGGTGATGGTGTTTTCCTCGAACGCCTCGGTCTCGAGAAGCTTGATGAGGTACTCGACAGTCGTCCTGAAGTCACCACGAATGCTCAGCTCCTTCAGGGCAACGACCATGTTCTTCCGAGACGCCGTCCGGCTCTCGCCGTAAGCAAAAATGTGACCAAACTGGCTGTCGGAAAAACTATGGATGCTGGACGCCGTACTGACAGAGAAGTAGCCCCAGACGTTGGCACTACTCCTGAAGTTCAGGTCGTGCATCACGCCGTTAGATGGCTTGAAACCCTCGCCAGGGTCTTCCGACGTGATTCGACAGGCAGTGCAGTGACCGCGAGGCTGGGGTCGTCGTTGCGTCTTCTCGCTCAGCGGACTCTTGAATTCAAAGTCGATCTCGGTGGACAGCTTGGGGTCTACGCCGTACAGCAAGCGGATGTCGGTGATACGGTGTAGCGGGATACCCATGGCGACCTGGAGCTGGGCCACAGGCAGGTTGACGCCGCTGACCATTTCCGTGGTAGGGTGCTCGACCTGGAGACGGGGGTTCAACTCGAGAAAGTAGAACTTGTCGTCCTCATGCGAGTACAGGTACTCGACCGTGCCGGCAGAAACGTAGCCAACGAGGCGACCGAGCCGCACAGCGGCCTCTTCCATGCCCTTGAACGTCGGCGACTTGGCAATGGTAACGGGCGCTTCCTCGATGATCTTCTGATGCCTTCGCTGGACCGAGCAATCCCTGCCGAAGAGCGAAATGTTGTTTCCATACTGGTCAGCGAGGAGCTGGACCTCCAGATGTCGCGCGTTGCCGGCCAGTTTCATGATGAAGATAGGTGAACCGGGGATCTCGCTCGCCGCGGCCTTATATAGCTGCTCGAACCCATCTTCGGACATGGCCTTACGGATACCTTTCCCGCCACCACCTTCGGAGGCCTTGATCATGACCGGGAAACCGATTTCCTTGGCCTTCTCCAGACCCTCTTCCCACGAGCCGACACAGCCCTTCATGTACACGTCGTCGGCCACGGTCACAATGCCCTTTGGGTCCCTTTCGACCTTATCAATGCCGGTTCCTGACCAAGGAATGCAGGGGACCTGCGCGTGCTGTGCGACAATCGTTGAAGAAATCTTATCACCGAGCGAGCGCATGGCAGATCCTGGGGGACCAATGAACACTATCTTCTTTGGCGATGCCGCCAGGGACTCGGGGAGTTTCGGGTTTTCTGAAGCGTGGCCCCTATCGAGGTGTTAGATAAAGCGTAGGCTTTGGAGATCTCGAGACGCGGGGGGGGTAACCTACCATCCAGCCCAGACGGCGTGGACGTTCATCCGCTCGGCCACATCCACGATCAGCTCAACGTTGGCATAGTTGTGGTTATTTGTGCCACCGGGGACCTCAACATAGTGGTCGGCCATCCTGATGTAGTCCGCGTTGGCTGCCAAGTCTTCCGGCGTAGCCATGACGGTGAACTGGATGGTCCGCTCGTCGCCAAACACCTCGTATGCCCATTTTCGTACTGACCGGATCTCCTTGACGGCGGCAATACCGTTGTTGGCGATCAGAACCTACAAGTCGTCATCAGCGCTGTCCTCACACTCTACGACATCCGCTTCCCAGCTCCTTACGTTTGTGATGACGGTGTGTCCATCATGTGCGGCGACAAAGTCCTTTATCTTGGAGGGGACCGCATTTTCCAGCCGGTTACCGCCTATGAAGTGATCGGCAACCTTATGTGTCTCGGCCCAGGTGGGCTTGCCGTTAGCAACTGGGACCGTTCTGCTGCCATTGACAGCCGGAGCAGAACCATTTGTATGAGGCATTGTGTCGGTAGGGAGGGGAGATAGAGGCGTTTCGACCGTGGTGGGGGAGGAGGAGGTCGAGCTGATTAGTCGGAATAAGACAGTTAAAGGATCGTCAAAGTACAGCGGCCGCCCGAAATGAGCTCCTACAAAGGCCAAAGAACACGCAATTGTGTGCTAGAAGGACGGGAGAATAGCTCGTTGGAGGGGTTCAACAGTCAGGCCTTCGCTGTGCTGATTCGAGTGTCGAGAGTCGTAACGGCGTAAGTGGGAGAGAGCACGGCTGACCACCCGGAATTCTTAGAAAGTTCGGAGAGATAGCGAAGGATTGGGAAGAATCCGAAGAACGCTGATCTAGGAAGAACAGAGGGATAACTAGTGAACGAAAAGAAATTGACCAAATGTCAGCTTGGAATATCAATTGTTGGTGGTTTATCTCTTCTTCTCTACCTATTCTCTTGCCAGAGAGCCAGGGTTTGGTGGAGGGAAACGAGGTAGAGCAGAGGTGCGTGCAGCCGCGTGGAAGATAGCTCTGCCTGCACAGTACCTAATGTACGTGTATGTAGATATTAGGTTAGGTATACATGCAATATCCACTTACACAAAACAAGTCAGATCTCAACCTTCGCGGGTATTCGAACATGCGCGCATGCACCGACGATCGACGTATGGAGAGGGGTGAATGGTGGGGGGGGGGGAGAGAGAGAGAGAGATAGAGAGAGAGAGGGAAGACGATGGATTAGCGAGGAGAAGGGAGCGAGTGCTTCAGCACCTTCAACATTCGAATCATCAAGACCAAAGACGAGCAGGGAGAGAGAGAGAGACCTTGAAGAGGGCCGCAACGAGGAGGGAGGTGGAAGATTCGGCCTACCTATGTATTTTTTTCTTAGCTTTTCTTAGGTACATGTATGCAGTCAGTAGGTATGGGCGGGATTGAAATGTGTTCTATGTAGGCAAGTACCGGATACAATGCTAACGCTAGGACAGGTAGGGGAAAGGCCCTAAAGGTAATCGGAGCTAGCACCAGTACTCCAGTACTACGTAGTACCCACTGAGAAGTACATGGACCTCACCACCAGGGCAGCAGGGCAAAAACAGAACACCACGGGAGGAAAGACAAGGCCAACAAGGCTGATATGGATGGCTAAAAGGAATTGAATCGTGTGGCCGGGATCGACCTCTAACTGAGAGGTATCTAGCTGCTAGCTAGTCCAATCAGCACCCTTGCTCGAGGTGTTGGGGAGCTCCATTAGGTACATGCCTGCCCACGACCTCCTACCTATGTCCCTCCCAAAAGAAAAGGAAAAAGAAAAAGAAAAAAAAAAGTTAATGTGTACCTAAGTAGGTTCCATATGCATCTCGGGTCGGGTCTACTACATCCATGTACCTAACTTAAGGTAGGTACTGCTGCCCCTGGGCAGGGGTGGTGGGCCGCTACCTGGCGTGCACGAGTCCGTAGCGAGTACCTACTCAACACGACCTACAGATGAAATACATAACTAAGTGGCATCCCACCTACGGATCTGTACACCTTCGCCTAGGTACAGCATCATACCAGGTCCATATGATACGTCCATACGGACTGTACATGTAGGTAATATTTCAAATTAACATACCAACATCACGAACTATAGTCAAGACACACACACACATGTGTCCACATCAATGTCGAGATGCAATGCGCCATGGTGTCGAAGCGCACACACACGACTTTAGCATCATCCATCCGGGTCTCTCAGACCCCCCCGCCAGCAGGGGCTTGACGTAATGAAGTCACCAGGTCTAAATCAAATACCGACTGGCCTGAACCCAGCTCCCGACCTCACTCTTCCTTCCCGTGTCTGACGAAAAACTCATGTTATATGGATTTCTGTTGACGACGGAGACGGGCTGTCTGCCTGTCTGCCTGTCTGCCTGTCTGAGGTCGTTGTGTGCTGCTGACATGTTTGGATGACGGGACGAAGCAATTACGGCCGCCGCCCTCGGACTTTTTTGTCTTACTCAACCCCTCCATCGGACTTCTGTGTAAGCTATATCTCCATCTTCCCTCGTACCAAGGTCCCAATCTGTTCCTTCGCCTTCCTTCTACCTTTATTAGGCCTACTCACTTGCACACCGTCCTGGTTGTGACTCTTTCTCTCACGGCTCGAGGTTCTCGTCATTCTTTTCGTTTCGACCCGTATCCCGGAATGCCACCAAAACAGATACCTACATGTATGTACTAGGTAATCTCTTAATCTCTCTACAGACTAGTGGGAGGACTAAGTCATTCTCCCGCACGTCCTCAACACAATGCGACACTCCCCGATTGGGAAAGGTACAGGCTGGGGAAAGGAGCCAGATTGGGTGGATCTTCAGCATGGCGGCATGGCTGACTGTCCAGGTGGCTTACTATGTACTGTGGATAGATACATGTACTCCGTACCTCCGACAGACATCCAGCACCTGCAAATACCTGGACCTACACTCATCCGTCGCCGTCGCTTACTTTCTTCCTTTCCAGATGCCTCCTCCGAGTGAGAAAGACCGAGAAATGCCTCAGCCCTTGCTCCGACCGCTGCGATACCTCGCTATTGAGTCGGGGACTGTTCGCATCGCCATCGCCACCGCTTCCGCTCGCTCACTCCAATGCCTCTCATTCGCATCGTGGACAGAGAGATAGAGACGGTAGAGACATGAATACAGTAGGCAACACGGACAGACAGGGAACCGACGTCTAGCGGTTTCCGGCTAGTATCGTGACGACGAACTCAATTGTTGGGGTAACTTTCCGTGCCTGATGGCAATAACTGGGGCCCGCCCATCACTCTTGGACATCCATCTGGAAAACCCGACAACCCAGCAAGCCCAGCCAGCCCAGCTGCCTGTTCAGCCCGGCCCTGCGTTAATAAGATAGTAAACTCTGCCGGCGCCTTCACTTAGCGCTGACTCTCCCGGTTTTTCCTACTCGTCCGGCCCTTCGGCCCCTTCTCGTCCACTACGTTATGTATATGTTGACTAAGATCTCGGATGCCGACGTCCGGGACAAAGGTTGCGAGTAGACTGGACTCGTCGATTCTCAGTACTAGGTATTGTGTAGGTAATCCGGTCACCCGGATTGGTGACGAGACGGCTGCTTCTAGTGCGCCAGGCCGGTCCTTTTCAGGCCTTCAGCCTCTTTTCTTTTCCTTTCCTTTCGCTATTATCCGCCCCCATTAGGTATTCTCATCTCAGAGAATCAAGTGCGTCAGGGAAGTGAACTTACGAAGTACCCGCCGTCTACTAGCGCATGTCCCCAACAGCCTGTCCGACGAAATTCACAGAATCCCTGTCTCAGCATGCATAAGCTTGCATAAGCCCTTTCCTGAGGTCCCCTACACGCACAGCGCCTCGTCCAGATTATCTTTTCTTACCTATCTAGGACGCTTCCCATTCGCCTGCCGCCTGGGGAATTTCCGCTTAAGTATCTGTACAAGGGCGTTTTCTTGGAAGGATAAAAGAAGAGAGAAAGAGAAAGGGAGAGAGAGAGATCCTTCTGCGTCTACCTATGCCAGCCAACGAAATCCCAGAACATAGCATCGAGTACAGGCTATCCTAGCTAAATAAGCCAGCTAGATACGGCCTTAATCTTTCCAATCGTCCGAGGAATAAGCTGTCAGTATCCGTCAGGATTTGTTTTCCCTGCCGTACCATTGATTCAACTATTCACTTCCTTTGATGTCGACGGGGCTGTCAAGTTGCTTTAATCAGCTAGCTGCGTCATACTCTGCCCCGAGGTGAGATATTAGTTTTACGGTCAAGGACTGGCAATGCAACCTGATGAAACTTTATTTTGTCACGCTACTCTAACTCTAGCAATGAACTTCTCCAGCCTCGCTTGCGCAGTCCAAGGGGCCTAAGTATCTCTGGAGGCATGTGTGAGAAAAAAAGTTACCGGACGTCAGTGGCTAGCCCCAGGTCACCGACGTCGTGTGTAAAAGATTGAATCGAAAATGAGCTTCAAGCCTAAGCGTCGAGCTACGCCGGGCGCCACATTCGGAAAGGTTCATCTCATAGACATCCTACTTCTAGGTACTATCAGATCTCCTTCAACTCCCACGGTACACGAGATTTGTTGTAAACTTGTTGTCACCAATTCAGACAAGACTTATTGAACGGGTTGCCCGTTCAATACCATATCGTCGCCAAATCCTTGTAGCCTGCAATAGAAGCCGGCCCCGTTGTGTCTGAGTTAATATGACCCATAATCGGCCGAGTGGAGTTTTGTCTATCAACCACATGGGCTCCCCCCTTGGGAAGTTCACTAAACTATTGACATGCCTTACAGATCTGGGAATTAACTGATACGTATCGGTCTCATATGCATATACGGCACCCCGCAGCGGGCGCGATGCGAACTGAGGGAGATCCCGCATCCGAGATCTACATGTAGCTCGCATGCAACCGGTGACGAAGCTTGGCACCCGCAGATGGGCCACAGTAGTAACGAGTTACAGATCTGTACAGTAAGGGCAATAAGCCTTGCCACTAAACACTTTATGTATCCTTAGTAATCTGGGAGATAACGATGATAACTTCCACTTCATTTATATGGGCAAGGACGAAATTTGTAAGAGTTTGATTCTACTACTCGCTCAATTCGTCATCGACGCCATAATGGTCAACGCCATTATCAGGGCCGTAGCCACGTCTGACTGTTGGTTCTTACTAATCTGGCTTAAATATCCGTGGATTCGGGTTCCTCTCATCTTGCGAAACCTGATTCTGGCATGCCCCGAGCACGCCATGAATAGATAGAGGCTTGTGTCATCACGCGCCGAGTAAGGGGCTTACCTAATACTAAGCTATGCTCTTTCTCAATATGTCTATCATCAAATAGCAGACCCATGTGTGCTCGACCGGGATTGCTCTGTTAGTTATCTCCTTCTCTGTGGCCGTCGCTAAGATGACCATGGCTAAGGGAGGCACACAATACCTTTCAAGAGCCATTGACCGATGGCCAATCCCCCATTCATTACCTTTATCTACGGGATTCACAGATACAAATAAGAGAGTGTACATGGTTCCTTATGATTATTCCCTATGTCTCTTGGCGAAACAGCATCGCCAGGTCACCACAGCAGAGCAGTGAGATATCCCGTCGAGAATCATATACCCAAAATACGACGCACACCAAATAAGATTATATCTTCATGTTTTACATAGTAGTGGATGTAGCCCCTATTAGGTAAATATCGACCCACCTAGGGGTTCTATAGACATATTAGGTAGCAAAAACGCCGCACGCGCAGAGTAGGGCCACGAAAACATGAACGTGGACGATAGTATTCGATTCACATACAGGTCTAGGAAACATAGGGATAGTAGTACCGAACCATTATTTTTAATCACCGAGAAACCAGCGTGAACGCGTTGATACGCTCTTGGTACGTGGACACGCAACCCAGCGCTTCCGTGGCATCCCTACATTCTGCTATATTGGACTTTCCAAGCCGAACCCAGCCCAACGGATCTGATGGTGATGCAAACGCACCGTATGAAGTCCACACGCGGTGCCGACAGGGCGGTCAAGACACGTGTTCTATAAACCGCATCTGGAGTAGAAACACGCAGCTTCCTAGATATCTTTCGCTCCGGCCCACAAGCCATGCGGGTGTCACCACAACCACAAGATAGCCCATCGATCGATCTTCAACTGGTCGGGGCCGGCGTGGCGTTTAGCTGCATTCTGTCTTGGGCTGCTCCGTTTTCCAGTATAGGTACCCGACTCCGCGTGCTGGCTCTAGTAGTCTTCTGCCTGCCACCTGCCACTCTTCCACCTATCCATCCATCCGTATTTGGTCCGCAAGCCAAACGTCTTTCCGTCACGCGTTGACGATAAGGACTTCCGGAATAGAGAGATGGATAAACGAATGCCAAAGACTAAGAGTCAAAGATGAGGGGGGCTCTGGATATCAAGACTAACTGTCTAACCGGCCAATACGGGATATTTATTGGACGGATCGGCTACTGAATGGTAATAGGCAGATGCCTACATATATTCAACTGTACCTCTGAACAGAGTGTTGGCTAAGCCTTCCGACTCTATCATGTGAACCGGATCCGCCCAGGTACAAATACTCGTCTTTCACATGCTTTCTGCAAATACAAGATTGTACTTCGTCACGACATACTGCTGCTCGTCCCTATATACGTAAATACTACCACGCTCAGCCCAAGACATTCACTCCCTCTATATCATGTAAGACATCTGTACTCTTATATCCCTGCGTCAGCGGAACCCCTCGAGACATTTCAACCGCTTAGGTCACGCAAGCCACGAACTAGCACCAGACAAGACTAAGTTCGTTAAACGTAGCGCACATTACGCATGCAAAGGAACAGATGGCAGTAATGTCAGTCAATGTTCTTGTCTGTGCCAAAAGCAATAAGTGTGAACAAAAGAAATATATCTTCTTGCGCCGTCCAGGCTTGTCTGTATTACATCTTATACCACTACAACCTCCTCCCTTCTGTTCTTCTTATCCCTTGCCCCTCTCTCCCCTCTCCCCTTTCTCTTCTCCCCTCCTACCTCATTCCCCTCTCCTGACCTTGCCCCGCCTCCTCATTTCATCCTGCCTGATCTTGACCAGGTATTCCTTTATTCCTTGACCTCGCGTAGGTAGGTGGGCAAGAAGATGGTAGGTGTCCGCCGTGTTACCGACTATCAAGTGCACCAAACCGTATGCGTGTGCGCGCGCTGTAACCACAAAAGCTACAACAAGACATGATGGATGCAGGTTGGTGGGCAGGTATTTTAGTAAGATGGAGGATGAGGAGGTAGGTCAAGGGAGGCTTGTTTGTTTGGATGCGAGAAGAGAAAACGACCAGCTAGCCAGGAAAGTCGACCAAAACTTCCCCAAAGCTGGAAGGCGAGTATGACATGACTCTAGAATGTCAAATTCAAAAGAACCACACCAACCTGCCCGTCTTTCCCTCCCAGGACCGACACCGACACCGACATCGACCGTGATATCACCGTCTCATCTATCAGCAGCCGGCCGTGGCAGGACGAAGGGGGGACACGAAGTTGACCATGCCCGGTGCCCCCCTCGAAGTCCAAACCAGAAAAACCTATGTATGTGAAGTATGCATTGCCCCTCCCAAATCAACGCCAAGCCGGCCCAGCCCCGCCTTTCCACTCGCCCAGAGGACAATGACGCGATGATGAGACGAAAGAAGCAAGCGGCGCACAATGCTAGAAGCGAAGAACGAATATGCAAACCCAGTACCGTCCGTGAAACTCGTAACGCCCCGTCACCAGCTCACCCTGCCGTCTCGATGGTGAGCCGCGACGAAGACAAGACATTAAGTGAGGGAGATTATCCCCCGTATCAGACCCCAAGGCCATCCACAGCGCATCGCTGTCTACCCGACTCTGAAATATGTACCGAGAATAGAGTCGGAGCGGAAAGATGAGAAAAGAAAAAGGTGGAGATCTCAATAAGTCTCCCCGAGGTCGCTCAGCTTCCTGGGTCGTCCGCTGGCAGCGAGATCGTTCGGCGTGCCACCACTAGTACGACGTGCCGAATGCAGACTGCCGCTCTGACGACGCGGCATCGGGATCCCGCTAGGAGCCGGTATGCCGCTCGCCGAGCCCTCAGCATCGTATTTGCTATATGTGCCCCGGCGGCTCGGCGTGCGCTCTTCGGCGAGCTCATCCATATCCACATAGCTACTGATGCTCTGCGAGTGGCCGTGTAAGCTACCGCTGAGCGAACTCCTAGGCCGCACTCCTACAGGCGTTCTCACGCCCGAATAGCTGGTCCGGGACATGGGACGGGCGATCTCGGTGCGGCTCGCTGGTCGGTCGGGCCTCGAGTAAGTGGAGAAGCTAGTCCTGCTGCTGGGCCGCGACAGGGATACCGAGGAGCTGTCGGGGTCGTAATTACTCGTCCGGTTAGGCAGAGGCCCGAAGGACAGTCGCGAGATACCAGAAGCGCTAACTCTGGATTGATGCTTGTTTGGGCCTCTGTCGTTTGTCGAGTGCGACGGGGTGTCATCTATCGCGGAAGCTGAAGTGGCAGAACCTATAGTGCGTTTCCGAGAACGCACCGTAACCGTGGACGGCACGTGGCTGGCGCCGCTGATCGACGACCTCGGCGACGCTCGCGGCGGTGTGCTGACGGGAGCCGGGAGCTTGGACCGCGCGTTCTGCACGCGGGCTTCGAGCCGCTGCATTTGCGCCGTGAGGGTCCGTATGTGGTTAAGGGACGTCGAGGGGGGCGCTTTGTGGGACGTTGAGCGATTGGTAGTGGTACGCGTTGGCGCTGGCGCTGGCGCCGGCGTGCGCACGTTAGTAGCGGAGCGCATACGAGGCTGTCGCATACTGCCCGAGGCAGCGCTTTTCGCCCTCGGCGTAATACTACGGTCAGCAGAGGGGAGACGAGACCTCTTCTGCGTCGAGGGCGCGGGCGTCCTAATCTTGGAGGAGGGTCTCGGGATGGATGCCGAGGCGTCAGACATGGGCGGGGACGGAGGCTCGTTCACCATGGGGACGGACTTGTCCGGCGTGGGCAGAGAGAGCTCGTCGGGAGGCGTCGAGATGAGCGGGGAGCTTGCGGTAGAGCGCGGCGAATCGAAAACGGGAGACTCGGGGATGGATATGTCGGTGGAGATGGTAGACAGGTGGCGGTCGTCCGACTTCTTGATCTTACCCTGCATGATCTCGGCCTCGACCTTGAGGTCCGAGAGCTCCTCGCGCAACCTCTGGGCCTCGATCCGTAGCTGCTCTCGTTCCTGCTCGCCGATCTTGATCTCCTCCTCCATCATGACGGTCCTCTCGATGGCCACATTGTACTTGGACTCCATGTCCTCGAGGGATGATGTGGTGTTCCGGGCCTGGCGCTCGAAGTCGTCGTTCGCCACCTCTATGTCGCGCAGCCTCATCTGTATGGTGCGGTTGGTGTCACGTAGAGTCGTGATCTCTTTCTCTAGCGTATTCTGCGCCGCATTGGCCTCAAGCTTCGCCTTCTTGCATTTTTCCTGGGAACAGGTAGTTAGCACAGTAAATGCGCCGGTGCGGAAGTGTAGGTTAGTTTTCTCACCTTCCACTCATCAACCTCGAATTGCAAACCCTCAATCTTCTTCTGCAAGTCGCGCTGTCGCTTGTCGGCGGCATCCAGATCCTTTTCCAGTTCGGCCTCCAGCTCATGACTGGACTCCCGGAACTCGGCCAGCTCATCGGCAAGCTGCTCGTACTGCCTCTTGTACCAGGCTAGGGACTCCTGGATGTTTCCAGACTCGCACGGCGGCGAAGACGGTGGCTCGGCCATGGCTGTTCACTGGACAAAACCAGGTAGCGACGGAGTGCGCGACGAATTCCCGCTTAGAAGTGTTGGTGTCGCATTGGGCGGTGTGCGTGGGGGGGGGTCACATGCACACATGCACACACACACACACACACACACATCAATTGAAATGCGCTTTCCTTTCTTCACCAGACTGTTCGACTGACTGTCAACACATCCATCTCGCGCTATCCATGCACCAATCCACCAATCTACAGGCTACCTGGGGACCCCCCCAGCAGCCCAGCCAACAGCCAGCCAGCCAGTCAACCCAACGCCCCTTCTGCCAGCAGCAACGCTAGGCCAGTTCGGGTCAAGCGCGGGACAACATCGCAACGTGCCGCGCTACCATGACAACCCATGCTCGGCTGCCATGGAAAGAAAGCCCGACTGCTTTCACCAACATGAACACATCCATTAGGTATGCCCATACCCCCCAGACTACCTAGATACAGATCAATTGTACATGCAGCCCCTCAAACAAACACGCAGGCACACTGCCCGCATCCATCTGCACATAGGGTAAACTACATGTACCTAGATACTATCCAGTATGTAGACGGACAGTAGGTAGGTAGGACATACAACATTACCTACATTGAAGGAGGCACTATGGATAGGTATATAGAGGCATATGGGCATATGGCGGGATACTTCCTTCTCCCGTGGCCGTATGGCGTCCGGACGAGGTACCTTCTGACATCCATATACCTACCTATCCACCTGAGGTCCATACAGATTACATTCCACCTACATAGGTAGGTACCTACCTAGAGCCTACATATGCTAGGTACTGTACTTACATCCATACCTGAGGTATGGACATGTTCACGTCATGTGCGCATATGCCGTTCTTTCTATTTTGGTTCCATTGGGTCCCTCGATACCCTCATTGCCTCATGTAGACATGATACACCACCCGTCATGTATCCCCTTTAGCATGTGTAATGACGCTGGCCTACAATCTCCCTACGATCTCCATCGCGAGCCCGCTGTTCTGATCTGTGACCCGGCCACTCTACTACTACCAGTACTACATATACATGTACCCAATTCCAGTCACGAGGCGTCAAACCACACCGCTAGTACCGCCACCACGGCCCAATCCGCCCATCAACCTCTGGTCTGAAAGACGGGTAAGGTGAGTTCCTTTGTGGCTTTCGACGGGAACCAGTCCGTCAGTCTGTCTGTCACTCGCAATGCGCCCCCGTCTCAGGAGGATGATATCTTGACCGCTGTCCAAGCTTCACGGGGGACGGATGGACGGACCTCCCAACCTTATTCTCAATTGCCAGTGCGCGCATAGGCCACGGCCATGCCTGGCACGCCCGGTCGACGTCGAAACCCTCCTGCAATAGCCAATTTGTGGACCGTGATCTCCCTCGAGTTTCAGGAATATCCAATTTCATGGGCGGCGTGGGGAGGGCCAGAGATCGAATTGCCAAGTCCGCAAAAATGCCTCCCCTCCCCTCCCATCTCCATTTCTCCAACCACCGCATCGGGTCCCACAAGGGTTGCTACTCCTGTGACAATTCATTTCGCCATATCACCAGACACCCACCCACTGCGGAAGATCCATACTGGGCCTATGATATACCTATCCGCTCTGGAAGGGAATTAGTTGGTTCTCTTTGTCTGACGAGAGACGTTCGAATTCAACGCCTTCATGTTTAAAACAGCGTGCCTCCTAGACCCTACCTAGGTAGTGAGGAGCTGGCCGTCACCCCACTTGCAGGCTCAAAGGAGAACATACCTAGGCTGCTGTTACCCGTCATTTTGGCTAAGTCTCGAAACACACTGGTAGAGATCTCATCATGGACCGCTCTTGGATCCGTCTGCTGGGCCGAGCCGTTGTTGTCTGATATGACTGGATTATCGGTTCGTAACTTGGTCCCCAAGATCACTAACTACATTAAGATGTTCCGATCCCGGAAGCAGGCTAGTCGGGCCTGCCCAATCGCTTCTATGCTGGATCGAGATTTCTCGGGCCGGTAGGGCCCAGAGTCACCAACACCAATGTGAAAGGTATCTGGATGTACAATATCGATGCAAACCAGAAATTTCCCGAGCCTACCTGTTTTGGGGCCATCACTTGGGCGAATTCGGGCTTGACAGAACTGGAAAATATGTGCGGAACCCCTGTGTCCAGGCAAGTCCCTGGCGCTTCATCCCCAGAACACCGGAAATTTGGGTCTTCTGAATACGTGTTCTAGGATGGTTGATGTCATCTGCCGGAATGGCCCGGGGATGCCCAATACATCAGTACACTAGTATTCGTCTCCTATTCCTCCATGTGGTCCCCAAGTCTCTCCTCTGTGGAGGACCAGTTGCGGTTCCTTAGTTCGACTGGCTATGGTCTTCTAGATGTACTTCATAACCAATATAATCATCAATTCATGGATGCCACAGAAATATTTGAGACGTGTGTGTTAAGCTTAATATGTAGATCCGTTTGAGGGGCTTGGCTAGATTCTCTAGCCTCTAGGATGAGTCAACGAGGTTAGCGCAGAGGTTGTGCAGTTATTACCCAACCACAGACATGCTACTAAGGTAAAAAGTAAGGAATAATATGGCGCGTAAAGCAGGATGACTGTGCCTAAGAGTAATCGAGGGGGAGAAGAAGGGGGAAACGAGAAAAAAAAAAAAAAAAAAGGAAAAGGGGGGCAAAAAACGTACAACACCGGGGATTCGCTGGTCGTCACCGACCCAACTACTAATCCGGCGGTATCCAGTTTATCTAGGGCAGAGCGGACGGGATGCCGAGTTTTCTAGATCCTATGGTCGTACGTGGGAGTTTCGTGCCTTTGTAGGTTTATATGTGTTGAGCCTGGAGGGCACGGCCACCGAGTTCAAAATAGGGGTTGGGGTATTCGTGCCGTGGTGTCCTGCCCAGCTTTTCCAGACGGATTCTACACCGCTAGCCATCTATATGGCATGTCTTGGACAAATTTGTTCGTCTGGCCATTGTCCTCGAGCTTCAGTAGGCGAGAAAATTGTGTTCTGTGTCGACTACATGGTTCTCCTGGACGGCTGCGATAGGCTATATATGTCTATATATATCCCACACACAATCATTCACTTAGATTTGATATCAAGAGATTGATAAGTAAGTGGGCCCATGCCCATCTTGTTGCGCATAAACAGTGGCATATAAATAGATACTCACAACAGCCGCATATCAGGTTGAGACGGCATAATCACTAGTGCGCTTTTAAACGACAACCCTCGAAGATTAAGCTTATAGTTACGCAATAAGTCAGGGTCTGGATAAACTGAATTTTGAAGACGGAGCGAGTAGCTTTTTGTGCCAAGAGGCCAGCATGGACAGTCAGGACATTACCGCGCCTGCATATCGATGGTAGAGTCAAGGGGGGGTAAGGTAAGGATGTATCCGCTACAATAAGGGTACATGGAAATATGAATTAGTATTTGAAAAGGCCGTGGACTCTAATCACTATATACAGTCTTGTACGCGTATATCGAGCACCATACCTTCTACCTACAGCTTTACGATACGCAGTATATTATCATAATGCTCCTCGCTGCAGCTGGGTTGTGAGGGTTATATGGACTTATCTAAACAGGAGGGTAACTTGCAAGCGTATGTTCATAGCTACATTCATGGGAAGGGTTTATGCTTCACCCAGTTCTTAACGCTAAATTACAATCCCCACGCTGACAATTCTACCGTAGTTGTATGTCCAGGTTTACTGTACAGGCAATTATAGTACCTATACGCGGCAGCTCTCACTTCCTTGGATCAAACCCTCCTCAGTTAAAAGAAACGAGATCGAATGCGGCTTCTTGAGCTGCTGTTTCGCCGACTACGAGCTCCTGGAGTATTGCGGATTACCTAGGGACCTTAGGCCCACCTTAGCGGTAGCCTCTCGTAATCTACATAGCTCGTACTGACATGTGTGAATACCTAGAACGCACCATGGAAGCCACGGGGAGCATAACAATGTGTTTTCCGTTCACGAGTGAAACTGGGGCAGTGACCGAGAGCTCGATACACAGCGAAGACAGGCAATCGGCTTAGGCTCTAGCTAAGGCAGTGCCCTACCTTTCGCGAACGAAGATGTGGCGGCGTGGGCGTCATACATATAGTATCTTCGAAAAACCGGATGAAAGGGGCAGGGGAACCAAAGAAAATGAAGAGCCTAAAATAATAGAAATATAGAATACGTAGTAATCGTCAGGGCTCTCTTTGATCCGCATCCAGCCCCTGAAGGGGTTGGTTGTTCAGAAGGCATTTTGAGCCAGGCCTACGCCACGGTTATCGTCAGGGGGACTGATGAAAACACGATGACGCGGTCCAGGACATGCGCTTTGAGTTTCGTCATCCGATTACTGGCATTTTGGAAGCAAAGAGATTAATGGAACTTACGTGGGTGGGTTGCTGAAGCTGTAGTTGGGTCTTGACATCGGGCAGTGAGGTCTGGCCATGTATACTATAGAAGGTTGAACAGGATGGAATCCACTGGGATATCAGGTGTTGGTATGTTGGCATAGACCTACTATACTGATTATTACCAGGAGGACATGGCGGTTCACATGTAATCAAGAGTGGAAGTACGAGCCACGACCTTGTCAACTTTATTTCTAGAGACAACGAGAGGGATGGCTACTTCTTCCTCCTTGATGTCGCAGCTACGAGTCGTTTCTTCAGGTGCTTGGGCATTTTGTCTTTCCGTTTCTCAGATTTAGCTTCCTTCACGGCTTGTTTCCGTTGCTACACAGCGTTAGTATCTGTCAGGAAGGCAGTCCGTTCAGGTGCAGCCTCAACTTACCTTCTTCTCATCCTTATCTTCGAACCGCTTACCCCGGGGCGTTCCCTTCGAGAAGGTGCTTTCGTCGCCACTCTCCGCATCGCTATCCAGTGTTGCGCCCTCGTCTGATCCATCTTCTGAACTTGGCTTTTCTTGATCCTTTTGGGTCACGACTTGGTCTGCGAGCAAATTTCGGTAAACGAGCTTGTCTCCTTTGCCCTGCCCGATTTGCTGAGCATCTTTCTCGATATCGTAAACCTGCTCTAGTGTCTGCGGGATATATTGATTGCGGAAGACCTCGTTGTCGACCTCCTGCTCTGCTGCTGCTGTCTCGTCATCAGCGGATGCTGACCTTGTCGCATATAGTTGCTCGATGGCTGTAGATAGGCCAGGCTCCTCCACGACACCGGTTGATGCGGTGATAAAGTCGAAAACGGTCCGATCAGACAATGTGTCGACCCCCTGTCGCCGGAAGAAGTCACCGGTGTTTTTGATGTCCATGCGCAGAAACTCAAGGGACCGAGGATGGTCGTGCTCGACACTCTGAGACACATCGATGATATACAGCTGCTTATTGTTGTATAGGATATTGTATTCGCTCAGATCTGCGTGGACAAGCTTGCAGACCTGGTACATACGCCGCATAATGCCTAGCAATTGGATATAGAGTTGTCTCCATGCTTGGTCGGCGTCGTCTGCAATGGCTGCGTCGCGCAGCCGGGGATAAGCGTATCCCTTCCGGTCCCCCAGGAACCCCATCACAAGGACATGTAGCTTGAGTTGGATTGGCTCGGGGCAGGCGATGCCGGCTGAGTGGATCCTCCTCAGATTTCGAAATTCCTTCTCCGCCCACAACTTGACCATTTTGCGGTTGTTGCCCTTCTCGGAGCCGGACTTGAAACGGTGCTCGCCGGTGATATACCTCTCTCGATCCTTGAAGCTCAAGATGGCCGTCTTGTAGACCTTGACAGCTCGCTGTACGGCAGGCCCGTCGATATCGGGATATGCGACGGCGCCGTATACGTTGGCTTCTTTGCCTGTGCTGATGGCGCCGTGGACTTCGCTGACGACATCCCTATTGATCATCTGGTAGAGGATCATGCGCGTCCGCTGATCCAGGACCTGGTCTGTCGTAGCCCTGTCGGCCTTATCCTTGTCGCGTATCCCATAGTCTTTGACATCATCTAGTCGAATCTTGGCGGCGTGTTTGGAAAGGGCAGATATCTGGTCGTCTACACTCGCGAACGTATTGGCGGCGGGCCTCTGCTGGTTGGAATGCAAGGGCTGTTGCCGGTTATAGTTTCGCGTGATGTCCGGTTCGCCGTCGGGGCCTAGGCTTTCGAACTCATCGTCATCGTCGTCGAAAATGTCCTCTAATTCGCTGTCCTTGTCTTCAGCAACCTCTTGCGACTCGGAAACGGCACCGGATAGACTTCGAGGTATTTCCTGGTCTACTGACGAATCGTAGCCGTTATTGCTCGCATAAGCATGCGGTGGCTCGTGAGGGGCGGCTGGAGATGCGGTGGTCTCCATGGCGGGCTTGTAGTCGAAGTGCGGCTGTCGTCGAATAGGGTGGCAACCATACGGTACGCGATTTGGGTCGGTATTAGATTGTCGGTAAGACGCCTGTGTCTACAATCGCAGATGATTGAGAACTGTCCTGTATCTTGTAGGTGTGTGACGGCAGTTGGGGGGCGTATTTGCCACGGGCTTTAGGACGTAGTTACGGTTTGGCGCTGGAATTCCACGGATGGCGAAGTGATGATTCAGTGCTCATGGATAAGATGAGGTTCGATTTGCGTACCAAGGCCGGCCAGGAGGTACATCTGCGTGTAGTGCGAAATATTTTTGAGCGAGGGGCACGAGCAACCCCGCGGCCCCACACCCATCCATCGCCTTATCTTATCGTTCAGACCACACCTTGAGAAGACAACATATCGATGTTGTCGCCCACTGTAGTGAACAGGCAAGAGACCCTATCCTTATGGTAGGATATGCTAAAAGTTCGAGTACGCTCTATTTCTAAAAGCGTATTTTCGACTTTTGGTGTACATATCCAATTACTCCGTAATTAGGTAGGTATCGCCTACTTTCTGCCATTTCTGTTTTCAGCTTCACCACGACCACGTAAACCATGCGCAAAGCCATAAGAACATTGCTAGTTCTTAAGGTGCTGATGGAAGATCTACTCATATCACTAGCTTTAAACGGAACCCGAGAGTCATCGACCCTCACAAGTTGGTAAACATTTAAATTGTAGGGCGTTGCTCAAACATTTGCCGGTCAATGGAAACCACTCTTTGTATTGAGGACAGGTTGATTCCCCCTATGCGTAAGTCGTATCAGGAATAAGCAAGGAGCTGACTGGTTCATCATAATCCTATGTGGTTTGAACGGAACACACCGAAAGGGCTCTGAGAGTACTGTATCTATTCTGGTGTATGAATTACCTAAGGGGTGGGAAGAGTGAAGAGACCAAACAGGTAAAGTTGGCCAATGACTGCATATACCCTTTCGTTTTATCGAATAGATGCTGCCGTGTTAGCTTTGGTGCTGACAGTAGGGAGATATGAAAGTATAAACGAATCACAATAGCTCCAACCTGGATTCCGCTGGACACATGAACTTACAGGTTTTCATTACGACAGTCATGGTCCCCAATCCGATCTGTTATCCTCATATGTAGGAAAAGCCGTGCTGGTTGCATCTCCCACGGTGTGACAAGCCGCCTCGATAATTAAAGGTACCATCATTCATATTTCTAGACCTTACATGTTTTAAAGTGTTAAGTGGATTTGGTATGGGTTCGGCTTCGTATTATATATCCAACCGTAGGACTGATAGTTCGTAAAGAGGCCCAGTCTCAAAACTCATTAACAGACGATATTATCATTGTTATTGATCTTTAGCAGCCTGCCGTACACACCACCAACTAAATAATAAAACTTCGAAAGGCTTCCCCGTCAGCATTCAAGTTATTTTTAAGTAATATGGAAAAGGGGCATTGCACCTCATATTGTATATATTTCTATCTGGCCAGCCAGCCACACATATGCATACACAAACCTCCATTAGAGCTTGTAGCTGTTTATACCCATTGATTTCACTCATTTCCAACACCAGAGCTCCCTTTTAGGTGATAATAGGCTCACACAGTCCTGGCTCTACTGAGTCTATCTGCCAAACAACCTGTGAATTTGGCCAATTCTATCATTCTAGACCGCGGAGCTACTGCGCGAAGCTCCTACTCAGACATTCATGGGAACTAGAGAGCGGATATACCGCCTCCCGAAGTGCTTGCAAGATATGTATCTGGTACCATTCATTAGGAGAAGAGTTTCTTTCGGAATTCTAGGTAGCCGATCTTTTCTTCTGAGAGCGATTCCTATCACTCGAATGATCATCTCATGCATCTCCGCGTGACATCTAGACTCAATCGCTACCGATGATGATGATGTAGCCGTGAGCTTAAGGTTTCAATGTCTTAACTTGTTTATTAGCGTTATCATCCCCGCCCCTAATGTTACGTTAATACTCAATATTATGCAGTTGGGGTAGCTTCGACAACCCAAATGTCTAATGATCGCCTATAGCTCTAAGATGCGAGCCAACCACAGGAACCGAGGGCCTGGAAAACGGTCTCTCGCATACACACATAATTGCTTTAGTGAGCCAAGAAGAATTATGTATGATGTAGGTCATTCACTAGGTACCATATTAAGAGGTCGATACACCTCGTACATACTCTTCCTAGCAGGTTTTCATCAGCACCCACATGATCTAAAGCTTCATCGACTCCGTAGGTTAGCCTTACTACTGAAAAATGTTGGCTTTCTGGAGTTGCTTTGTCTGGACAGCGGCAGCATCTACTGGTTTGTAAACGCCGTTTTCATGGCCTTCAAGAGGCTGACCGCTCTAAGCAGCATCCGCATCGTCGAGACTGGTGGGGATTCCTACCGTACCCTTCACAAGCTCGGGCACTGGGACCTATTCAATCCAGTCACTTAGGAGTCTGATAGTCAATGTCAATTTTGCTGATAGCCGTGATGAGAATGGCGAGACTTTGATCCCACCAAGCCTGCAAGAATTCGCGAATACCTTTGCCGACGATCTATGCAGCGCCCTCGACATCGACCTTCCTGTCTCTACTGCTGAGGAGGCGCAGTCAGACTCCATCTTCCTCACTCTAGGAGACCCCAGTGATTATACCGACGTGACAGGTGCTCAGACATCCGAAGGCTACACTCTGTCAGTTTCGCCTTCAGGAATTGTCATATCTGCCGCAAGTTCTCTAGGTGCTTGGTGGGGTACTCGAACTCTCTTACAGCAGGCAATACTCTCAAATGGATCACTACCCTATGGCAGAGGAACCGATGCACCAGGGTGGCAAGTACGAGGGATGATGCTTGATGCCGCAAGACATTACTATACCCCAGAGGTGCGTATACTACGGCCAATCTCTGCAGCTTAGCATGTCGTCCAGCTGGTAAATAGCTCGAAACCGATCTCGAAAATTTGTTCACGCCCCAATCCTGAAACTAACACGATGATTCGGGCAGTTTCTTATCGAATTGTGCTCCTACGTTAGTTTCTTTAAGCAAAATACTTTTCAGTTGCACCTGAGCGATAATCTCTTCAACAACAAAGCCTTGTACTCGAGGGAGCAGTCCTTGAACCTTTATGCCCGATTCCGCCTGTGGTCTGACTCCGATGAAGTTACTGGCCTAAATGGGCACCAGAATGAGTCGTATACGAGAATTCAGTTTGAGAAGATCCAGTCAGCCTGCGCTTCACGAGGTGTTACCATCATTCCAGAGATCGAAACACCTGGGCACTCCTTGGCGATAGTGCAATGGAAGCCTGAGTTGGGGCTTAGCGACGATTTATCGCTGTTAAATATCTCCCATCCGGATACGATACCTACTGTGAAGGCAATTTGGAGCACTTTCATCGACTGGTTCCAGTCTAAAACTGTCCATATTGGAGCAGACGAATACACCGCCGACGCTAACGAGTACAACCGTTTCGTCAACGAGATGGCCGACTACATGTTGGAAACAGCGGGCAAGAGCATCCGCATTTGGGGCACATTCCCACCCAAGCCCGAGTACGACAATATCAATCAAGACGTTTCGATCCAGCACTGGGCGTTCTTTGAAGACAACCCGTACCACGACTACATCGTGAACAACTACTCCGTTATCAACTCGGACGACACCTACTACACCGTCAACAAGTGGTCTGGGAGCTATCCGCAGGTCGTGAACATTGTGCGGACATTCGACGGGAACCCAGCGACGGGAGGGATCTGGCAGCCTCATATCTTCGACGTGAAAAACGCTACCAACAATCCCGAAAAGTCCAATGCCCTCGTCCTTGGAGCCGTAACCCCTCTGTGGAACGACTACGGTCCCAACGCCTCTGTCTACTCCGAGGCCTACTACGCCCGGAAGGACGGGATCCCCGCGCTGGCGGACAAGCAATGGGGTGGCGACCTCTCGGCGGCCGAGTTCTCCGCCACGTTCTCGAAACTGCAAGGGCCTCTGACCATTCCGGGCCAGAACCTTGACCGCGCGATCCCGTCCATTGGCTCGACGATATTCAGCTACGTGGCTAACACCGCACTGAACGGGAACCGATTTGCCACCGACACGACTTGGACGCAGACGACGCTGGTCGATCAGTCCGGCAACGGCTACGATGCCATTACGGACTGCCCGCTGTCTGCTACCGCCCTCGAGATCGGCCCGTCCTGCTCTCTGGACACGCCGCTGGCCTCGAAGGGCCGCGATTACACGCTCTCGCTGCGGATCCGCATAGATGAGTTAAGTAGCAGCGACGCAACCATCATTTCGGGCGCCGACTCGAGCCTGATGCTGACCCCAAACGTGACGCTATTCGCGTCCGAGAACTACTACCGCCTCAACTTAACGGTACCCATCGGTCGATGGGTGGATCTCAGCATCATCGGTAGCGGGAACCGAACGTCTGCTAGCGTGGTGGAGACGTCGGCTGACGCGCCGCTGCCGGAAGACGGGAGGCTGGCCGCCACGGCAGAGGACTTCCTCGCTGTCCTGGGCGTCAACGGCGTGTTATTCGTGTGGGCGCCCGTCGCTATCGAGGCGCCTATTGCGAGGGTTGGCGGCAAGGACGGGGGCTGGACAGGCCTGCTTGCGGCGATGAGACTGAGCTCGGAGGCTTGATTGTCTAAATTTGCAAACCTGTGCCTTGGTTATTCGCGGAACATGTATAGTCCCGGTGTGCGGCGATTGTTGTTAGTATATTATAAAGTTGATATCTATATCAGACACGTTCTTAAATGAGTATCAGCATCAATAGTACCAACCTACCATTATTCAGATACATGTCGTTAGGTAAACGGAAGATGAAGAGGACTGGACCCACCGTCATTGGCACGCGGTATTCACTCCACGCGGGAACGGGTTTAATGTAGCCTTACATGGCATGGCTGCATGGGCTGCGTGGTAGCGACTGTTGCCGTGATGGCGTGGCGTGGGCCGCACGTTCTGGGTAGGCAATACAGAAACGAACTTGGCAGTCCAGCGAGCTGAAGATCGCTGATTCTGGCCCCATAGTCTGCTAGTATAGAGTAGCTTGCATATAGTTGCCTAGAGCGGTCTAAAAAAAGTAGACACGGCACAGCGGATTTACGACCGCAGTCCTAATAGGGATTCGCAACGCGGTATCTTGATTTGGGGCGAGGCGCAGCGCCGCCAACGGGCGATGACCGGCCAATGCGATGCCCTCGAGGTCGGGATTCCTCGCTGAGTGAGACCGCCGGCTGAATCCACATCTCATCATTGCATCCACGAGGCATAGCGACACCGCACAAACATGCAATCTTGGGGCGGTGCTTTTGAAAGCTTCCCAATTGATTGAGCACGTGCGCGGCACAGCTAAGTGTTTATATGTGTTACGCGTTTGCTGCTCCTATGCCACTCCCGTTCAGAATCTTTACCGTTGATTCCCGGCTTCAGCTGCGTCTTTTCTTCGTACATAACCTGTGACAAAACCACGGGAGTTGTATAACATCGGACCTAAAGCAAGACAGACATTGGATTGTTCAACATGACGGACACGGCGCACCGAGATTCCAAGCCGGCCCCACCGAACATGGCAAACCCGGCTCCGCCATACGAGGTCGCTGCTGACAACATCGCTCCGCTGCCGGCATCTTACCAGTCTCCCGCCCACCAAGCAGCACCTCCGGCCCCCCAACCGCCACAGAAGGATGTGAATCCGCAAAGGGTGAATCCCGGAGTCTTAAGGCCGACACCCCTGGTAAGCCTAGGAGAATACCCTGCCATCATTGACTGCCCCTTCTGCAATTCGCGGGTGCAGACGAGGATAGTAGAACAGGACTCTTCAATGACGATGTAAGTCCCACCGTCCCTTGGCCCACCGCCCTCCCCCCTCTCAGCCTCTTCCCTTCGAAAACGCCACATAGCTACCCTGAACGCCGTACGTGGACGTGAGGATTAACACCTAAATGTAGCCTCGCCGGCATTGGCCTGGGCCTTCTCTGCATCTGCTGCGCGTGTATCCCTTGCCTGGCCCACTGGTGCCAGGAGGTTGACCACTTCTGCCCGTACTGCACCCGGCGCGTGGCCCATGTGCCCTATGGCGGTGTCGCGCAGCCGATTCAACCGACCCCGCCGCCGCAAGGCTACAACATGGGCGGGCCGCAGCCGTACGGACAAGGTGTGCAGGGGCAAGCTCATGTACAGGGACAGACTTCGCTTGAACCTCATCCCCCACCAAAAGGATAAGAGGGTTAGGGTTAGGGTTAGGGTTAGGG
>JWIU01000096.1:49650-70567 GCA_000966885.1 Xylaria sp. JS573 | reverse complement strand
TATTAAATAATTATAAATAATTATATAAAAAATAATTTCTAAATAATTATATAAAAAAATAATCTTCAAATAACTATATAAAAAAGTAATCTTCAAATAATTATATAAAAAACCAATTTTCAAATAAAGTAGTATTAAAACGCAATTTGCTACCATACAAATTTGTATGGCAGCAGATTGCAATTGCATACAGCTGCAAAAAAAACCAATCTATAAAAACCAATCTTTAAATAGCAAAGCTCTTCAGGAATGGGTGGTTGGTTTGTAACACTATAAAGAAGGTCAGCAGGTAGGTGGGAAAGCGTCCTTATTACCACAGCTTCTAACCATGAACAGATCCTTGCTCTCCGACCATATCACACAGCTGAACATTGCATCTACAACACCAGGTCTATTTGGGGGGTCAGGTTGGTGCTAGAGATGCACAAAAATAAATCGGATGCAAGGGGGTTCCCTATGCCTGACCACTCAAATCGGAGCTGCATGATTGTAACTGTTCTGATCCTACAAAGGGAGCCGAATACGCCACCGAGCCGGCGCTCGAAATGTTTCACGCACCCAGCCCAAGTGCGTTTTTACTTGCGAAGCCAACGCCAGAGAACCTGCTTCTCGCAGGCTCCTGCTGTATGTGCACGTAATCCTGCATGGCAGCGGCAGGGCTATCACGACCATAACCAACGCCGAATCTACCACTTACCCGTTGAAATGTCTGTAGTATGTACAGTACCTAGGTAGGTATGTACTTATACACTTCGTATTGAGAGAGACATTTGGACCTCAGTGAGAGGTCCAACTGCAAAGTACCCATATACTTACAACTAATGTGGGACGCACCAGCCCTCCTTACTTTGATACTGTCTGATTGCTAGGCCGGAGTCCTTGATAGGAGGTGAAGTGCATCTGCGTTTGTGGGTGAAAATTGCAGATTTCCGGCTTCACTTCACTCTGCAAGCGTAGCCATCTCATTGATAGCTCCGTGCCAACCCAGTTATGTATGCTAGAATTGTGAATCGACAAAAACCCCTGAGCATTTAGCTCCCCCGTCACCATCTAAAACCGCCCACCCGGACCGCGTCGCCCGCTTCGCAGCGCGCCACGAGCTCCACGTCCGCCACTTNCAATTGCATACAGCTGCAAAAAAAACCAATCTATAAAAACCAATCTCCAAATAGCAAAGCTCTTTCCCAATGGCAATACGTCAGCTTGGTCTTCCGCCTCAACAGGTGTATTAGAAAGTACAAGTCATCCACTAAAAACGGTGTTCTAGGTATAGGTTACAGACGATTTCCTCGCTTCAAGAGTCAACATTATTATACTATCGTGTCACCGGTGTTTCGACTAGAGGTATTCTAGGTGAGTTAGGTAAGTAACATTATCGATGTACATGGTTACAACACTTTTGGAGATATGGATTGTTGCAAAAACGACGCCGCCGTTGCTTGTTGAAGCGATCGCGCCTTATATCGCGACACTTATATTCGATGGTACACAATGAGGCAAGTGAAGAACTCTCAAATTAAGTTTTATATTATCAGGTCTATTTATGATCATGACGGTCAACTTCCAGCCAACCATTTTTCTCACACACCGTACGACGCCAGTCGTGTCCCATTGATATATGTCCGTGGAAGATTACATACGCTAGCCCCCGTCCCATCACCACATTACAGGTAAGTATCCAATCTATGTGCAGTTTTGTCCGATCCGTAAATCAATGCGGGTTGTCCCCCGGTCTATACCCTACCAAAGCAGCACATGATACCAGTCTTACCCAAGAACCAGAGGAACCCTATGAAACGGATGATGGACAGCACGGCCGTGGCGTAAAGCAGGAATCTGAAGTATCCTGGCGTCCGAGTCTGTGAGGCTTTCTGTATACGAGACGGGATAGGTTAGTGCAGGACTCAAACCAAAGAGAAAAAACCTTTCTTTAAAAAATATTCTTATCATCTTCTGGAATAATTGGGAGAGGGGAGGGTGCTTACCCCGACGCCCAGCGACTCGAAATCATCACTAGTGACCATGACGATGAGCAGCAGGTTCGACAGGATCCAGGTGATGACCAGGCCTGTCCGGAAAGACTTGTACGAGTCCTCGGTGTCCTTCTCCTCCTTCTCCTCCTCGGGCTCGACGGGGGCGAGGGCGCGGTAGACGGTCTTCTTGAACTGGCTGTCGATGTCCTCCTGCTCCTTCTCGACCTCCTCGATGACGGGCGCGTTGGTGTCCTTGTCCTTGATGACGTGGCCCGACGGCAGCGCCGCCGTGTGGTCCGACCCCTTGGTGCCCCACGACACGTCGTGCCAGTTGTTGAACGCGTACACCATGACGATGTTGATGTACGTCGACGCCAGCACCAGGTACTGCGGGAACGAGTGGAACATGTGCCACGGGTCCAGGTACAGGAACGACGCCACGTAGTTGAGCCCGTAGATCGTGATGATGGCGAGCAAGATGACGCCGGCGACGCTACTACCACCGAACATACTCATGAAGAACGCCCCGGCAGAGGTCGTGTCGATCTGCTTGTCCAGCGGCGTCTGCAAGGCGCGGTAGACCAGGTAGAAGGATAATACGATAACATAGGCCTGGATGAAACCGAAGACGGCGAAGGACACGACATAGGAGTGCCTAGATCCCTTCGGCCGATTGCCCAGAGCCAGGATGAACTGCACGATGATAAAGACCAGGTAGAGATACTGGAGCAACCTGTTGACGATGGGCGACGCGATATCACCGAAGGGCCAGCCGTGGTAGTCCATCAACGGTTCGGCCGTGCCAACGAGGTTCATGATGACGCTCGTGGTGAGCCAATACGACGCGAGAGAGAACCAGCTGAAGAGGATCTGGGCGATGTTGTACAGGAACTGCACGTGCAGCCAGAACATCCGGATGAAACTGTGCCCCGAGCTGTACAGCCGGTTGAAGTGCATCAGGGAATACAGCGACGCAGCGAAGGAACCGTTCAGCCACCGGCGACGCTGGCTGAGGAACTCGGCAGGGCCTGTTTCACGTTCAGAAGTCAGCAATTGCCCCTTTACTCGTTTCGCAGGGTCAAGAGCAGTCAACAGACGAAGCTCTGCTGCACCCGATTCGAGCCCCACGAGTACATCGCTCCTGAAAATGCGCCTCGGGGGGGAGAGAGAAAAGAAAAGCGTCCAGAGACATACCTTCAGGCACATCGGTTTCACCCTTGGCAGCCTTGATATAGCTCAAGTGCCACTTCTGGCCGGCTTTCGCCACCAGCTCGAAGCAGAGGATGCGGTCCTCGGCAAGGAACATGTTCTTCTTGAAGATGTTCATGTTGTCGATGCCCTTCTTCCCGAGGATCTTGGACAGGGTGTGGTCGCCGTGGAAGTACTGCTCGAGGGGGCGGCCCATGATGGCGCGGAAGCGGTAGGCGGAGAAGGCGCCCGGCAGGACGGTGACGTAGCCGAAGGCGCTCTCGAGCGGCTTGTCCAGCACGTTGGAGATCTTGTACTCGAAGTTCTGCACCGCGACGATGGGGTTGAGCAGCTTCCGGCCGCCCTTGCCCAGCATGGCGTGGATCTCGCCGCACGCGCCGCCGAGGTCCTTGTCGTTGTAGAAGCCCTCCCACAGGGCGAGCAGGGCCCGGGGCCCGGGCTTGGTGCCCGCGTCGATCAGGATCACCACCTCGGGGTTCAGCACGCGCCCGAAGGCGTTAAACAGCCAGCGGTGCGAGTTGATCTTCTTGCTGTTCTTCTGCTTCAGACAAAACAGCATCTGCACGGGCGGCAGGTTGTTCGCGTCGTCGGCGTCGGTGTTGGGCCGGATCAGCTCCTGGTTCGGGGTGACGGAGAGCTGACTCGTGAACTCGAAGATGTGCGCGACCGTCTCCTTCCCGTCGATGTCCTTCTTGATAACGCCGTCCTGGTACACGCCGATCGTCCCGAGCACGTCGAGGACGCTCTTGTCGGCCTTCTCGATGCCGTCGAAGATCAGACACACGACGATCTTCTCCCACGCCGGGCCGCTCTTGGACCAAAAGGTCGACCTTTTCAGGTTGACGATATCGCGCACATTCTGCATCACGCCGTGCATCGTCCTGGCGAAGAGGACCTTGTCTTCGTTGTAGTAGGTGATGGCGATCACGAGCTCGGTATGCCGGTTATACATGCGGGGCCGCAAGTCATACCCGTTCATGAGCGTGAAGTCGTTGGGGTCGCATGTGGCAGCCGTGTAGCGCATTTTCAGGAACTCCTCCTTGTCGCGATACTTGGGCTGTATCGCATTCCGAATCGCGGTCGGGACCGGGTACTCTGTGCTGAGGACGGAGCCCTGAAGACCCTGGGCGAGCCTGATCTTCCTGGTATTCCGGCGCCGAAGGCCCCCTCCGCCCAGGTCATCCTCTATCGGGGCCTGCTGCCGCTCGGTCCAGCTCTCGACATCGTAGCCCGATACTGGCCGGCCGTAGCCGAAGCCGTCGGCGAGGTGGTGCGAATCGAATGCGTCGGATACGTTACTCACGGAGCCGGCGCCGGGGTACTGGTACATCCCGTGCACGGAGGGATCGGAGACATTAGCCACGGACCCCGGAGGCGGGAGATGATAGACGCCGCCGGGTCCCGGGGTGGTGGTGCTGCCGCTGTAAACGGACGTGGGTGAGAAGGGACGGCCGAGTCTATCGGGATCGTAGCCTTGGTAGTTTGAGTCATGCAACGAGTAGCGGTCATGGTCATCGTAGGGTTCGTGATCTGCAGGCGCGAGACGGTCCTATGCGGTTAAGGTTTAGAGAAGCTAGCTCCACAAGGTCGTGAGCATGGTTGGGGGGTTCGACATACGCTTGATTCTCCAGGAATATCCCGCAACTCGTATCCTCTAGAGTAGGGCTGGTTGTTGCCGGAATCCATTTTTTCTATCTTCTCATTCCGGTTATAGCCTATTAAACGATGCTTAAAGCGATGCGAAGTCGAGGTGTGTGTGGTGTGTGTGTAAGTACGTCAGTATGTACAATATGTACGGTCGCCTGTGGAGCTATGAGGACATAAAATCAACTAAGAAGCTCGCTAATAGTCCTAGGGTATTAGATCATACACACAACTAGAACAAAGAAACAGAATAAGGGCGTCAGGAAGCTATCTTGGACAATGAACGAGGAGGGGTAAGAAGCGATGTAGGAGAGAGCTGGGTAAGCAAAGAATGGGCGTGGAAGACGAACGGGAACGAGACATATGGCACCACCCAAGAAGCCAACAAGCAAAGCCCAGCAAACTAAATAAAGAAACTGGGTCTTTGGTGCTTTGTATCTGAAACGTTGGCCGAAAGCAGCCCAATCGGGAATTTTCCAGTACTGTTACTACTATGTACATATAAAATACGAGTCCATCCTTGACCCCTTCTTCGAAGCCCTGGAAGCACGACTGCGCGTTCCTCCGGGCATGGACTGGCATGGACTTCAGAGGCAACGCAATTGGGCGGCATCCACCCAACCGGGACTGCGGGACTAATAGCGCAGATTGCGGGACTAATAGCACACACCGATCCTTTTTGCCCGATCTGATAATTCGTAATGCCAGGGAGGCTGAGTGCCGGTTTCTCTCGTGCTTGGCAGCCGACCGTCTGGCCATCGTCGGGTCTAAGCCCTGTGGCGGTAGGCTATACGAGGAGGGAAAGGTGGGTCGCTTATGCGCCCATCCGTCCTTGCGCGCCCGAGAGGTCCGAAAGTGCGCTCGCGATGCTCCGTCAGTGGTCACGGCAGCAGCCTAACTCTACATGTCATTGATCCGTATGGAGGGAAACAACAGCATGAGGGTGGAAGAACGAGAGTAGACGTGGTGAGGAAGCCTCAAGATAATATATCGTGGTTAGGGCTCGAAGCCCCGATCCGTAGATCACAGTAGGTAAGGATTGCGTGTCTACTGTATGGCCCAACGTCCGTTCTCGCATGTACATCCTATGTAAATCCTGTACGTACATCACAGACAACAGGCGCGAAAGGGGGATTTCGCGTACGCGGTTGGTTGATCTACTTAATCTTCTGACCCAGAATTCCAAGACGATATGCAAAGAATATAACCCACCCAAGCAGGTGATCATTCAGCTGGCCTAGGCATCAAATTAACTTAATATACCTAACATAACTATTTGAAGAAACAATGCTGCTGGTGTGTTTTTCCACGATTATGCACATATCTACGTACGAAAAAAACGTCAGCAGGAATGCAAGAAATTTCATCAACATGATCGAGCTGGCAGGTTTTGCCGTATCTCGTCGGGATCTAAAAATACTTCTATTGGCACGGGTCAGCCACTGACCTCATGTCTGTACACTGACCACCTTGCGATACTGAGGGGCAAAACTTCTATGGTCAGTTACCTTTAAACCAACGTCAGTCATCATCCGGCAGCTTTGGCATACGCCAAACTTTTCGGTATGGCCGTCAACGATAGATGCGGCCTGCGAAAATGTCATACACAAAAGAAAACATCGAGCTTGCATCTGCATGTTGGCTGCAGAGAGGCACAGGTACAGCACAGTCTAACGCCTTTTGCACCTCAGTTGTGGTCAGCCAGCATCTCCTTTTACGCTGGATGGCTAGCTCCACATTTGACAGGGATCCTCACCTATGAACAAAAGCCACCGTCTCGTGCTACTTTCTCGCCCATTTTCTGCTCTAGCCACAGGCATCGGCAAATCACCAGTAGATACATCCTACATCACGAGGCCTTGGGTGTGAATAATCAGTACCACATGCTAGCCTGTACATACCAGCCTACTGAGACATGGGGTGGTTATTATGCGGGGCTGCCCATTCAGCACTTGAGGAGATAGGCTACTGCGTCGAAGTCTTGCTACGAGTATGGCCATACGTCCGTTTTGTGGGTACGATAGGGCACCTTGCCGTGCCAGCCTGAAGATGAAGGACCGCCATAAACTTGGTAACCAAGAACATAAGGTCATAAGCGAAACGATAAATATATAAGCGAGGTTGACGAGCTACTCTAGTCTTCCAATAGATGGTTCGCTAGTCGCATATATACCTAGCCTGATAGATATATATCTCGGACTACTTAACGTACCCAGGTAGTGTACAGAGTATCCTACGCGTTGATTGAGCCTAGTATGGCTTATAACGATAAAGGTTTGTGGTTGACCGACGGCTTCTAACAACCAAGTATACCTATATGCATAGCTAGGCCTGTCATCCAGGGGTTTAGCCTCTTTAGGTAATAGCACATATTGGACCACTGGTAATAGAACAGCTCTATCTTCTCTACGTATAGTTTCTACGTAAGTACTCGTCATCTAAGTATTCTTGGGCTCTTGCAGTCGTTTTGAAGTGTCGTAACATCAGTCCAGCGAAATTTATACACATGGATATGTTATTTATCTAACTATAGATATGTACATTATATCCCTCGTTATATTTACTGAGTAATTTCAGAAATCGTTTAATAAGATAATGGGATTTAAAACCAGGTGTAGTTACCTATAAGGAAGATAGCTATTGAGAGATAGCTGTATATTCATAGAAGACGAGAGCTTCTTTTCACAGGACCAATCTGGGACTTCGCACGAGATGGTAAAAGACCGACTGCTGAGATATGTCGCTCGTTCCCTCTGTCTCATCCACTCACCGTATTAGGTTCGTGCCGTGCCGAAGAATAACGATAAATTATACCAACCCAAGCCGCCAGCAGGTAAATGCAGGTAGGTAGTGCAATGGCATTGATACAGCATCCTTTTAAGGCGCCGTCTGGAACTTGTTTTTGGTGTATTCATGCGAAAATACCTTGGGCCCTCTTTCTGTTAAGCAAACCGTCGTGACTGACACATAAACCCCGGGGTTGTTTTGGATCCGAGGTATGATTCTAGAAGTTCAATAGATGTGGCTGTCAATTTGAGACGCGCCGTTGTGGTGAGATACCTGTACCGATATCCGTAACTGGGTATTATGAGCGGCGGCGGTGGCTAAGCCATCCGAATCTACGGTATCCATATCTAGCTTGGCTGCAGGGGGGGGGGATGTTTTCTCCTGACTGAATGCCTACCGACTCAGCTACTGTTGCGCGCTACATGTAGATAAGGAGACTTGGCGGGGTCATTTTTCGGATGGTGGGGTGAGAAAGATCCTACCTAGCCAACCTGCCAGCCTGCCTACCCGTAACGTTAGGTCAGGGGTAATTGTCGATACAGAAAGGGGAAATATTGACGGCGCAGTCAACTAACCAGCCCTAGTGCGCTGGATTTTCACTTAAGATCAATCCACCATCGTCTCATTACTCGTGCCCAGGTACAGCTCTGTACTCGTGCCTAGGTACTCGCCTAGCTAGTCCGTACAGTAATGCCGTGTACATCGACCGGCATTATTGCTCGGTGCGCAATCGCGTGAACGCATTGCGAACATTTCTGCGCCACCCCGGCGACCATTCGACATAGGGCTGTGTGGCTCATACAGGCAACGGAATGGATGGATGTTAGGCAAAGGAGGGCGGGCACCGTTCCCGCCGCGCCCGCCGCAGGGCATGGCGGCTATCTCAGTTCTCGGCGCCTAGTCTAGACTTCTCTCTGGGCTCAGCCCACGGCTAAAAAAGCCCGATACGAGACCGTCGCCGGCCATTGGATTTCTGGCATTGGGATTTGACGTCGTAGACTGACTGAACCATTACTCGCCAATCGACGTGCGACATGCATTCCCTATATCAAGATCCGTTTGCCCATACCTATCTGGGGCCTCGCACATACACCCGCGCCAAAGTTCACTCATTAATACCTATCATAAGAACGAAGCCATTTGATCCATAGGTCGGCCACCATAATATGCCAGCAGCCTACCCCACCGAATTCGATCATCGCGGGGACGTCAGGCTTCGGATCGGGAAACTAGCCGATTCACCAGCCACCACCACCACCTTCACCGTCTGCTCCCGGTCCCTGGCGCGCATATCGCCGGTCTTTGACAGAATGCTGTACGGGGGCTTTGCGGAGGCGCGGCCGAGCCAGACTAAGGATGCGAAGGATTGGATAGTGAACCTCCCCGAAGACAAGGCCGCGCCGATGGCGGTGCTGCTGGCCATTGCCCACGGGCGCTTCCAGGACGTGCCCAAGGCGCTGCCTGCAGACGAATTATACGATTTGACGGCGTTGACACACTACTACGACTCCACGCACGTCTTAGGGCCTTGGTCGAGCAGGTGGATGGCGGCGATAGACAAGCAGGAGAGGGAGTCGGTCGAGCCGCTGCCTAAAATGTTATGGATCTCGTGGGAATTAGGCTGGAAGCAAATTTTCTCGGCTGTGGCCCGCCGGATGGTGCTGGATTCCGAAGCATCGATGTTTTACGCCGAGGAAGCGCAGACTCAGTTCCCGCCCGATATCATAGGTAGGCTTGCTCGCACGTTGGATATCACGGGGAACGTCCCCGATCGATATCACGCACTAACCCCGCGCCCGTAGAACGCATTTCCACGATTCGCATCGAGACGATCCAGGCTCTCCTGGGCGTGTTCAGGGAGATGGTCGAGAAGCTCGTCGTGGTCGACGAGAAGCCGCGCTGGTGCCGGCACGCCGTGTGGATGGGCCCGCACCGGTGCGAGTCGATGATCCTCGGCTCCCTGACCTTCTGCCTGATACGGGCGGGCCTCTGGCCCCTCCCGGAGGCGGACGAGGTCGAGGAGAGCGTGACGGCGGTCTACGCCAAGATGACCAACGTCATCATCCACGACATCGGCGACGCCGACAACTCGCGCGTCGACCACAACGCGTGCAACCCCGGCCCGTACCTGCTCGACCGCGTCCAGACGATAATGTGCCGGATACCGAATCCGGTGCTGAGTTCGCATTTAGAATACATGGAAGGACAGGCGCGCAAGCTCAATTATTAACCCTGGTTTCGGACTTAACTTATAAGCTAGTGTTGTAGCTATACTTTGTATCATATCTTATATACCCCGCTGCCTGCATCCCAGTTCTGAAAAGGACTGGTGTTGGGCAGTATCTCAACGTACGCGTACGGCGTACGGGCGTTGGAAATGACGATGGATGCTGATTCGGCCTCTAACACTAAGACACGGCACCTGGCCAGCTGCTGATAGCGTCACATCGGTATCTGAAGACCTACCGAGTCCTAAATTTCTGACAAGACGGCTTCACTCCAAGTCAGAAACGGTGTTGGGATATCATGGTTCCCGTGCAAGCCTCAAAATCCTCCGGCCGAGGTCTTAGACACTGAGTTCAGCCACTCGCATCATTGCATGAGTTCGGAAACCACGTGGATGATAGGTGAGACATTAATTAAAATTGAAACCTACATATCATCCATTTTTATATCCGATGGCTATGGTTACGGGTTATGCGTAATTGGTCGGGTATGTGCGTCGCTATCCCCTATTCACGTCGACAATTGCAGCATTGCACCTGCCAGCCGTGCCAGCTACCTCGGGGATAGCATCCCGTAATTCCACCTAGGGACAGCACCTTTTCCCCTTTCAGAACTTGCGCTACCTCTACAACATAACAGTCACTCATGATTTCATCCCTTATGGCCTTCAACTCACTGGCTTGCTTAGAAGATCCACCACCCACTGGCGGCAAAGCACAGATGATGAGAACAGGGACGAGTGAAGTCGTGAGAAAAACAGCGTAGATGAACATCACGCCGGTCTCGCGATATGAGCATCATATGAGTTTGCTAAGACAGGTATGGCATAGATCTAGTGTGGCGGGGTAGGAAGGCGAGCGGGTGTTCTAATAGGGGGTAGAGTTTACGTGGGATTGTACCTAACTGGGATAGGGGACCAAAGGAATAGGGGGACTACCAGAAATAAGTGACAGACCGAAGTAATCGAAAGCTTCACCACGCTACTGCCCAGCTCTGGCGGCGAGTAACCAGGCTCTTGACGTAATTGCCAACTTCGCGGAGGAAGGGATACGTATCACATATCTCATTCTCACTTGTGAGGTAAGAATCAACGCAACCACCTAACACGAAGACCACTGATGGGGAAAAATATTGTTTTACGTATCGTGAGGAGAGCAAGTGCTCTCTTATGTTGTTTTCCAGCTCTGTCTCGAGTTCACCAAAGGGCCTCCTTACGTTGACCACGGCCATGCTCACCCATCTAATCTAGGTTTGCTTTCTCGAGTCCCTAGCAAATTTATGAAGGGATATCATCGTTTACTCTCAGATCTAAAGGCTCTTCAGGCTTACACGCTGAAGTCCATGAGATGACGAGGATCTGCCGACTGGCGGCGGGAACGTATACCAAGATCCTTGGTCACGAGAATGAGTCGAAGGGTGCGCCAATCATTATGCTGCGCACTTCGGCTCGTATTTGGGTCAACAGTAAGGGGCTGTATGTCCTGACAGAATATCGAGGCGTCGCTGGCTGATAGCATCTTTGGGAAGGGAGCACGTGGGATTGAGTACTGCGGTCTAGGTACGGACGTCAACGGCACGGCTTGGACAGGGTACCGGTAGGGCTCCGAGGTAGATTCTTATACAATTCGGAATATCCGACCCAGACCGACCCTTCAGTCGAGCAATGCAGGACAGGTAAAGGCATCAATCAGCAAGGGCTTTCATAGCTATGCCATTTCATAGTTGGCTGCTAACTATCAGCACTTAGGGCGGTGCGAAATCCCACAACTCCAATTCCATGCGACACTAAGTAAATATCTATAGGTGCAAAGAGGCAAAGACTGAGGATATGAAAAGGAGTTGACTGAAGCACTGGGCAAAAGCAAAAAAACTCCGAATCGGGGAATCGAACCCCGGGCTTGACGGATCTTAATGGTTGGATGCCAATGAGAGCGTCAAATGTTAGCCACTACACCAATTCGGATTGCTTGCTAGAAGATGATGTTGGGACCAACTAAGAGCTCCTATAAGCAAGAAACCCCGGAGATCTCCGACCGGACGTTCGGGGGCGGTTCGGGTTGCGTCGGGTGCGCCAGTCATAATCGGTAAAAGTGGCCAACTGCCTCGAGAGCATGTGTATCATTATCCTGTCATTGTTTCTTGAGTCAGAATCGCGTGATCAATAGAGGAAAAGCTTTTCCTTTCTCTCTTTTCGGTCAAGCGTGGCAAGCATCGCCGCCTGCTCAGAAATGGCAGAGGCAAGCATCTCCGCTAGCCGTGACGCCGCATGACACTAGCCTAGTAGACATTGGGCTGAGGAGAGACTCGGTCACGGACGGGGCCAAGAGACGCTAGATCTACAGCCTCTTCAGGCATCACTATATCTACGAGTAGTTTACCTTGCAGCAGGGAAATGCCTAAGGTAGAGAACAGATGAACTAATCGAGGTTGAAGGGAGTGCATCTAATAGTATGGAGTATTGCGGCCAAGTCGATAGCTGTTACTATCATCTAGCGGCCTCAAAGCACAGAAGACCAGGAGTGTCGTATGCGCGGCCGAGTTCAATGCGAACACGCCAACCAGCCAACTACGCACACGTGGCCAAGACATCGCCTGCCGGGCATGCACGGGAAGCATTTTCTCGCGTGGAACACGAATATTCCATTGTTCCAACTATGTAGCTATGTATGTCGGACGCGCATAAGCTGCGTACGGGGGCGGGGGAAGAGCAATGTCGAGCACCGTCAAGACGGTTGTCGTCGGGGACGGTAGGTATGTATCCCAAAACCGAACTTTCCATGCACACACCGCCCTTTCTCCCATGCGGCGTGCCGCGATTAGAAGCCGTGGACCTTGATGGTCTTCGGGTCGAGCTCTAGGCCTTCCTTCTTGTCGACGAGGAATTCCTCTGTACGGCACAAACGTCAGCGGTTGGATTCGAACCATGCGGGTTATTTGACCAAGAGAAGAGGGAGGAAGGTGAAAGAGGGGGAGAGTTGGAGGGTGTGTCTCACGTGTAGCCTTGCGTTGATCACCTTGGAGCTGGATGACCTCGCCCATGTTCGTGTCCATTACCACGGTGCCATTGCAGGCGAACTTCCTCTTGATGACGGTGAGGATCTTCTTGCGGTCGAACTTGGCGGGGAGACCTTGCACGGTGGTCAGGGTCTTGCGACCGTTCCGCTGCTGGATACGGATGTGGACGTAGTCCTCCTTCTTGCTCTGGGTTTGTCCCGGATCGTCATCCGCTTGAGCGTCGACGAAAGGATCTATGATAGCGGGCACAGACGATGTTAGTAAAACGAGGCTGAAGGCCGGGGGATGGGGGATGGAGGATGGGGATGGGGGATGGAGGATGGGGATGGGGATGGAGATGGGGACTATCTAGGTATTATCTAGGTATTGCCGTAACGCGAGGGACGCAAGGGCGGGCAAGGCTGTCTGTCGGTGCTACGTACCGTACGTCTTGAGGTTCTCGATGGACATCTAATATACCTTGAGTGGTAGGTTCGCAAGCTGCTCAAGTGATCGCGGAGATGGACGTAGGTATCGTGGGGATGATGGGAGTGCGGAGAGGTTGAGGCTGTCGGGGAAGTTGGAAGAGTTGAGATGGTCTGTTGTTATGTTGTCGAGAAGGAAATGTTGTCAAGAAGGAAATATATGTAACGAGCGGGGTCGGGGTCGAGGTCGGTGACTATGAGTGGAGCAGTGACGTGTTGTGTGGCGCTAGGGTGGCCGTACCCCTGTTGATCAGCCTTGACTGCCCCTTTTTCTTTTGAAAGACGATGATAATAATTACCTAGTCAATTTTTATTGATTTGCTTAGATGTTGTTCTACAGATCTGTACTGTGTATTCGAATGAGCTCCTTTCTCTATGCCATGCCCTCCTTTGATTTTAAAGGAGTATTGCTCATAAGAGTCTTTGGTGTGTGTGATGTGTCAACTCCCTAGACATGCAGAACATGTCCGCAACACGGGGTTGCCTACCTTCCCCACAGCAAGATCACTTCAACTATGTGCATCTAGCCGACGCACAGGGGCTAATAAGAGACCACTGCACCTTATTAGACCTAGCCCCTAGCTTGAATATTAGAGAATGCGGAGCTACTGGTCGTGGAGAGACTAGCCTGCCGCTCTCTAGGGTCGTGTCAAAGGCACCTCGATTCCCAAAGTAGTCTGGACAAGTTCCTTACTTTTACCTACTAGTATTGGGCGTACCGGTATCAAATGTACACAGCCGTTGAAAGCCACCATAGGTGGCATAGCAATGAATATTGCTATCGCTGTTTCTTGCTCGCTGCCCAATCTTCATAGCCACCAGCCTCTTTGTACAAATTCTCGTTTCCAACAGACTTGCCCTGGGCAAGATACTCAGCTCGACGCTTGCGCTGAGCGCCGCGATCGGCAAGGTGACGCTGAGACCAGTGCCCTGCCATCTTGCGGCAAGCGGCCTCCCAGTCCGTCGTCCACTCGGGGAAGAACGGCGCGTAGCCGAGCAGGCCGCCCGATATAACGCCCAACAATGACGCCCATCAGCCAGCCGACCGTGCGGCCGAAGGGGACCCAGGCAGGCGGCGGCGGGGGTAGGAATCGCCCGCGTCGAACGTGGCGAGCCCCTGGATCGGGTCCGGGACCTCGTCGCGCAGCATGACGTCCTCATGGTACCCGTACCAGTTCTCGGAGAAGGCCTGGTCGAGCTCGGCGGCGACGCCCGAGGGTGACGCGCTGAGCCGGAACTCCGCCACGGCCCCGGGCGCCTGGCCGGGCGTGCCGTAGATGCAGTGGTGCGGGCCGCGCCGCGGCGCGTACTCGCCGTCGGCCGGCGTGAACTCGTGCGTCACCCCGTCCATCTCCACCGTCGGCGAGCCCTTCTCCACCCGGAAGAACTCCCGTTGCCGCGGGTGGAAGTGCGTCGGCGGGTTCTTGCCCGCGGCTCGCAGGCCGAGGAGCCGCGGGTGGTTGGTTGGGCTCGATGCGCACGTGGAAGTAGATGTTGCGTCCCGCGGGCGGCGGGTGTTCGGTCCACTACGAACGCTCCTTCGAGCCTACGAGGCGCTAGGTATCAGTAGATGTCCTCGGACAGGCGGCAGCGTTCAGTGAAGGTGTAACATACTTGCTTACAGGATTTGATCCTGCTGTGTAGGACCGTGGCCGTGCGGGCGCCATAACGAACTACCGCTGATTCGGGCTCTCTGGTCTAGAAGACGGTCGGAATTCGGTCGTACTGATCTACCTGTGGGTAATTCATTGAAAAAAATACCATGTTGTCCATGTTATTAAAATCTAATAGTTCACGTTCTTTTCGCTGGGCGGGTTTCGTGTTTCTCGGCCGAGACGGAAGCTGATATCAATAACTTCTCGAAGCGATGCTCCCAGGCTGGAGTCCGGATACTCTATCTCGTATAATCATACGGCATAGGCACATTTGACACATCGCCATGTTATTGCTTCCGCATAGTCCAATCGTTCATCCTTCCCAGTAAGGTGGCACCTTGGTCGGTAACTTGTTCAAACTCAACCACTTTGTTGTTAGCGGTGCCCCTGGGGAGACCGGTCTGGTGAGGATAGGAAACTCGGTGAGGGTCTAAGGTTCAGTTCCATTCAGCTATACATTTTCATGAAAGGATTGGGGGAAGCTAGCAATTGAAGGAGTACCTGAGACTGGATCGATCTACCGAGAAGACGAATTGTTCTTATACGGGGTAAGATTACACCCCTGAGGCGACACATGCCCGCATTGATATCGAAGTACTGAGTTATGCGACATTTCACTACGTTCACACACTTTTCATTTCAATGGTTGAAGTAATAGAGAATCTGAGCGCGAGGAACCTGAGGGTATAAGGCTTATGATTTGGCATTCACGCATTTTAATTCACCGTGACTTTCGTCGAATGCAGGCACACCTGGTCCTGCTTACTTCTCCCTACAGCAGAGCATGACGGGGTTATGTAAGATATTGCTATCTGGTAACAGAACGGCTACGGCGTATGTGTTTTTGAGCTCCCCTCGTCACATTTCCGAGCTTCAGGGGTGTGATCAGAACGCTTCTGCATTCGCGCTTTCAAACTCCCGCATGATAGTCTCCGCCCGCGCCGGAGGGATTTCGATCGAAAGTAGGTGAAATATCCAAGTATCCAAGTACAAGCGTGACCGACACGGTGAATAATACGAGTTGGAGTAAAGAAAGCATCTTGCCAGAGGCGTGGATATCTTTGGGACACCGGGGACTGAGTTTACAAGCAACTGCATAAGCAATTCGCATGAAGGAATAGCATTATAGATACCGGAGGTTACCGGCCGAGAGTATTAGGGGACGAGGAGCGGGACGACACGGTGACCTCTGTGACCCGCTACGGCTGCGACAACTACCTAAAGAGGCGATAAAGAACCGTATGGGTCTGTAGAGGCAATATCCGTGGTGTGTGTGTCTGAAGAGGAAGAGGGAAAGTGACGAGGTCCCTGGCCGTGGTGCGGGGAATAACGTAGATGGCGTGTGTCACCCTGGGGCCCCTCTCGCTATAATATGCGTATATTAAGAGGAATTAAAAGAAGAGAAGGAAAGCCATTTCGTAACGCGCCTCTAGATTATGCTTACGTACATAGAACGATGGGACAAGTTTAGCTCAAGGTCTGAGGAACTAAGTGCTGCCGGTTCCCATGTTCTGAGCGAAACTTGTTCTCCCCCAATGGGCTGCCAACTACGTCTGTGGTCACCATCGACTCATTATGAATGGCACCAATACTGTATAGGGCAATATTGATGCGCTCCGTGGGTTGTGCGGAATCGAAAAGCACCGGCTTCGAGTGCCTAATAAACTATCTTAGACTTGCCTGATCATCCGAGGAGCCCTAAACCTTGGGAACAGCTCAACAGCAGCTCCTCGAGCCACAGAATAACCAGTGTTTGTATCCATCTCATACCTGTCCAACATGTCGACGTGAGTGCCGATGGTCTTTGTTGGCGCGTACGGGAAATCACTGCCGTATAGCACATGGCCGGGCTTGGCAAACTGGAGGAGGAAATCCAGTGTTGGCGGATTGGAGGAGAGCGCAAGATCGAAGTAGAACGAGCGCGCCTCGTCGAGGTTTTTGGTGGGCGATTTGTGGGATAGCCCGGCGTCGGCGGTCAGATGAGCCGCACGAACCACCAAGTACGGCAGCGTGCCACCGGCGTAAGAATGATCCTCACGTCGGGGTGGTCCTTCAACGTGTTGGTGAGAATCAGATCGAGAGCCGTGCGGGTGGTTTCGTGAGGATAATCAATCATGGGTTGAGGTAGAGCCTTATTGACCAGGTTTGTGTCAGCTAGATGCGTTGGGTGAATGAAGGCAACGGCCTTGCGCCTGTTCAGCTCGTCCCAGAGCCAACTGAAATCTGAATGACCGAGATACTGGTTTCCCTTTCCGTATCGAGTGTAGAGCGTAATACCATCAGCTCCGAGAACGTTAAGTGCATACGCGATTTCTTTCAATACAGCCTCCTTGTTCTCTACCAACGGCGGAACGGCAGCGAAGAAGCCAAACCGCGTCGGATACTTCTTACACAGCTCAGACGCATACTGACTTACACTTCGACAGAGCTCCGACGCTGCTCCGCCTTGCACTACCGTCGCCCCAGGCGCCGTGAGTGACAGGATGGCGGTACGCGTGTGATTTGACTGCATGAACTCGAGACTGTGCTGAGGACTCCATTTCGGCAATGTCCAGCCAGAAAGGATCACCCCCGGTGGTGTTGTATGCTGAGAACTGGTCAGCTTCAAAATTAGATCCGCCGGGGGGGGGGAAGGGGGATATTGCCAGGTACCGTCGATGTACGATTGTGGATTGTGGGATGAAATGGTGATGTACGTCGATGCGATCCATTTTTTTCACGTCTGACAACGTTCCAAGTTTGTATACGTATAAGGGGCAATAATGCTGAGGTAACGATCGTTCGAATGCCTCTCCCTCTGCAGAGAATACGACGAGCGTTGAACCAATTAAAAATTTCGAAAGATAGCCAAAAATAGCAGAACCAGCTTGACTGCAAGACGCGTCCAGCGATTACCTGTTGGGCCGTATTTTACCAGTTCCTGAGGCCTCATGGAGCCTTTCAACCTACCCTTGTAGTCTCGTCAGTCAGGGGTCTGACGCAGCTTTCGGCCGAATCGCACAGAATAGTGACAAGGTGTCACGGGGCTAAGTATCGTGAAGCACAGTCTCTCGACAGCCTGAGATGCAATGATAGCTTCTCTTCCGTTACCGATTCTTGACCTTTCTAGTCAATACGTTGATTTAAGCCATGGAGGAACCTTCAGAGTGCTATTGGAGCTGCCGTGGACGGGGGCCTGTCCGCATTGCAAACTGCTCCGGGGCAGTGTCGGATTCGGGATATCAGATGCCAAGGCAGATCACTTTGGGTGACGTGGATTTCGTGACGGGCGACTATCTGGCTGGTGAGTTGAGAGTCCTGTTAATCAAAACGGCGATATCGACGCCTGCTTACGTGCCAAAGAACTCAACTTGGCACAAAATGTCGAAGAATTTGCCACAGGTAGCCATCCAGGTTACGAACTCAGCGCGTGGGATGGCTTACAGCAGAACATGGAAACCACCCATGCTAAACGTATTAAAGTGGCCATCAACGGAGGCGCCCTGAATCCTACGGGGCTCGCAGAGATGCCAGGCCCTGATTACCGAAAAGGGGTATGAACTCAATGTCGCCGCCGTCGTCGGGGATGATGTCCTAGAGCAGGTTCGTGCGGAGCTGAAAGTAAAAGGCTTCCTCACAGTTGCCATGTCTTCACCAGAGAGTAGTAGCCAGACCGACACCCCCTCTCCGGGTGCCACGTCGGAGACGTCCCGTTCTACGAACGCCAACAACGATGAAAGTAACCTACATGGAGGGGGGCATTCCACAAGCGACATTGCCATCATTGGAATGGGATGCCGAGTACCGGGAGGGAACAATACTCCTTCCATGTTCTGGAGCGACCTTTTACAAAAAGGGGATGCTTCAGGCGACATTCCGCCATGGAAGTGGGAGCCGTTCGTCGGCAGAAACCCTCGGAATACGGATATACTATCCAGGACAACATCCAAAGGCTATTTCCTCGATCGACTGGAAGACTTCGACGCCTCCTTCTTTTCCGTGTTGCCACGTGGGGCCGAGCAGATGGACCCCCAGCAGCGGATCGCTCTGGAGGTCGCGTGGGAAGCCCTGGAAGACGCAGGGATCGCACCGCAACAGCTCTCTGGCAGCGACACGGCCGTTTATACGGGGGTAAACTCGGACGACTATGGCAAGCTGGTGCTCGAAGACCTCGAAAACATCGGTGCCCACATGGGAGTGCCTATTGCGGCGTCCCCAGCCGCATCTCGTATTACTTGAACCTCCTGGGGCCTAGCATCGCCATTGATACTGCGTGTGCCTCCTCGCTGGTAGCTGTCCACTACGCCCGGCAAGCGCTGCTGGCAGGCGAGACGGAGCTGGCCATCGCTGGGGGCGTCAATGCGCTGATTGGCCCCGGTCTAACCAGAGTTCTCGACGAAGCCGGGGCAATCTCCGCGGATGGGAAATGCAGGTCTTTTGAAGATGCAGCAAGCGGGTACGGCCGAGGGGAAGGCGCCGGTGTTGTTGTGCTCAAGCGCTTGAGCAAGGCCACGGCGGATGGAGACCGTATTCTTGGGGTCCTGAAAGGAATTGCCGTCTGCTCCGACGGAAAGACGGTGGGAATCATGGCGCCGAACGCTGTGGCTCAGCAGTTGGTGGCTCAGCGGGCTCTCAACGAGGCCAAGATCCCTGCGGACACGATAACGTACGTTGAAGCACATGCGACGTCGACGCCCGTCGGCGACCCTATTGAGGTTGAAACCCTTGCCAAGGTATACGGGTCTGGCGCTCGTCAAACTACAGACCCTTGTATCATCGGCTCTATCAAGTCTAATATCGGGCATCTAGAAGCTGCGGCGGGTGTGTTAGGCTTGATAAAGACCGTCATGGTCCTTCGGCACGGGTTGGTCCCCTCGCAGGCGAACCTGAACAGGCCAAATACCAAGATCAATTGGCAAGAAAATTTGCTTCAAGTCTATCAGGATGCCACAAAGCTACCAGCGGCCTCACAGACGCCAGCGAGAGCTGCGGTGGCCTCATACGGATATAGGGGTGCCGTGGCCTACGCAATCATCGAGGCGCGCCCAGCACTCTCCCGTGCGCCAAGTACGACACTTGACTCGCCAGTATTGCTCTTCTTATCTGGGCCTCAAGAAAGCCGCCTGCCAGAAGCTCCCCGTATTCTCGCACAATGGCTTGAGACTGACGGAGCCTCTGAGCCTCTGCCGCAGGTCGCCACAACCCTTGCTTGCCGTCGTGGTCATCACAGGTTCAGAGCGTCTGTGGCCGTGGAAACTAAAACGGACGCCATCACCGCGCTTTACAGGCTTTCTGCAGGGATAGATGACCCCTTTGTGACAACTAGCCGTCTCAATCCCGAAGCTATCAAGGGGCCGGTCTGGATTTTCTCGGGCCACGGCGCCCAATGGTCTAGGATGGGCCATGAGCTGTACAACACTCAACCGGCATTCGCGGCCATCATCCAGCAGCTTAAACCGATTGTACAGGAGGAGTTGGACTTCTCCCTAACTGAGGCATTTTCCTCGGGGCGAATCGATCGCACGGACGAGGTTCAGGCCATGACCTTCGCGATGCACCTAGGCCTTGCCTCGGTACTTCACAGCGTGGCTGGTCCACCTTCAGCCATTGTTGGCCATTCTTTGGACGAGACAGCAGTCTCGGTATTCGCTGGTGCTATCACGTTGTCTGAAGGTGCCCTAATCGTTTGCCGGAGAGCGCGCCTGTACCGCGAGCTCAGCGTTCCCACTAATTCAACTAACAACTTGATTTGATTGGTATTAAGTCAAATTAAGTTAAATTAAATCGTGAATAGCGTCAAGTCGTTTAAATTAAATATTTTTTAATTGATTTAAAATTAATATAATTATTTTATAACTTTTAATATATATATTAATTAGCTTTTATAACTTTTAATTACTTTATAATAATTTATAATAATTATTTTAATTTAATTATTATAAATATTTTTATTAAAAATTAATTA
>JWIU01000096.1:27882-38077 GCA_000966885.1 Xylaria sp. JS573 | reverse complement strand
TAACTTATTTTTTTATTATTTAATATTTTAATACAATTGCTAATATAAAATTAATAATTAAGTTTTATATAATTAAAACCAACTTTAAACATTATATATAATATTTAAAATTTTAAAACTTTTTTAAAATATAATTATTATTTTATTTTAATATAAACTAAAAAAAAAATAATTAATAAAAAAAACTTGTTATATTTAAAATTATTAAATTATTAATGTTATAGTTTAATAAAGCTATAAAAAAAAGCTTTATACAAAACTACCTAAGCACGGAAAAAACAAGCTATTTAGGAAGCCACACAAGCTACAGATGAGCACGTGACATAAATCTCCTTAAATCTGAGAAATCCAACCACCTTATCGGATTTCGAAGATCCAATCACCCCCATTTGATTTGAAAGATTCAAGTTTCCTTCAAAAGAAAACAGTCAGGAGTCTCTAAAAGCTTAAAAATATATAAATCACGTTTACTACCTCTTTTAAATAGTTTAAATAGCTAATTAACTTGTAATACAACTTAATTATTTAAAATACTTTTAATATTATTAAATGTAACTTATTTTTTTATTATTTAATATTTTAATACAATTGCTAATATAAAATTAATAATTAAGTTTTATATAATTAAAACCAACTTTAAACATTATATATAATATTTAAAATTTTAAAACTTTTTTAAAATATAATTATTATTTTATTTTAATATAAACTAAAAAAAAAATAATTAATAAAAAAAACTTGTTATATTTAAAATTATTAAATTATTAATGTTATAGTTTAATAAAGCTATAAAAAAAAGCTTTATACAAAACTACCTAAGCACGGAAAAAACAAGCTATTTAGGAAGCCACACAAGCTACAGATGAGCACGTGACATAAATCTCCTTAAATCTGAGAAATCCAACCACCTTATCGGATTTCGAAGATCCAATCACCCCCATTTGATTTGAAAGATTCAAGTTTCCTTCAAAAGAAAACAGTCAGGAGTCTCTAAAAGCTTAAAAATATATAAATCACGTTTACTACCTCTTTTAAATAGTTTAAATAGCTAATTAACTTGTAATACAACTTAATTATTTAAAATACTTTTAATATTATTAAATGTAACTTATTTTTTTATTATTTAATATTTTAACGCAATTGCTAATATAAAACTAACAACCGAGTTTTATATAATTAAAACTAGCTTCAAATGTCACAAATAACCTCATGTTTTATTTCAATCGTGCCTTTTTACATTATAAACTAAGGCATATTTCAGCTATACATTTATAACGCAGATAATAATTAGAATCTCGCCTCAATAAAACAAGGATAATAACATAAAATCATCAAGCACTACTGTCTATCAAGGCAAATCATCCACAAAATAACCAACCACCAAGTTTACCTTTATTGTCAAGGCACACTTAAAACTGTGATAGGCTTTGTGTAGCTCAAATAGACTAGATGTCTATCAAGTGCTATTACGTAGTGTGGGCTTATCGAGGCCTTTGGTGACGTGACGAGAAGTTGCTAAGACCAATGCCTTGTTGCCATGATATGATCACCTGTCGTAGAAATAAAATAGATTCCACCCCTAATGTAAACCATCAAAGCCGTATGACGCCTATCTACTTGTTTCACCTTGTGGTCAACGGCTTGCCTGTTACAAGTGTAATTTGTCACAGGTGCTGTTCGCCGGGTAACTAATCCTTACCCCCGGGCTGCTACGTGTTGTCTCTCCTATGAAACAATCCCGCACAATATCTATGTCTCGCTCTCTCGTTGTGTTGTACAAGACCAATTTCCTCCGTCGCAGGAGAGATGCCAGGAGTATGTACATCTCTGCATAAGCAAGACTAATCGTGTGCTCCGTCAGTTATTGATGAACGCCCTAGCCGTGGTGAAAGCAGGCATGTAAGATCGAAGAGCAGTGGGTAGTCAGGCCATGCAGTGGTTGAGCCATAATTAGGTATTATTAGGAACAAGTACTTACCTGACGCCTATGCACATACGATTCCCACGGCCGAAGGGAACAAGATAGCGATTAAGCCTCTCAATGTCAGCGTTTGCCGAGAACCACCGCTGGGGCCGGAACTCTGATGGGTTCTCGAAGATATCGGGATCGAGAAGAATTTCTCGGATTGTCATACTGACGGGGGTCTATCACTCGAAGGTAGGCATCGGTAAGCGATTCAACATCAACGCAAGAATGCACTAGCGCATATACAGCGTACTCAACTAAATCAAATAAAGGACGAGGAAATGGAACGCGCCGTAGGCGATCGAATATTTCCCGTACTGGATCCTCAACATTATTATATAGAAAATACTCGAGAATTCTTTCGTTCGATATCGACCGCTTAGAGATTCTCTGACCTAAACCGCCCAAAAAGCTTCGAAACTCGAAAAGCCGGTCGGTGATAAGAAAGGTAACGTAAAAAGTAGCGAGGGCGATCTGCTGTTGCTTTAAAAAGTCGGTTTATTTTTGCAGATATATTAGACATAACTTGTTTCGTAAATTTGTAATAAAGCCCTTTAACGTTAGTTTTTTATTTGTTTCGATAATTAAATAAACAAAAACTAGGTTATAAATTGCTGCGATATATTTATCTAATGTTGTTAGCCGCGTTTGCTTTTTAGCCTGCTGTTGTCGATGCTCCGCTTTTTTTGCGCGTCGTTTCTCTTCGTTGGCGCGTCATTTCTTCTCGTCGGTGCATCGTTTCTTTTCGTCGAGGCGTTGTTCGGCTTTTTGGAGGCGTCTAATCAATGCATCCACGTTTCGCGAGCTATCTATTATAGATATCGCAAACAGGCCGATATTATTGACCTGATTGATGTTATAATTCAAAAGATACTATAATTAACCGTTATCGTGATTGTTTAGGCAGGAAAAGTAAACAGAGAGGCTGTAGAGCAATCTCGGTAATCAGCAGGGTGGGCCCCCATTGTAAATCGAACTATTAACGCCTAAGATTTGTATTGTGTGGGAGGCGGGGTATTTCCGCCTCGTTTGTCCTGTTGGAACTGCCCAGCCGCAGCCGCAGCCTTACCTTCTGCTCGGCCTTATCTTCGCACAGTTAGCTTCTTCCAAGAGAGCGATAAGATACACTACACCATCGCGACCTATCAGGTCAGAAAGCTCTTGGCAGGGTATGGCAGGCTTGACCCTCTCTCGATGAACTTCGAACCAAGGCAGTAGGTGTCTGGAGGACACTATAAGACACCAACCAGACATCGAAATAAGATTCTGGGAGTTGCGGAGCCGCTAGCTGGGTGGTAAGTTAGTACCCCAAGCCCCGGGCTGCCAGGTAGGGCGGGCTGGCGGGGCCGGTTTTAGGGCACCCCATCTATGCTGGGTCTAAGGCACCCACCGAAGCCGACGTCGCGGCGCGGGATAAAAATCTGGCAAGCGGTCGACAAAATAACGTATACAGTCAGTTGAAAATTTATCTTGTCGTATGTATCATATAACATAGTTTGAGCTTGGATCTGGACCAGCCGAGACAAGCCAGCCGCCGGAGCCGGCCTTACCGCTGTTACCGCGGCCAGAGACCTAACGCTATGCCACAATGTGCTGTAGTGGGGTTAAGCTACGCCTCAATTAGCTGCAGTAGGTGTTTGGAACTGTCGAACAGGCGCACCCAAGGCAGACGTTATACGATTTATACTTATAGTTGCTATTCGTATAATATATTAAAAAGACAGCCGAAAATATATAATATGGAATTAACGAGGCGGAATAAATAAAAATGAAGCTAAAAGGTTAGCGAAAAGCCAAAAAGTGCTATTTGTTATTTTGGCATTTTTAAAAGCTCTTATCGATTTTTCGCTATTAGCTTAGCTACAGCTATTTATAAAATAAATATAAACAAATCGCTAACATAAATCGCGTAGCCAATAAAAAGACAACTAACGTATAATATTGCTTCCGTTTTTTCGTGGTTTTATACCGATAAAGAAATCTAAAATGGGGACGCGAAGAGTTAAGATTATAAAGCCACCAAATATCCAAGTACCTCTTTCTATCTACTACAGAACTAAGTCAACGCGCAGGCACCTCCATCTTCTATATCGCTTTTAAAAGATACGGCATACAACTAAACCGACGTGTCTGAACCGACCGATACACAGCTCCGATCGCTTCTGCCCACGTCGTATTGCATAGCAGATAACCTCGCCCGGCCGAAACTCGACGATCTTAGCTATCTCGAGAAAAAGCTGGGTGTAGGGAGACTGCATAGGCTTGCGGCTTAGCTGTGGGTCGCGGGACGGCCCATGCCGCCCCGCCCGTTGCACTACAAATTGCTGCTCGGTCGGGACGTCATCATCGCCGAGCAGACGGATCTCCATCTCGTCTGGACCCCCGACCGAATATTCCTCAAACCCCTCGCGCCCTTCCTGCTCGAGCCCCGTTTCTGGTGCGACCACCTCGCTTGCAAGCCGGGTTGTGACTGTTCCCACGATTCTGGTTACAGGGCCTACGGCCAAGGATGCCTCCGTCGGAAATTCTGGCGATATGCGCTCGGCTTCCTTTTTTCGTACGCCGGACTTATCTGTTCCGAGAGCGACTTCTTGATCGCTAAGGAGAAGTACCTGCTCTCGCGTCAGGTCGAATGGGCTGCTTGGAGGGACTGGATCGGGGAACTTGATACGGGGCATATCTATGGCAAGGTCGACAGGCGCTTTCTCTACGGCGAGCTCCGTCTGGGCCGGCTGAACATCCTGTTCCGCCTTTCCCAAGGCGCCGTTCTGCGTGGTTACCTACCGCACTGGCAGAGATATGGAGACTTCTTTCACGACAACTTCGCGTGGCTGGCTTCGGCAACCGTGTATGTCGCCGTTGTCTTAACGGCTATATAGGTGGGGCTCGCGACCGAAGCTTTTGCTGAGAACCGGGTCTTTTAGGCGGCGTCGTACGGATTTACCGTCTTCTTTATTGTGAGTCCTTTCGCCGCTGCCGGCCTAATTATCTTGAAGTTTTGTTTTATTTTTATATATAATTTTATCGAAACGGTAACGTATAAAAGAAAACGGTTTCGCTATATTTAAAACAATTTCGGAAAAGTTTAAAATTATACTTATATTTTAATTTATATAAAAAAAAACCCAATTTTATTTAAATAATTATTATTTTTATTTATTTAATATTATAAAATAAATCGAAAGGAAGTATTCCCAAAAATGTAAGTATATGTTTTATATTAGTTTACCTTTTTTTCAGCTGCAATATATATGCAAAGCTGGCTTACTAGCTAACGTCAGCTTTAAATAAGCATTAAAAGATTTTGCTTTAAAACGTTGCAAATTTTTTAAACGCTAAACTGCGCCGTATTTATTGCTAAGCCAACGACATCATCAATCAGCTGGTGTAAATACCAACGTATACTTTTGCCCTTATCCCCCGTTACTCCGGATATTAAAATATATATACCGTTGTAATCTTAGATTTCGACCGCCTATCGCCGGTTACGCCTAAATGCCCCAACAACTTTCGAGCTACCCGCATTATACCGCAGCCCGCCGTATTCCAAAATGAAACCGAACGGTATGTCCTAAGCCCAGCCGTCAAAGCTAGCAATACGCTCACCATCACCGTCCACTACAGAAACACGTTCTGTATCGCGTTTCGGGCTTAAAAAGGTCGCTCCTAATAAAGACGTCATCAATAAAACTACCGTCGAATATGTTCCCTGCTACCGAATATATATTTAGCTAATCGTGATTGCTACATTTAGCATTATCACAATCCACGGCCTAGATACCGAGTCACCACGAACATAGATCTATAAAAAAAAGGGAGGAGAGTCCGTAAACTGGCTGAAACACAGCGACATGCTGCCGGCTGCCGTCCCGACCGTCAAAATTTACATATATAACTAAAACGCGAAAATATTTAACGATGCCTCCGTCCAAACATTATTAAACCATGCCGACAGCCTCCTTGCTTTCGTGGCAACAGAGCACGGCACCTTAAGCCGACCCATCGTTTTTATCGCGTCTTATTTCGGAGGACTCGTTTTAAGCGAGGTAAGTTACGGCGAAAGCATACGAAAACAGGGCTAATCTCTGTAAGCCATCTGTCGAGCCGCCCAGAAAGGGAGTAAATATCGTTAAATATTTCACTTTATAGTCGGTGTCGTCTTTTTAGCGACTCCGTTTTTTAGGACGGATGCAGCTCGTCCCGCGTCGTAGCTCGTAATTGTTAAGGGAATTATAAGTAAAAACGCGTCCGATTAATTAATTTAAGATCTTAAAAAGCGTTATACTTTTGTTTACGAGCGGGTTCAAAAATTTGCTAAAATTTTTAACAGCAACTCCATTTGATTACCTATCTGATATTTTTACAAAACGAGGAAAACCAAGATTGCGAAGAAGATTTTTCCGGCAAAAATTTCGGAAACGTAGTCCCGCGGTTCCATAATAAAGCTATATATTAATTACCGCATTAAAAAATACAATTTAACGTCTTCAGTTTGTTACGTCGTTATCAGCTTGTTTTTATAGCTTTAATTGTTAAAATTTTAAAAGAATTTATATAATAATAAACAAATTTAGGGGGAAAAACTGTCCTAATTTTATAAAGATTTAAAAAGCTATTTAATTAATTCTAAAAAAAGCATCAAACACTTTTAAGCATTAAATAAACAGTAAAACTATATATTATTTGCCACTATTTATAATATAATATTTTTACAATAACGCAGATACAAAAAAACCCAATTTTGTAATCCCGTTCGGGCGCAACGACAATTTTGTTGGGCGGAAATCTATCCTGCAACAGCTTCTCGAGCGAATACCCCCCAATGTTCACTAAGACGACTGCTAGCGGACCGCTTTCGAGAGCCTCGGAAGCATCGGCAAGTCCCAAATTGCCCTTAAGGCCGCGTACCGCGTTTGTAACCAGCACCCCAACTGCTTCGTCTTCTGGGTTCCTGCTGTCGATATCACTAGTTTTAAAAACGCGTACCACCAGATTAAGAAACAGCTTAATATTTTAAAATTAAACGATAAGAAAGCAAACATTAAAATATTCGTTAAAGCTGTTTTAAATAGCGAGACTATTAGCAGCTGGCTTTTAATTATTAATAACGCTAATGATTTAAAGCTGCTTTTTAATAATATAATATTTATTAATTATTTTTTATTTAATTAAAAAAGCTTTATTTTTTTTATAATATAAATTTACGAAATTATAATTAAATTTAATATTTTATAAAAAAATATTATTAACAATATAACAAATGTATTTATATTATTATATAAAAATATAAGTATAAAAAAAAAGCTTATTAATTTATATTAATTATAAAAAGAACATTTTTTTATTTATATATTTTATATAAAAAATTATTTATGTTATTACTATTTGGGCCTTTTATATAACGCTGGCTTAAATTTAATACAAGTTAAATATTTATAAATTAAAGCTTTAAATTAATATTATTGCGTTTTTTATTATTTATACCTGTTTAATTTCCCGGATTTAGTAACATTTATAATTGTTTGTAATAATAAAAAGAGTTAAAACCCGGCTTTTAACAAATATAAGTTTTTAATATTAACAAATGTAAAATGTATAAAAAGCTATATAATATACAAAAATTAGCAAATAAATACAAAGCGAGACAGCTACAACTGGTTGCAAACAAATATACAAAGATAAATAAATGCTTACATAATTATTTGCTACTTTTTTATAATAAACTTAAGTTAGGAAGTAAGGGGTTAATTACAGATTAAATAACAGTTGTAAAACCTGTTAAATGTGTGTTATTTAATAGAGTGTAAGTTTGAACAAAAAATTCTTCTTTAAGTAGTTATTTATTTAATAATAATACTTGTTATATTTGGCGTTTTAATTGTTAGTTATTTAGTTATAATATTTATTGTAATTTAAATGCGATTATATAATCGAGTTTTAAGTTAAAAGCGGCTTTCGATTTAGTTTAAAAAACTAAAACAAGGGTTTACGACTTTAATAAAAAAGTGACGAAACTTATATTTTAGGCTTATATTTTAGTTGAAATATTAAAATTATAAAAAATATTAAAAATTAAAATTAAATTTAAAACTAGTTAGTTTAATTTAATATTATAATATAATTATAAAGCTTATATTTAAATAAAATATAACTTTATATAATTATAAAACGCAAATTATAAATAAAAAATAAATTAAAAATAAAATATATTTATATTTTTCCAAATTAAATTATATTTATAATAGCTTTATTACTAAGCATTTTAAACTTTAATTAAGCTTTTTTATAAGCTTATTAATTTGTAAGGCGCAAGCTTAACGAACTAAAAAAAACCCGCAAATTGCACTCCTATTTTAACTGTTTTAAGCTGGTTAAAGAGAGAGCTGGTTGGAGAAAAAGCTAGTTGAAAGAAGAGCTAATTAAAGGAAGAGCTAATTGGAAAGAAAGCTAGTTAAAGAAAAAGCTAATTGAAGGGAGAATTGGTTGGAGGGAAAGCTGGTTGGAGAGAGAGCTAATTGAAGAAAGAACTGACATTAACTGACAAGTGTTTTAAATAGTAAGATATCCCTTAAACGCCCCGTACTACAGCATTTCGCTGCCTTTTAAAGCCAATGGGTTCAACCGTTAAAAGGTGCGAGGGGCGGTCTAAATCCCCATTACAGCTAATCTAGGTGTAGCTTAACCCCGCTACAGCAAACTGCGGCAACAGCAGTAAGGCCCCGCCAGTCCGCCTTATTAGGCAGCTCAGGGCTTTGGGTCGATGGAGAACGTTTTTTTTGTGCCGATTTACTACACAGCTAGCGGCTCCGCAACTTCGGAAACCTTGTTTCGACGTTAGGTTTGACGTCTTGCAGTGCTTTTCAGGCACCTACCACCTCGGTATCTAAGTCAGTCGAGATAGTATCGAGCCTGCTACATTCCATAAAACTTTTTAAGCTAATAGGCCGCGATAGCGTAATATACCTTATCGCTCTTTTGGAAGAAGCCGTTTGTAAAGACAAGGCCAAGCAGAGGGTAAGGCTGCGGCTGCGGCTGGGCAGTCCCAACAGGGCAGACAGCCTTTGCCAGCTTGTGGGCGTGGTTTTTGCCCTGTTTCGAACTGAAGCTTTTATCTCTGTAAGTTTATCTCTCTTAATGCTATATAATAGAAACTAATTTCCCAGGTTTTTGGGTTTCCGATAGTAATTTTTGCTGCTTTTAAGCAACATTTTAAAGCTTGTATTTGTTTTTTATAACTTTTATTACGGCCTTCTTTATTACTACCTTTTTTTACGGTATTATTTAAATATATTATTATCTTTATTAGTTATTTTAAAGTCGGGAAAATACGTTTTTTTTATAAAATTTTCGAACGTTTTGCCCCAAATAATTACGAGCTGACTATTGTAGTTACGTACGTATATTAGAACGCTAACCTTATTAACTTAGGTGATCCCGATACTAGTTAAGACACGATATAACGTTACATTCTTATTGCGCACGCTTTTGTTTTGGTTTACGATTCTTCTCGTGACAGCACCTTCAGATATATTGAGAACCTTGGGTCAGATATTAGCGGGAAGCCCGCGATGATAATCTCAAATAGGCTCTTGAAGACAGAACAGGTGATTTACAGGGACGATGGCATATAGAGAGGCCGGGTTCCGTCTGAGGTTTATAGTTATCGTGAGAAACATACAATAGAACTTAACTGCAAGATAGCCTAAGCAGGCCTGCATTTTGTCCTAAGCAGGTATAGGGGCGGGGCTAAGGTTAGCGTTGGCGTTAGCGTTAGTGTTGGTCCTATATAATCATGCCTATTCCGCCGTTATTGGGGCTGAAGATGGTGTTAGAAAAGAAATTTGCTGTTGTTTTAACGTTTGTGTTTGCATTAACGCAAGCCAGCTTAAAATATAATAAACTTAAAGTCAAAATATTAAATTTATATCGGTTTATAATATTAATATTTTTAATGTTATTTGTTTTATTTAACGTTAAAAAGCTATTAATTTAAATGTAACAAATAAATATATTTTGCTATTTTACTTTAATTGTTTCGAAATAAATTAGAATTTTTATAATATTCGAATATAATATAATATAAATATATTATTATTTATTGTTACAAAATATTATTTTAATAACGATAATATTTAAAAAAAAATCTCGCTAAAGTTAATTATATTTATATATAAAATGCTTTTTTTATAAATAAATAATATTTATTAATGCTTTTTTATTATTAATAAT
>JWIU01000096.1:0-11212 GCA_000966885.1 Xylaria sp. JS573 | reverse complement strand
TTTTATTATATAAAAAGTTTATATTTTTATATCATTATTAATATATAATATATAACTTTGCTATTTTTATTTAAAACAGTAAATTGATAAAAATTAAAAACTAATTTATAATAATAACTATTTTATAAAAGCGCTTTTTGCAAATTATATATTAAAAATAGCGGCTGCAAAATGCCAAATTAAAGACGTTATTTAAATTTAAATACTTTATAATATATGTTATTATTTTATATAATATGCGTTATAAGTCCAGCATTTTTTGCTAAATAATTTTTTAAATTTTAAGTTTTAATATTAAACTTAATCAAGTATTGTTATTAATATAATAAAGGTATTAAATAATAGCTGTATATATATTTAGTGTTTATATATATATATATATATTTAGCGGATAAAAAGGAAGGTGTTAGGTTTTTAAATAATTGCGGCTACGGATGCGGTAGCAACGGCGTGGCTTATTTAAGTAGTCTTACAAATATGCAAGTGGTAGCATAAGGCTAAGGCTTTGGAGATATAGGGTTGTTAGTTAGGTAGCGGCGGTCTCCTTTATTTTTTCTCTTTCAGTTTTATATATTTCGTATTTCAATATCGCGAGATAATGTAAGAAATTACATATTTATGCGAAAACTTAATTATCAGATACGAGTTATGTTAGAAGCTCGGCCGACCGCATTTTTATTATAAATTAGCAATTTACTTGCTTTAATTGCGGTATTTTATATAACGTTTTAATGCGGATTGCAATTCGCAAAATCAAACGATATTAAAATATTTTATAAATAATGTATCGAAAGGTTTTCAATAAGGCAGACAGAAAGAGCCTGCCATTTATTTCGCACCGAAAGCGAGTCTTGGAGAATTAGAATAAAGATTCCTCCTTACTCGGTACGGCAGCTTTTTCTGCCTAATAAAGCGGACTAGCGGGGCCTTACCGCTGTTGCTACAATTTGTTATAATGGAATTAAGCCATGCCTTAACTAGCTATAATAAAGATTTAGACCGCTTCAACACCTTTTTAGCGATTAAATCCACTGGCTTTAGAAAGTAGGAAAGTGTTGTGGCACGAGATAGTTAGCTAAAGCTCGGGATTCGCAGCCCTTTTTTATATATCGGATGCTACCAGCAGTTTAAATAAACATAATTCCGGACAAACGATTGAAAATATAAAGTATAATTAATTATTAAAAAGCAAATAATAATAATAACGTTCGAAAAAAAAATATTAAAAAAAGATAATACTTTTATAGCTGTAAAATTAATTCGGCGATACGGATTATATCTTTTATTAAAAACAATATCCGTAGGTCGACGCATTAAATAAAATGAAAATAAAACGGAAATCTGCAATTCGCCCGTATATAATAATAACGTTTGCAACAAATGAGGCAATTCGGACTGCTTTCTCGAAACTTCTTTAAGCAGATTTTATAAAATATATAATTTATATGCATTATTAGTTTTTATATTTCGTTCGATCTTGCTAGTAAGGCCTTTAAATACATTTTTTATAGCTTTATTAATAATATTTTAAAGCCTCACCTTCAAAATCTCTAAAATAAAAATCGCTCGCCTCCTATACTGAAACAATTGATTGCGAATAAAATCGATTGGAATAAAGCGGTCGGCAATTTCCGAACGTAAAGCGTTATCTCGCTATTACTTAAATACCCGAAGTCTCACATTAACGTATTCGCGAATAACGAACTTAAAGGTATTTTATAAATTTCCAACATCTATACCGAAAGATGAACTGTTATTAGTTATCTGGACTGACTAAAATATATTAGCCGAAACAAAAACGAAACGTTATCCAAACCAGAAAGCGGAAGAAGAGAGAAGGAAAGGCAATAAAAAGAAGGAGAAAGAAAGAAAAGAACCTGGAGAGCTTTTCGTAGGTAATTGGTGGCTTTTATATACCTGTCTTCACGGAAAGAGCCTTTGATTAACTATCGCTGTCGGAGAGTCATATAACCGAGGCCACCAACAAAAAAGAAGTCTCCCAAAGGCTTGTTCTATATCCTGGTCAAAGACGAAGAAAGGACACGGGTAATCCCTCAGTTAGCTACGGGCCTGCGTCATTCCCATCCTCACGCATGGCCTAAAAGCCCGGTACTCAGAAGCCGGGCAGACGAAACGCTCAGGCACAAAATCGTCGTGCCGCGTCCAAGGACTTCTTCGGATAATAGATGCCGCGCTACGAACAGCTACCAAAGCGATCCTGTCACTTTGGAAAGCTCGCCCAAATTCGTCCGCGTCTGTCGGCATTTTTTTTTTCCCTAACACTCGGAAAGCGATAGTAAGGGGGGATAGGTATAAGAATTCCGTGGTTCTGCTGAATACACCTATAAATATCTCGATAAAAATATGAACGGCCATCTTGCAAAAAAAGGGGTTGCGGCATTTTACTTTTTCTTTATTAATATTTCGAAATACGTAAAAATCTAAGTTTTCGAGGCCTGCAAGAAACCTTATATAAATAACCAAGCGATCCCATCCACTCAACGTGGCCAACCCTACTGCCGCCTAGCCAAATCTCACGCACGACGTCTTACGCGTAATACGCGACCGCAATAAGACCCTTTTTACTATCTATGAGATAACTATACGACGCTTGTTTTCTTCAGCTGTAATGCTTGCCACACCTTAGCTTGTGTGAGAAATGTTTAAACGTTCTCTTTTCCGGTAAAGAGCTGAGGTTTCTTAACCTTTTGTTTGATTACAGCGACGGTAGTTCCCGTAACAGGCTGCAAATCTGGTTAAACAGATTAAGCGGCCAGTTGCGCGGCCTGCTGACAATTCTGTCCTTCAATTTCTTGGATTCGTCGCTAAATGTTGTCAACGAGTTCGAATACTCGTTCGGGACTCATTTGGATACCCTCGGGGTTGAACCTTGGGTCCTTCTTCCTGCGAGTTCATCTTTTCCTAAGGGTCCCGTCGCTGCGGCTGTCAGCTGGAAGACATCGTTGATATTTCTCAATATCGGAACACAACTAAACAAAGACGCAGGTGCGGGCTGTGACGGCTGGGCTGGTTCCAACTAGGTACACCCGGTCGTTGGTTTTATGTTGTCAGTCGCGCTGGGATATTGGGCAATAGGGGAACAAGTCACGTCTAGTGATATTAAGAGAGTGTCTTAAATAACCAAATTATATAACAAGCTGGTCAGCTATCTAAATTATCTAGGAGAGGTAGTGAGCGTGGCATATATACCTTGGTGATTCTGGTTCTTTTGCATCGATCGCATAATTCTCCCTTCGTTCCCATCGATCCATCACGTGACGTCATCTGTAGCTAATTCGTCATCTGTGGCGGGTTCGTCGTCTGTGGCTTGTTCGTGTCGTATCTTGCAGGTCTGTGGTTTGGGTCATAACAACATGACAGACATACTTAACTCGTACATAGCTTGCCCTCGCCCGTCGGTCTTGTCATGCATGATAAGACGGCCAACGTCATGTCCTGTTTCCGTGACGATTTGTCACAAGTAAATTATTTGCCTGTGATTATTTGCCTGGGAGATTGATGGGCTGGGAGACTTAAAAAGCGAGCACGTCTGGAAGTTGTCCGGCTCCCCCTCTCTCTATCTCTCTATCTCTCTCTCTCTCTCTCTCTCTCTCTCTCTCTCTCTCTCTCTCTCTCTCTCTCTCTCTCTCTCTCTCTCTCTCTCTCTCTCTCTCTCTCTCTCTCTCTCTCTCTCTCTCTCTCTCTCTCTCTCTCTCTCTCTCTCTCTCTCTCTCTCTCTCTCTCTCTCTCTCTCTCTCTCTCTCTCTCTCTCTCTCTCTCTCTCTCTCTCTCTCTCTCTCTCTCTCTCTCTCTCTCTCTCTCTCTCTCTCTCTCTCTCTCTCTCTCTCTCTCTCTCTCTCTCTCTCTCTCTCTCTCTCTCTCTCTCTCTCTCTCTCTCTCTCTCTCTCTCTCTCTCTCTCTCTCTCTCTCTCTCTCTCTCTCTCTCTCTCTCTCTCTCTCTCTCTCTCTCTCTCTCTCTCTCTCTCTCTCTCTCTCTCTCTCTCTCTCTCTCTCTCTCTCTCTCTCTCTCTCTCTCTCTCTCTCTCTCTCTCTCTCTCTCTCTCTCTCTCTCTCTCTCTCTCTCTCTCTCTCTCTCTCTCTCTCTCTCTCTCTCTCTCTCTCTCTCTCTCTCTCTCTCTCTCTCTCTCTCTCTCTCTCTCTCTCTCTCTCTCTCTCTCTCTCTCTCTCTCTCTCTCTCTCTCTCTCTCTCTCTCTCTCTCTCTCTCTCTCTCTCTCTCTCTCTCTCTCTCTCTCTCTCTCTCTCTCTCTCTCTCTCTCTCTCTCTCTCTCTCTCTCTCTCTCTCTCTCTCTCTCTCTCTCTCTCTCTCTCTCTCTCTCTCTCTCTCTCTCTCTCTCTCTCTCTCTCTCTCCCTCACACGCCCACTTCGTTGTCCCCATCTTTACCTTTCCTCACAGTACCTACCTCTTCAGAAGCATTCAAGACTCGCATCCCAGGATGGCCCAGAGAACACCCCACGAACAAGAGCTATCCCGCGGAGACTTCAGATCGTACCACTGCACCAACACGACCTTCATCAAACGCGAGATCCCACCTCACAAGCGCTCGAGGAACAAGAACGGCTACCCCATCGTCGATCCATGGCTTGCCAAGCGCTTCTCCAACGAGGCCGCAGCATACCGACTCCTCGGGGAGAAGACCTCAATCCCGGTCCCGCGAGTCCTCTCGTCCGGCTACGACGTGGACGGTCTTCTCTACACCGAGATGGAGCTGATCCCATACAGCGTCCAGGCCTCGGTGGCGGCGTCGGAGTGCCGGATGCCCAGCCAGCATCATATGATGCCCGGCACCGGCCCCTGCCCCCTTTGCCATGGCATCGTGCGCCAGAATGTGGCGGATTTTGTTCACAACATGGTATTTCCTCAGCTGCGCCGCCTCAAGAGCAACAGCACGGGTCTCAACGGCTGCGTCGTACCTCCGCGCTGGGTGATGAATATGGATGAGAGGACGGAATGGCCAGTGAAGACGTCTCGGAACAAAGACTTCTCGTTTGTTCTCTTCGACTTGACCATGCCTAATATACTTGTCCATATGCACACGCTAAAGGTTTTGGCGTTGATAGACTTGGAGGAGTCCGGGTTTTTCCCGCCCGAGATGCAGCAATGGAAGGAGACGCGGGAAGGCCAGTTTGAGCTTTACGAGAAAATGGACGTAATCTTGAGGGACATTTATCTGTTGGGGTAGTGATGGAAGATTGTAGCTTGTATCTAATAATAAAATTACAATGCTGGAAGTTTTCGTTCGCTTTTAGATCCACACACATACACGCACACATACTTGGATTTAGTATCATATCATTAAGTATGAGGAAAAAAAGAATAACTAATAGTGCTTAGCCAAACAGCAGTGAAAGTGAGTGTCTGATAAAGTGGAATTCGTCCCGCATGGGAACCAGTCTCAAGAACAATTTACGGTTCCGAGCTCGCACATCCTTCCTCCCAGATTCGTTTCTCAGAGATCCTCTCGTCAACATCCTCCTGGATTGCAGCCCGTCATCTTCAAAACCGGCGGCATGAGATCACTTTTGCACGGTACCGCAGGTAGGGCACTTGTAGGCAGAGCTGGAGATCTCGGCGTTACAGCCATCCTTCTTGCACGTAACCTTGGCCGGGGGGACGGTGATGGGAGTGCTTCCGTCGCCAGACATGATGCTAGGTAGCAGATTAGTAGAGAGTCTCATGCAAACTGCGCCAGACGGGGAGCGCTGGAGTTTCTCACATGAGTGGTGACGGGGATTTAACTGCTTTAAGCTTGATTGGCGTGTGTGTATTTATGTATTGATTGCGAGCGGATCTGGAAGCTAGAGTAGTTGCTCTCCATTATCTTAGAATATAAGATACCCACACCCTATTTATACCTGAGAAGAAAAGGCATCATGCGTGCCTATCGAAGTGGCAATATAATACACGAGACCACGAAGAAGCAATGTACTAAGCTGTTTATAAGATGGACCAGCGGAGTCGGCGAATGGAGATTGACTAAAGAAGAAGCGCAACATATTAAACCGAGTCGGCCTCTGCACCGGTACTTGGGTTGGGGTCGGGCGTGCTTTGCAATGGATCGCGAAAACCGTTAAGACGAATGTGCGCTACAACGAGCTGGTTGCCCTAGCGAACTGGCGAACTAGACTGCAGAGCCTCAACGACTCCCAGGCCTGAATGCCCAATTCTCTCTTTTGTTTACGGCTACTTCCTACTCGTTCCTGAATCCGGCCCGACCCTCGAAAGGCCCCTTAACACCTGAATGAAGGCTCAAGTGTTGCCAACGATTACCTGGTCCTACTTACGCAGCCGGACTCGGGATATGTCAGGAGGAACCACGACACACCCCCTGCACCATAGCTATGCTAGCAGCAACGCATACACAACTAACATGTTCCCATGGGGCCCATTAATAGCTACGTATCTCTGTCGCGAGCCCTTGGAGGCCTATGGCCACTGTTGCCCTGCTGCCATAGGGCGCGTGTTCCTGTCTCCTACTCTTTCATGGCATTGCCTACTTAGGCAGCCATGCTGGATGTTACGTTCAAGAACGCCCAGGTCATCCGGGACGACAGATCGTATGGGATGGGGGCTATCGTTTTATCCTATGGTAGTGGTTTAAAGGGAGCCGCGCTTTTCGTGTAGGTAACCATTCAGAATAGCGGCCGCTGCAAATTACCCGAGAAATCTTTTACGAGCTGGATACCTTACATTTGTTGTTCTTAGATACTTATTTCGTAAACACGAACTGCTGTTTTGTTATTTTTGGGCGGGTAGCATTCGGCTTTAAATAAATAAAAAAAAGGAAAGCTTTTGCTGCCTTTCAGCAATATTTTAGCTACTAACTGTACCAATATATTATCTTTTATTAAATAAAGCCGAAACTAAGCGAAAAGCTACTTTCAAACGGACCTAACAAAGCGGCAGTATTATGTTGCAAATATTGCATTAATATAGCGAGATTTTATTAGTATTATTGCAGCATAAATCAAGTTATTAAATGCTCGAAAATATAAGACCTTTAATTTGTTATATAAATCTTTCTAGCCGTAAGACGGTAACGTTTTTATGTAATAAGTCGCCTGATGTTTATATAGCCGGTTAGATATGCTTATAACTTAAGCAAGCTGGTCGGACTTTTTGCACTAATTTGTAGAAAGCTTAAGCTTAAAAAAACTCGGAAATATGTTCGTTTTATTTATTGTTATTCGAAACTATTAATTTATTTTGTTATTTAAATTAATTAAAAAACTTATTTAAATTTATTTTATTGTTGTAATATTGCAAAAAACAAAAATTATATTAAATTTAGCAACTTTTAAACGTTTTAAAATAAGCTATTTTTATAAAATAAAATGTTAAGTTATAATATAAATATTTTTTTACTAATTTAAGTATAAAAATAATTAAATATTTAAGCCTGTTTTAGCGATTAAAATTAAAAGAGAAAACCCCAAATTACGATAGTTACAAATTTTAAAGCTTAGAAAAAGCTGCCGCATTAAATAAGGAGAAGTCTTTATTTTAATTCTTTAAAACTTGCTTTCGATACAAAATAAACAGCAGGCTTTTTTTGTCTGCTTTATTAAAAACCTTCCGATACATTATTTATAAGATATTTTAATATCGTTTGATTTTGCAAGCTGCGATCCGTATTAAAAAGTTACATAAATTTGTATAACAATATTTTGAAAGCTAGTGTTAAAATATCCCCTATCAACCTCTTCCCTAGCTTTTTAGGCGTCTGGCTCACAAAACGAGCTAGGAGCTCGGCTCCTATAACCCGTCTCCAGCTCCGAAAGCTACGGCGGGACTCTATATTTGGGTGGGTTAGGCTTGCCTTACGAAGTAGGTAGATATTTGGCTAATAAGCTAAAGGGCGCTACAGCGATCCCATTTAGAAATAGAACCAAACGAGCTTAGGTATGTTAGATAATATATTAAACATTTTTACTAAAAATATGTTTTATCGAAATTTGGGTTGCGTGTATATTAGGGCTGTATATATTTATGCGCAACAAAGATATGCTGTGTTAACGGATGCGTGTTTTGCCAAAAAGTAAAAATGACATAATTTATATATAAGGCAGTTATGTTATTTATTTCGAACGCCCGCTTAATTAAATGCTGGTTCGATAATATTGGGTTTGTAATGTAAGGAACTGTTTTTTATTAAAAATAAAGCCGTTTATTGAAAGTCGCCGGACGCATTTTTTTTAAAACGTATTATAGCTGGACTTACGTTTTATTGCTACACAAATAGACATCTGGTGGTATATATTTAATTTATATATACCGCAATACAATATTTGCAGCTTCATTTTTACAAAATAATTAATTTCTAAGTTAAAAGCTTGATATATTACAATAATAACGGAAATATAACTTTTTGCTTCATTAAAAACGGATAATATTATTAATATAAGTGTATTGCAATAAAAACTTGCTTATATAAAGAAACAATATTATGTGTTGTAAATATTTACTTAAAAAATATTTATTTAAATAAGTAAATATATTAGCAAATTGTATATAAATATTTTAAAAACTTTTAAAAAATTGTTAATTATAATTTTAACATTTTAATTATATTTATTAGTGTTTAATAAGTTAATTAAATAAAAAAACAATTTTTAAAAAAGTTAATTAACAATATTAAAATAAATAACATTTATAACTTTAAATAGCTGTAAGTTACATATAAATCCTTTTGTTTAAAACGTTTATATTTTTGTAAATCTTGCTTCCCTCCCTCCCTCTCTTAAAAAAAACCCAAAAAAACCAATATATTATTTAAAGCCATATGTTTTATACATTTCCCAAAAAAGTTAGCGTGCAACTTAACTCAAACGTAAAACTTTTATAAAAACAGCTTTACTTTTTAAAGCGTTTGAAAAATAGCTTTTTCATTTTTTAAGTTATAAAATTAAAGAGCCTTGTTTAAATAAAATTTTTGTTTTTGCAATTATAAGTAGTAAATTAAAAAGGCTTCGATTATTATTATTAACGTTTTTTTCAGTTTAAACCAAATTAAGCTTATTTAATAATATTGAAATATAGCTTTTTAATAGTTTAATATTCGCTTTTTTAACTTGTGATTAATTGTTTTATTAAATAATGTTTTTAATTATATATTAACACTTAATGTAATTAAATAAAGTTTAATAAAAACAGTAAAATGTATTATAATCAATTGAAATTATATACGTGTTATAAATTATTAAAATATTAATAATATTTATTAAGCAATTAAAAGTGCTTTTATTTATGTAAAAGATTTAATAACTTATAAGCAATTAAAAAAATAAAATAAATAACATTTAAATTATATTATATAATATTGCATAAACAAGTATTTTTAATTATTAAATAAAAAAAGTAAATAAAAGATTTAAATTTAAAACAAGTTAATAATACAGTCTCGGTGCGATAGTGTTCTAATATCTTATATATAGCCTAACTAGATTTAAATAGTTGGCTGTGTATTTAGTATCATATTTTACGTGTTATTTATTATATATCACATTTGTGTAAAAAAAAATATAAACAGGCCTTGTGGCTAAAGTGGTTACTTTTTCCGTTAGGAAATATTTTCGATATAATAGTTTAAATATGCCATTAAGCTAAATTGTGTATCCAGCTTTTAGCATTTTGTTTTATTAATTATATAATATTTATATATAAACTTTATAAACGAGATTAATTATTTTGTATAAAAATGTAAAATTGCATATATTAAAACTTTTGTGCGTTTGTCGTAACTTTTTTTAATTTTTTTTTGTGACTTTTTTGTTACTTATTATTTTTTGAATTATTTATTTTCTCAATTATATCGCCGCGTTCGTTTATGAACGTTTTTGCCCCGTATTTGCATCCGACGACAGGCATTTTCGAGTAGCTTTATATTATATATGCGAAATTACATAAATTATTAATATTTTATATTAATTGCCAGTTTTGTTTCTTTTTTTTTGGTTTAATATATATCGCGAATACCGAAAGTCGTTTATTAAATATCGTTATTTTCGTTTCAATTGTTACTTGTTCAGATTTATATAGTTTATAAATTATTAATGTCCATATTGCAAACGTTATTATTAAATAAATTACGTTTTATAAACGGATGCCTTTTGTGTCGCTATTTTTTTTAACCGTTAATTTAATTTCTTTCGAATTAAATCAGTTTCGTAAGAAATTTTTTAAGCGCTATTACAAATAAGGCGTATTGTCGGGATTATAAAATTCCGATTATTATTAAAGTAGCTTTATTATTAAAAATTCTTTTATATCGCCTTTAATATATCTTTCGGTTAAAAAAAAAATTATTGACGCAATTTCGGCTTTCGCTTGTTATATCGCTTTTTTGCGAATTAATTAATTATAGTTCAATTCAAAAAAAAGAATTATAAAATATACGTTATTAATAAAAAAAACAGAAATATGCGATATAAAATTCGAGCCGAAAACAAAAATATAGATTTAATGTTGCTTATTATAAAAATTATGCGCTTTTTTTAATACGAAACAATTAAAATATATTAGCAAAAAATAAAAATAAGTTTCGAAATGTGTGTTTTGCGATTATATAACATTCGCATAATTTACTTCCAACTTATATTAATTTTATTTAATAATATATTTGCTTAAAATGAAAATAAAATTTGCATAAAGAAATTTTAGAATGCCGATTATAGCAACTTGTTAAATTTTATATTTGAAGCTGGAATTTTTGTTATTAAAATAAAAAAAGATTTATTTTTAGTTAATAATACGTACCTTTTTTTTCGCGTTATTTAGCTAGAAATAAAGTCGCGGATTTTATTAAATTAAATCTAATATTTTAATGTAAGAAAACAACTTTTTTTTCGCAATATTATTGTATAAATTAATTTTAAATAAAAGATTTTTTATTATAACGGAAAGACTAATGGGATTTGTTTTATTAATAAGTTGCAAACGTTTTAGTATAAAATTTATTGTTTTTTTTGTTTGATATTTTTTTATTTTTTATAAAACATAAATAGCGTGTTACTACGTTAGTATCTCGTTTTAATATAAATGAAGATAATATAATTTTGGATGCGTCTAATTAAACTGTTTTTAATGAGGCTAAACGTCGTTAACGAAGTTTGAAAAACAAAACCTTTTTTCGTTTTATTTTTGCGCGATTTGCTACTTTAAAAACCTTTATAATTATTTTAAACAAATTATA
>JWIU01000046.1:0-75758 GCA_000966885.1 Xylaria sp. JS573 | reverse complement strand
AAAAAAAAAAAAAAAAAGACGCACCAGCCACACAGCCTTGTTTGACGTTGAGCCCAAGCCAGATACCTACATGCGTACCTACTTACACTTATTCTCGTATTTGTCTTTACTGCACTTATTGTACTGCACTTATCATCGAGATAGATCCCTATGGCAGAGAGCACCTTTACTTCAATTATCCTACCTATGCCCTCCCTTTCTTATTCAGAACATGACAAAATTGGCCCCTATGCATGTGTTAAGAGATGGCCAGTTATTAAGATCATCAGTAAAGTGAAAACCATAGCTATGACTTCATGGGTAGGTTGGTAGGCACCTACGCAGGAGGCACCTAATAAGGTAATCTGTACAGATCCGTACCTTAGCTATTGTTTTTGTTGATTGGCACCCAAAGGCGCTAGTTCGCCGTTTCTGGGGAGATGGGATCCTACTAGACGGGAATACCTAATTGAAGAATACATGGAACCTATGTTACATGCTTCAGTGGAAGGGAAACGCGCATTGATCATGTCAGCCATGTGAATTGGGAACATCCATTTGAATGACAGGATGATACATGCATGTGTGTTAGGTAGAGGTATGTACTGTGGTAATTGCATACATGCGGATATCACAGGTATCATTACAGATCTGTACCTGGTTGTGCAGTATCATGCACGGTTAGGTAGGTATGTATGTATGTAGGAGAAGCGCTCCAATTCAATGGAGGGGTGGCAGGGAGGGTGGGTGTGGTGTGGCTTGTGTGCGACACCCTGGCTGGAGCATGACATGTGGCTTCACCTCTGTCGTCTTTATCAGGTTCCAATCCAGATCCAGGTAGGTTTAACCTTCAGCGCTGTGCCCGCATTGTCGGGGCATTAAAACAAGTTTGACATTTTGTTTGATATCCAAGCTAAGGTAGCCAGCCCAGTGAGGTCCGACACTATCCCACCAACTAAACCTACCAACATGCCTCCCTCCACCACCACATAGGCCTCACCGTACATGATATACCTACGTCCTGCCTGAGAGCTGTAGCAATTCTACCCTACACACGGCTCACCTACCAGATCGACCCTCTTCGAGCGCGCTGTGAGCCCAACTACGCAACTGGCAAGGTGCCTACCTACCTATGAGGTAAGGTACGGTGTGCCTCCCTCCTGAAGACTGCCGACCACCGACCACCGATCACCGACTACCCACGCACACAACACACACTTGAGGCCACCGTGCCTGCTGTCTCGATAAAGAACGGCCTTGGATGCTGCTGCGCTTTGGCCGACATAAGATTAATTCATTGATTCAGCCCTCATTATAACCCCCCATCGCCATTGGAGGAAGTCGTTCAACCTGGTATGGGATTCTGTGGCATCTCCCCTACCTAAAACAATTTACCGGAACACCTAATACCGCCTACGATACTTGTATCGGTGTGGTCCGTTCTTTGTCTTTGTCTCGTCCTGCCGCCTCCTCATAAACCGACACTCCTGCGACCTACAACACAGTGCTTGGCCAAGCCTCCGTTCTGCCCATGAGCGCCCGTTGAATTGTGGACTGGGAAAGGGAAATCGGGGATCAAAATGAGTCAACTTCTGACTCCACGGCAAGCTGAAGAGCTGTATGTTGTTCCGTGTCCTCTTGTTTTCTAAGCGATGGACAGGAGCAGTAAAGGTGCTAACATGGCTAAATGAAAGGCACAAGGCTATTATTGCCTACCTCTCTTCCAACGATCTTCCCAACACAGCTTCAGCCCTGCGAGAAGAGCTAGGTCTTGGCGATACGTTCGATGCCACCACATCGAAGAAATATGAAGGCCTCCTCGAGAAAAAATGGACCAGTGTCGTCCGGCTGCAGAAGAAGGTACGAGACACCATGTTCTCGCATGATAGCATACGATAGCACGCTCCATGCTAATGCGTTGCCCCGGCAAAAATTAGATAATGGATCTCGAGTCAAAAAACGCCAGTCTACAGTCAGAAATGGATAATGCGACGCCCACCTCTCTTTCACGACGAAATCAGGATCCCGCCAGTTGGCTACCTAGATCCCCCGCACGACACACCTTGCAATCCCACCGAGAACCTATCACTTGCGTCGCCTTCCACCCCGTCTTTTCATCCCTAGCATCTGGTTCTGAAGATTACACCATAAAAATCTGGGATTGGGAGCTTGGAGAACTGGAACGCACAATAAAAGGGCACACCAAGGCCGTTTTGGACGTCGATTTCGGTGGTCCAAGGGGAAACACCCTGTTGGCATCGTGCTCGAGCGACTTGACCATCAAGTTATGGGACCCATCCGATGAATACAAGAACATCAGAACGCTGCCAGGACACGACCACAGCGTCAGTGCAGTCCGCTTCATTCCGTCGGGCGCAGCAGGCGCCCCAAGCTCGAGCAACCTCCTCGTATCTGCTTCTAGGGACAAAACGCTACGCATATGGGATGTATCCACAGGCTACTGCGTTAAGACACTGCGGGGGCACGCAGATTGGGTCAGAGACGTCTGTCCATCGCCAGATGGACGCTACCTTCTATCGTCCGGCAACGATCAAACTGCCCGGCTCTGGGACATGTCGCTATCAAATCCAGAGAGCAAGCTGACACTGGTTGGTCACGAACATACCATCGAGTGTTGTACTCTGGCACCTCCCGCTGCATACCAACATCTCGCCCCGCTGGCCGGCTTGAAGAAGCCGCCCCCGGCCTCGAGCACCGCTGAATTCATGGCGACCGGATCCCGAGATAAGTCGATACGCATATGGGATGCAAGGGGGAATTGCATCAAAATGCTGAATGGGCACGACAACTGGGTGAGGGCAGTAGTCTTCCATCCGGGCGGGAAGTACTTACTCAGTGTCTCTGATGATAAGACACTGCGATGCTGGGATCTGACGCAGGAAGGGAAATGTGTAAAGACGCTCTCGGATGTGCACGGTCACTTTGTGTCCTGTCTCAGGTGGGCGCCAGGGATAGTGCGTGAACCTGCAGCAAATGGCTCGGCCGACGGACCGAATGGTACCGCTTTGAATGGTGCGCCAAAGCCAATGGCTGCCGATGCCAATGTGCAAATCCGGTGTGTCATTGCAACTGGTAGCGTGGACTTGAATGTGAGGATCTTCGCCAACTGAAAAGCATCCATGGGGCAGATTGGATTGGAACTGCACTGTGCTTTAAGATGACGATGACGACAATGGCGAAGGTCAGATGACCATTCGATTCAACACGCAGACATGGCTGAACAGTGAAGGCTGGTCGAAGAATAAGGGTCGTGAGGGTCCACGTCGGCGACTAATAAAGCCCCGGCTGGTGTCCTCGACGCTGCCAGAGCGGGTGGTCTGGCGGTCCGAATACGTGCCCAGTCCGACCATTTGGAAGACACGGAATGGGGCCGCTTCAGATAGGGCAGGACTAGTTGGGATGATTGCATGCAGAAGCCGTTTGCGGCCCCTTACATACAAAGGTTGGCGCCATCTTCCAAGGGGTGTAGAAGTCGTCACGCTGATCGATACATCACGACAGTAGATATGAAAGAAAATAGATACCCTCCCAATTGCATACCAGACTAGAATATGCGCTCTACGTCGAATGAGATTTTACGTTCATCTACCTGGCTTACATCGACTTGGACCTGGTCGTACTGCTGATACCTATTAGACCCGATATGCACATGTGTCTTCAAGTGACGAATTGTCTCGAGCTTATGCGCCAGCTTGTTGAGGAATGAGATGATTGTCTAAGAACAGGCCGATAAAGCCATGTGCTTGCTTAGGGCAAGTGTAATGGTTACATACTAAGAGCTTCGGAGCTAAGTATAGCACGCCTTTCAACTCATCAGCACAGAGCGGTCGGCTATAACAAGCACATATATATAGAAGGCAACAATGCGCCTAGGCTACCATAATCTAGCTAACAATTCCGTTTGGCCTTTTCAGAAAATATCCCCCCGTTACCTTGTGGGCACGTCTTTTACAACCCTTCCGGACTGATACGTGAATATTGATTGTAGGGGGAAAACATCATATCTATTAGCTTTGAGGCTTTGGATCCGACATCCGGTTAAATCATTAGGTACCAATAGGCACATAGATAGAGTAGTTAGTATAGTAAGTATTACAGCTTCTAACGTCGGCCCACAGTCCGGTCATCACTATCGATCCATGAACAACCCTTATCTAACGACACCGGTAGGCAGAGTTGGTGACTCTAAATGACGTTTGTAACCCTTCCCGTAGTTGCCTCATACCTCAATACTTCAGCAGGTAGCTACATTTCACATTTCACTCGTTTGGTTGGGACTAAATCAAATGGATCTATGGCTAAGACAATAAGCACAGCAGGCTCTGGAACGACATTCTCGAGCCACGATGTAACTTGGTATATCTTTTACAGTACCAGTATAGCCGTGTTAAACACCCTTCGAAGGTATAGTTGGGGGACTGGAATCGGTAAATACAAGAATATGTTTATGATCTCTAGGTAAGCTGTATCGGGTGAAGGGGGAAAAAATCGCTTTCCCTCCACCCCCCTTGTCAACATCAAATCTATAACAGAGGGGTAGTTTTGGGCATCTAGGAAACGCCTACGCAATACATTGGGAAGATAACTAAATTTCACTTTTAGTAGCTACGACTGGCTCTACCGCTACATCACGACTCTCTTCAACAGCCTGGGGTCCACGTCACCTCAAGGATCTCCTAACTTACATGCTTCTAAGATTTTACTAAGGCCCCATCCAATTGTAATTTGAAGCCTGTCATGGACGGTTGCATCAATGCCTCAATCGCACATACCCTCTATCGACACATAGGTCTTTGACACGATTCAGAAGTAGGTAGGTTATCAACAGCACTGCTTAACTCCATCAATCGATCAACTAGGTAGGGAATAGAATGAGCAAGATATTTCATAATGGAAAGAACTTTTAGTGATGACTGGCTATTCAACCTTGGCACTTCGTCTATTAGTTATGTTGATGAAGCTTTCATGGTATTCGCGAATGTTGGATCGTATGCGGCCTCTCTAGACTAGGTGTTCACACACCGCATTGGTTTTCCTCATTACTTGAAGGGCTGCGTAGGGGAGGTGGTATAAAAAGGTGTGCAGTAGTTAAATAAGTGTTAATGGCAATTGCTCTATGAATAGTATTACCTATTTAACGATCTCAGACATGAAAATATTAAACGGCAGTCTTTTCTTTTCTTCAAATCGACTTGTAGGTTTGGTGATGTCCTGTTATGCCTTTGATATATCAATACACCACTACCCAGGTGTTGTGTGCCTAGGTATTTGGTAACCTCCACAATTAGGCCTGTGTATCAAAGATACATCATACAACTAAACACCATAAGTTTATGACACATAACTTCGACCAGAATTCTCGATTGTCCCCCAAGGGTCGATTAGTTATCGAGCTTATCACAGTTCTTTCGAGATGCAGGATATTCAGCCTTACATCACAGCTCATCATAGTGTTGTTTTTTATGGTCAAGATAAGCAGTTCTTCAAACTGGGTGACTCATTACGCATTGCAACGGTACTCATAAGAGTAGATATTCTTAATCTACTGTGAAACAAGTGGGTACAAGAAGCCAAACATAGGAAATTAAAATGTATAACAAGGCCTGAGGCTAAGATATATTCACTAAGCGGTTAACAGGCAGCCTCCAAAACTCGTATGTGCCTGGACGTGCTCGGTACGGCCCGACTACATGTCCATTAGGTCTATTCTACTAGGTAGTCACAAGGATGAGATCTCAAAGAACACGTGTGTATATTACAGAAATGAAAGCTTAGCCTTTGTCTATGAAAGTCCAGGGGATGGTCCCGGAGAGTGTCGACGGGGGGATTAGACTGAATAATGATACTGTATGTCATGTGTATTTAAGTAATTGAACTCCAATTACTGTCATCGTGTTAGGCCCTACTCTCAAGTCCTCGCATTACCCAGCCTGGAAAACGCAGGCAGAATTCTTGCTTCGACATAAGCTTATGTTTGGTGCTTAAGGATGTCTTGAATATTAATAGTCTCTGGAAATATTATTTAGCGTCTGGTAAAGTAAGGTCGGGCAAATATATTAAATCCCATCACGGGTTATAAATGTCTTATCAACTACAATACCTATGATAAGTACATGAAATCTGGCCAGTCTACATGATTATGCAGTAGCTCTTTAGGATGACCGCTTTCTTTCCATAAACATACTATGACGGACTGGAATAAATATAAACCTCGACTTCGGTATCTGTTATTCTACAGCGCTTGATGTGCCAATGTGAATACCGAGACCAAAATCACACACACCTCCAACTAAGGGTCATGAGATTTCGAGTGTGTCATGCTTCTTAGACCATGGATTTAGTTAAGCCGTAAATGGCCCAATCATCGACCATACAATTATGGAATTGCGACGGAAATTGAACCACCTGTGGTGATGATAAACATACTGGGCTGATCCACGCATGGTGTAAGGCAGACTGGAGTGAGGTACAATAGAGTTCCGGAACTAATGTTATAGCTTCAGAACAAAACGCTTACATGGGTTCCTCTTACCTACTATTTCCCAGCCCATGATGAGTTCTATTTTTATTGTTTAACGTTCGATGTTTTATCCATACGCCCAACCCCGCGCAGATACTAAATCTGATTTGTCTACGCACCAGCGGTCCCCCCTTTCTTTCTAGGTACCATGCAATTTTGCTATGGTCGGCCTATTAAGCCCAAGTTATATAACCGTAAGCTGAGTATAAGCGCTACGAGAAGAGCGGCCTTTAACGTCGTTCGTATCAAGCCTGGCCAGCTGAGAGCAAGCTGGGAATATTCGCATCAGACGAGCGTGTTGATATAGGTAATTATAAAGCATACCCTGTCATTAATACTGCACGACTCCTTCCCCTTATTCAGCCTTCGCTTGCGATGCTCTTCTCCTCCCTAGGTCCGGTAAATATCTTAAACAGTGGCAATTAGAAAATCAGAACACGGTGGCACAACACCGCCTGGGCAGGAACATACTATGCATTCACGGCTGTTATTCGCCATGCCGCCACAAAATGCTAACATCATAGTTCGTATATGCACCGTTCGTGTGATACGTATGACCCAGCATCCAAGATAAGAAAGCAGCTCAATGATTCGCATGGCTGGGTATATGGCGTCTCATCGGTGCGGCGATAGGCCCGATGTTCCCTCTATCCTTACTAAGTTACGGCCTTCAGCCAACACAGCTGATGGGCTGGTGGCTGTCACACAACAATAACATGCAGTATCATATACCTTACATTACATGAACTAACTTCTCTGCCGGCTCGCATGACAGGGCGACTAGCTCTTAAGATCCTGCGGCTACAGGTGCAGCTGCATTGCAGCAATATTATGCAAGGCTAAAGGCGCTTGAGCCAGCCACACCCCATGGGCACAACGGGGCGTGATGACAGCATGATGTGGCGAGCTTGACTTAAAAATCCCGCATGCACATCAGCAGTAGGTATGTATGACATCTGGGGGGGGGTGGGGGGGCTTAGTCACGAACGGAGATGTCAGCTCGGCCTGGCTCCCACATACCGAGTCCTCTAAACAGCCTTACCCGCGTTCCCACGTGTGGTCGATACCTCTGATGCTGTGGGCTGCCAAACAAACCCTACACATCCTGTGACAGCATCTACCGAGCCTGTATGACCCGATGGGCGATTTGGATGCATGTCTCAGCCCACTTTGCATCCCGCACGGAATCAGTACAAGCCCCGGAATTGGTGCAACGTGGTTTCGCAGCCGTGCCACAGCACAATACGCATAGGCAACAAAACGATTAATTAGATTACACGCACACTCATGTGGACTTGCCCCTTGAGTCCACGACATGCACTACTAACACTACATGGTAAGGGGACACTGAGGCTAAGATGTGAAGTATAACTCAATACATGATATATAGTTATTAAGAAAGATTTGAGTGATCCAAGTATGTAGCAAGAAAGACTATACAACAATAGTAATTTAGTATTTTGCAAGAACGCAAGTGATGTGGCAGCAGGCACTGCCTAATCATGCCAGAATAAACCAATAATATACCAATGCAGTCCAACAGCAGTTGATATAACAATGAAGGAAAAGCGTTCCAGTCTTCCGTGTAGTTCCTACTCGCCTTTGTGCAGTCATTTGCAGATTACGGGGTTGTGTCTTGTTTAATTAATAGCCTCGCCGTCTCGGCACGGCGAAAAGCAACCTCTTTATAGGTAAGAGAATTGAATATGAGCTTGTGTGCAGGAAAGATAAACTTCGTTTACGAAAGTTAAACGGGGTTTGGTGTCATAGGTGGGAAGTTCAGAAGTCAACGAGACGTATGAGGTAGCAACGAAGACAGCGACAAGGGAGCACTAATCAGACGGGAGGTTTGACGTCCCAACAGCGCTTTCATGATTCCAAATAAGAATCTTGGAACGTGCTAATAGCATTGAACAGTCAGCTCACGGGTGCTTGCAGAGGCTGCAAATAACAATTGTTCGTATTATTGAGACTCTGAGTCACGCTAACTAACCATTAGACTTGATGAATGGTCCTCAATGGCATAATCTGCGGGCACCTCGGGCCACGCATCAACCCCGTCCAGGATGGCAATAGACATGCCGCCCATGGTGTGCAACTCGAAGTGGCAGTGGAAGAGCCAGGCCCCGGGGTTCGTGGCCTGGTACCGATAGACGCTCCAGTACCCACCCACCGGGAAGGGAGAGAACGCTGTGATCCAGCTGTCTCGGTATCCCGGGTTCACCAGGTTGAAATCCTGGGGCCTGGCCTCCATGGCCTCGGCGACGCTGCTATAGTTCCACAGGCCCTGCCCCTGGCCGATTCTCCAAGTCTTGCTGCCGTGCTTGTGCATCACGTGTTCGAATGCAGCCATGTCGTTGGGCAGCGTCGATACTTGGAGTATCAGGTCGACCCAGGAGCCGTTCTTGTTGCGGATAACGAGGTTCTCGTCGACGGTGTCCAGGGTCTCGTTGGGGTAGAAGAGCAGAGGATGGTCCGCCTGGAAATCGATGGGATACATGTACTTCGTATTCATGGTGTATATGATAGGCGAATCCGTCCGTCCGATGACCAGGAGGTGCTCCTCGTCGGCCTGTAGGGCAGGCACCGTAGGCGGATACGGAGGCATGTTGTCAGATGTCAGGTTCCATGGCTCGTAGCTATGGTCGGGGGCTATCTCGGAGGCATTCAGACCGCCGTATGTGACATAGGGCACCGACGGTCCCGAGCTGTTGGATCCTTTGTAGACCATATTGGCAAATCCAGAGATGACCTGGGTGGCACCAGAGTCTGGCAGGCGGATGGTGTAGGTACCCGGAGTCTTGTCCAATTTCACCATGGCAGAGAAGCGCTCCCCCGTAGAGATCGATGCAGCAACGTACTGCTGTGGCTCGACATAGTTTCCGTCAACTTCATAGATCCAAAAGGGATGTTCGTCGATCGAGAAGTAGACCTGTTTGGATGTGGTCGCGGCGATGAAGTTGATGCTGACCCACCCATCAGCAGGATCCACTTCGACCGTAGCATTTGTGCCCGTCGACGGAACACAACCGTCTTGCAAATGCGGCGGAGCTTTCTCGGGATAGGTCATGTTTGGGTAATGTCCCTCCACCGCGTCTGTGAATGGTAGGCACCTGTGACATGATGAGCGACGAGGACCCGGTAGTCTTTAGAATAGGGGCTTCTGTCCTACCCTTTGTCGGTCACGTGGTAGCCAGGAGGAAACGCAGATTCGGCAATGCCCGGAGCAGTTTGCTCTATCAAGAACTCCTGGGACGGGCAGTAGACTGCACCTTGGCCGTTCATGAGGATACTGTCCACACAACTGTCGCGCTCGTCAGTTCCGTCATCCTATGGAAAGGGTGCCATGCTACATACAAAACGAGTAAATTGGTATCTTTGTTCGCTTGCCAGTACTCATCTGAGGTGTACTGTGACCAATCAGATAGTACGGCAAGCTCCGCCTTGGCTGCCGCTTTAGACATGGCTTCGATGTCGCCTGTATCGTTGCTGATCCTGGACCACAATCCATCCATGTTTTCCTTCGGCCTTGAACGCTTAGTACAATGGACGAGACAGGACACCAAGTCGAAGTACTCACTTGACTAAGATGCCCCCGTAGAGACCGTCAAAAAGTGACATTTGTTCATGGGAATGATACCAATGGGTCCCAGCCGGTGATGCTTTAAACCTGTATGTGAACGACTCGCCCGCCAGGATTGGCTTTTGTGACAATCCTATCACACCATCTGACCATGGAGTGTCGGTTTGGCTTCAACATGTGAGCCTCAAGATTCAAGACGACGCCCCGTTCACTTTACTTACGCGATGCCATGCCAATGTACGGTGAGGTTCCTGGGCGTATCATTATACACGATTATCTAGGAAAAACTGTGAGGCCGAGGCATGGAGACGACATGGGAGAGACGTACCTCTACATCATCGTCTTCGTCGAGAATGAGATCAGGGCCTGGAAACTTCCCATTTGTGAAGATCATGTCTCTCGACTGCCCATTAGGAGCCCCCTTTTCCCATGTGAAACGCAAGGTCTCCTTGACCTCTGCGGCCCAGGAAGTAGGAGCATAGAGAAGAAAGGGTAGAAGAAGGGAGAGAACGAACGAAGCCATCATGAAGTCTAACCAACTAACCCCCTTGGATTTGAGTTACGCCGAGGAACGGGCCCCTGCCTTCCATTTTATCTATTTCCAGCCGGCACGGGTGGATCTTGTGAACAGCATCTTAGACATCGAAAAGCAAAAAAATCGAGCATGTCCGCAATACGAGAGGCGAAAAGAAAGGACGGTCCACGTGATGGTATTGTTTGGGGTTTGACCACAAACAATATCCCATTCTCGGGAAAGACACCGCTAGGCAATCCAGGAGCATCCGCTAAGATACGCCTCGCCGAGGACGACCGACGGAAGTCGAATCAAAACTATTGTATCAGGTCGGGCCGGCCGGACAATTCCAAAGTTGCGATTATCCGCGTCTGTAGCTGGATCGGCAGGGATATTTCTGACCACCTTCTCTTATTCCAATGAGTGGGTGAGTCGTACGACCCACCGTTCGTTTCTCGCTTGTCCATTCGGATGGGTGACTGACTGTGATGTTGCCGTGGCTGAAGTTCTAGGCTTGCTTCCACTCCGTCTCTACTCTGTGTCGTATCTGCGTCTACCTACCTACCTGGGTACTTAGTCAGGGCCAGGTAGGTATAGCGGGCTCAGTGATATGCAGATAGCGGGATGTTGCAGTTTGGCTCATCGACTATTATCTGCTCGTCATACTATTAACCTCCTGCACGTACTGAGGTTAGTGGTGATTCTGATCGGATCCAGCTACCCCGGCCATCTGATCCATGTTGTTGAGTCACTCGAGAGCTTTGGTTGGCCGTCGGCGGTATTCGACGGCTCGGGACTCACATTGGGCTACGGCAATAAGCGGGGCGGGGTTAGCGTAGCTGCTAAACCGGTGGCTAGCATGTCTCGATAGCTTCATTTGAAACTCGTTGTGGTTGCAGTAGCAACAAGACATGGCTTCGGGTGCCAACGCCGTGCAGATATCTCCAAAACTCCAAAACTCCAAATGTGGCTAGACAGCTAGCCACTAGATGAGAAAAACTGGATACCTACCCAACGACAACATTGGGGGAGTATTGGATAGGTTTTCAGCAATGGGTCATGCGCCTTTTTACCTATGATGTGCCGTTTTTCCTTTTTTCTTCTTCTTGTATTTTATGATTGGCTCAACTTAGATGACAGAGACGATCAGATTGTCGTTTAGGTGCATACTTTGTCGACTCGTTTCGGGCATGCAGTAAAAGAAGACCAAACGGGTTTGCTTCCAATAGTACCGGATTTAAGTAACAAGCAGGACAGGGCGTCCACTCCGGGGAATTGGATGAGTAAAAGATCGCCGTCCGTTAATATATCTATCTACCTAGTATTAACGGGCTCCTACATCCCGCTGCATACATAAGTGTTCAGAGGCTTGGCGATCAAATTTCCCCCAGGTGTTCGTGATTCCAAGCTAGAGAAGCGATCAAAGGGAGGAGGGTGAAGGAAGGGAGAGGGAGAGAGACATGGAAGAAGAAGTTGTAAGGTGAGGTCTGAATATGCATAATTGTTGGGTGGAGCTGTCTTGGCAGCCAGCAGTGCCGTAGCGTAGCGGCCCAGCAACCCTAGCAGCCCTAGGTCCATAGGTACCCTACAGATCTGTAGGTAGTTAGCCGCAACATTGGGCCTGCCTGGAGGCACCTGAAATCCCCCCATTCCTCGCAATCAGCCCAATATCCGCTCTGCAGTCATGACGCCGTCCGTGATGTCCATGATGTCCATGATGCCTATGATTCCCAATAGGTGCTGCCCGCGTTGCACATCGCTGCCTCATTGTCACGCCTAAAGCACGAATGGGATCAAAGTAAATGGCGTTCGCCTCTTGTACTCGGTCCACATGGCGCCATACTTCCATCGCAGTTAGTTTCGGCATCTTGAAAGTCAAGGAGAGGGAGGAGGGGGTACCCACGCGCTTCGAGCAATACTCGTCCAGCGCCGGAATGGCGCGGGACGAAAAATCATACAGGTAAAAGGTGCCGGTGACGAGGCTGGACGTGATACCGCTGGTGGCCAGCGCGCCTGCAGCGCGCCAGAGCGAGTAGCCTGCGTAGTTGGGATGGCGTACGACAGCGAAGAGACCTTGGGTGAAGGCCTTACCCTTGTTGATCGGGTCGTCCTTGAAAGTCTTGCGGTGGATCTCGCACTGCCATTCCGCTCCGATCCCCAGCGCGAAGAGGCCCGCTCCGATCAACAGGTACGGGTTCTCCAAAGTCTCGCCGGCACTCAACGTCGTGGCCGAGGTCGCAGCACAGAGGAAGAGCAGGCTGTTGAGGGTGTTGGTGGCGATGTTGTAGAACCCCACGACGACGGCGCCCAATACGGTCCACGCCTCCTGCGCGACGCAGGTGACGAACCAGATGTGCTTGACAGTTGTGGTGGACACCATAGTGAGTAAGACAAGTCTGTACGCAGAGAGGTTGAGTTGATCGATTGGTGCGATGCCCGTGCTGAGTGGTTCAGCGAATGGAATGACATCACCACCCAGGAGCTTGATGAGCCCGGCGCCATAGGCTTTCGAGAGGATGAGGTATTGCACGTAGCAGTCAAGCACTCGCAAGCTAAGGAACAGTGTCGTGTTGAAGGGAGACGACGACTTCTTGCCTCGAGGCACAAAGTCTTTAGACTTAAGTTCCGCCTTCGAAACGTGCTGAGCGTCGGTCATTTTGACAACCAAAGGCAAGGGGAGGAAATCAATGATGAAAGGCAGGGTACAGGGAATGAGATGTAGTGGATGGTGTCTCAACCTGATGAGGGGGGTGGTGGCTTTCGCCTCCTTTTTCTATTTTCTACATACCCAAGAGCCTCCAGACCGGAAGGGTGAATAAGACCTCGCCTCGAGAGAGACCGAGACCCGGTAAGCTGATGTGCCCTTCTAAATGCAACACGCAAAACGTTAGGGGCTTATTACCTACTCAGGTACACGGTAGATGAGAGTCTACCCCTGCGCGCGCGTGCATGAATGGGCAGCGGTGCCGACCGCTCAGTGACAGCCGTCCCAACGGTGTCAAAGCCTTGGGTTCGGGACCGTCTTGGCTGGCATTCCCGAGCTTTTGGTGGTGTTTGCGCTGTCACACAAAGGCGTTGTGGCGTTGGTAATATCGGTGCTTGGAGTCGACTTGCGTAAGCCCTTTTCGGCTGCATCGTACTTAAACGGCACACCAGGGACCTCGTCGCCCGGCAGTGAGAGAAAATCCAGCAGACCTGACCGGCCCTAATAGCCATCACACAGTGTTGGTACAGTCCGTCCTTCCTCCGCCGTTCGTCTTTAGGGGTGTTGTTGAGTCTTGGCCTTTTTTTGTCTTTTATTTTTGTTTTAATCATTGCACTACAGGATTGAATCTGAGCCGGGCTGCAACGCGCTGAGGAAGGCACTTACACGCACGTCTCGTGTGCCCGCATCGCATTCCACCGTCTACTCTGTTTACTATAGACACAGAAATGGCGTCCTCGATAGGAACCGACTCTCGCCACCATAATGATGATGTTGAAGCCAAGCCGCGAGAGTCGATGCAAGCCCAGGATCACCCCGAGTCTACTAATAGTGGAAAGGAGGAGGAGGAGGCCGACGACGAGTCCAAGTATCCCGGCCCCCTTGCCGTCGCCCTACTCATGGTGGCTATCTCTATGGCAATGTTCCTAGTCTCCCTGGTATGTCCCGCCCCGTCCTACGTTCTAGACCAGCCTCCCCGCAGCCTTACCCGTGTCTCTTCGCGCTGATGCTATCCGAGCGCTGGTAGGACAATGCTCTTCGGTGCCTTCGTGTAAGCTGACTATTCTATACAGGACCGCACCATCGTAGCCACCGCTGTCCCACGCATCACGGATGAGTTTCACTCATTCGATGATATCGGCTGGTATGCTAGTGCTTATGCTCTGACTGGCTGCGCCATGCAGCTTCCCCTTGGGCGCTTCTACAGCTTCTACCCACCCAAATGGGTATTCTTATCGCTTGTCTTACTCTTTGTTGTTGGCTCTGCCGTTGGCGCCGGCGCATACAACTCCACCACCGTCATCGTTGGCCGAGCCATCCAAGGGATTGGGTGTGCAGGCGTTTTCTCCGGCTCCATGATCCTGCTTGTCGATAATGTCCCGCTACGCCGGCGCCCCATGTTCATGGGCATCCTTATGGCTGTCATGAGCATCTCGGCCATCATTGGGCCGTTGATTGGCGGCGCCCTGACAAGCAATGCTACCTGGCGCTGGTGCTTCATAATCAACATTCCGATTGGGATGGCCACTATTGTCATCCTCTGCTTCACCGTCAAGAACACCCCGGGCAAGCTGCATGCCACTGGTACGGCTGAGAAGATCAGGCATCTTGATCCCATCGGCGCAGTGCTACTCATCCCGTCGGTCATCTGCCTCGTCCTAGCACTCCAGTGGGGAGGCGCGCAGTTTCCCTGGAGTAACTGGCGCATCATCTTGCTCCTCGTGTTGTGTGGCGTCCTCGCTATCGCTTTCATTATCGTGCAGATCCTGATGCCTGATACGGCGACCATTCGCCCGGCCGTCGTCGGCCAGCGCACCGTCGCTTCCTGCTTCTACTATTCCACGTGCACCGGTGGCGCCATGATGGTGGTGGTGTACTGGATCCCCATCTGGTTCCAGTCCATCAAGAGCGCCAGCCCTGTGCAGTCCGGTGAGATGACCATCCCGCTCCTTCTGTCGCAATCTATAGGGTCGATTATGGCAGGCGTCCTAGTCTCACAGGTGGTCGGATACGCGTCGCCATTCATGCTTCTCAGCTCTATCATGATGGCGGTTGGGGGCGGTCTGCTCTCAACCTTCACCGTCGACTCCGGCTCCCCGCAATGGATTGGCTACCAGGTCCTCTTCGGCTTCGGTCTCGGTTTTGGCATGCAACAGCCCTCAACTGCAGTCCAGACTGTTCTGAAGGAGGAGGATATCCCATCCGCCGTCTCACTCATCTTCTTCGGCATGCAGCTCGGCGGGTCCATCTGTGTTTGCATCGGCCAAAACGTCCTCAACCAGGAGCTCATCAAGTCACTGACCGCGGCCGCCATCCCTGGCCTAGACCCCTATGCTGTCCTCAATACCGGCGCAACCGAGGTCAGGAACCTTGTCCACACCGATGCAGATCTGACGAAGCTGCTCCTTGCATACAACCACGCGCTGACCTCCGTCTTCTACGTGGCGACGGCCATCGGCGGGGCTGCCATTTTCGGTGCGGCCCTCGTGCAATGGAAGAGCGTCAAGGGTCTCAAGCCGACTCACTGAACTGTGATCGAAAAGGGGAACGAACTAGGATTCGGGCGGCGTTGCCATCCACATCATGTGACACGAGCACTAACACAGTATCTACCTTGTTGATTGGCATGCTCAAGGGGAGGTGGATTCGTTACACAATCAGACGGTATTGTATCTATGTATATTCATTCCATTCACAAACTTCATCCCACTCTCCTTGTACTCATAAGGCAGTAAGGCTCGATAATGGCTTATCAGGAGTAGCCCTATATTCATGTACTCAATAATCCATCCCTATCTACCTGCAACAACTGGCTATCGACTAGTGTGCAATTAGAGTTCGGCTCGCTAGTCAGAGTTGTCTACATTCTCCGTGCCGTGAACACGCTCTCCGTCCTTGAGTAGCGGAGTGAACCACCCAATCATCATCTGTGACTTCTTCGTATCTGCAAAGTTCTCGTGGTCCGGCCCTACTGTCTGCTTGAAGTAGGGATCCCCCTTCATGCGGACGAAGCATTCAATGTTTGGGAAGACGATTTGAATGGCACAATCGTATGGCGCGACGTTGGCAAACTGCGGGTCATATAACTGCTGCATAAGGGCTGGGGATTCGTCCGTCTTATGTGACTGACACCATGTGAGAAAGAGACATGAAGCTTTGGCAAGAACATTGATGTACGTACCATGCTCCAGTGGAGAAAGCCATACTTTTCCATGAGCCCAGAGACCAAAGGCCCATGTACATTGACCATATAGTCCCGATACTCTTCAGTACTCATCCCAGGTTTCTTGAACCCAAGGATGTTGAGGCATAGCAGTCTACCGTCCGATGCCATCTTCTTCAGGTTCTGTTTGGTGAAGACACAGGTTCGACAACTTTGAGGAATACACGAACGTGAGAGAAAGTATATCGGTAATAGAGAGTGAAAGGATGAGGAGAAGGACCAAGTTCAATCTATCAGCTCGAGGGGGGAGCTAAGAGTATCCTTCAAGACTTTAATCACACTTTACTAAGTTCGTACAGATTGCTCATCCGTCTAAGACCGGTGATGGGGGGGGTGGTTGGCGGGAGACAGGTAGGCTAATAGTGACTTCTTCAAAGACAAAAATACAACCCTAAAATAGAACAAAACGAGAACAAGAATAATAGGCAGCCTAACCCAGTTTCCTTTCGATACGCCAGCCACTTCATCATGTAACGTTACTGATATGCAGTATTCCTTCCCTTTCACATGCAGTCATCTCTCCCGTATTGACTTCTAGACTATTGATCATCCTCAACTTATTGTCCCCACAGAGCATCGGTATGGTGTGTTCGACTACGTATAGGTAGGTGGGTAGGTATTGATAATCACGTGACAAGCCACGCGAATAGTATAGGTGTCGTCTATGAGGCTTTTCCAATAGTCATCCAACTTGGTGATGATTGGCCAATACCGAGAACGTATTATTGATCGGTTCGCCAGCCCCATGCTAATATGTGATGACCTGGTTGTGCGACACGGCTCGGCTTACATATCGTCCGCAAGCTAGGGGTCTTTCTGCATGTGCATTGTGAGACACGGTATGTACCTACATCAATAAGATTTCGGGGATAATATCACGAGAACATCAGAGACCGGAATCCACCTATCCGTGTATGCCCTGGTGAATCCTCTTCAGCTGATACCCTGGGAGTCCAGGCACCCTTCAGCCCTGTGACGGCTGACCCGGCTGCAAGTCATCGCCAGCCAGGCGCATACGGTCGTCCCATTCTTGAGATAAGCCCCTCCATGCAACCGTTATGTTGGCAATCCTACTCCCTTGCCAACACGAGGCTGACTTACAGTTGCAGAATGGTGCGAGACAAGGCGTGTATTGTCATCCCTATATTACGATTGGTGGGCACAAGACCCGGAGCCCACCTTCAACTGGGGGAGACACATGGGGCCAAGCTTAGCCATTATCAAGCCCCGAGATATAGGCCCGAACCAGCAGTACTCGTAGCGTCATCATTTTTCTTTCACACGATAAGGGGGCCGTACCGCATCGACGATATTGTAAGACCATGTAGCAAGCGGCAGGAGAAAGCTCTTTGATGAATAGTTTAAGATGTCTGCCGTGCCCTTCCAGTTCATTAAACGTGTCTCATAGACCAAGTGTCACGGTCCTCCATCGTTGCCCTCTTCATAGTCCTTCATGACCCATTCGTTTAACCGTGTTACCATGGCGAATCAGTTTATCATCGCCTTCGGGGACCAAGCTGTCCCATATCACGCCGAGCTGCAGAGGCTCTTGGCCAACAAAGACAACTATACACTTGCAGCTTTTCTTTCAGAAGCCTACCATGCCCTGAAGTTTGAGATATCCCGACTGTCCCCTAGTCAGAGGGCCGAGTTGCCTAGCTCTTCGAGCCTCGCGGAGCTCTTGATTGCCCACCATTCGTCCCAAGTCCCGAGTTGCGCTCTTGATAGCGCTCTTGTTTGTTTACACCAGATTGCCTCATTCGTTTCGTGAGTACTGTCCTGATGAACCCGACTTGGCCCCGCTGACCAGTCACAGCTATATCAGTGAAACACAAACACAATATCCCCAACCATCGTCCGCTTGTTTGACCGGCAGCTGCATTGGTCTCCTGGCTGCTACGGCTGTTAGTTGCAGTCAAAACATTCTCGACCTCGTCTCTCTAGGTCCAGAATTTGTCGTCCTCGCCTTCAGGCTCGGTTTCCTCGTGCACAGCAAAACGAGGTCAGTCACGTTAGACTTGGACCGGTCTGCCTCCTTTTCCTCAGTGGTAGGTGGTGTTGACAGAGACGACGCATCCCGTCTTGTCGACGCTTACTGCCAGTCCGAGGGCCTCTCAGCATCAGGCCGTATCTACATCAGCGCCATTGGCCATGGAAGCGTCACGATTTCTGGCCCTCCGACCCAGATACGCCAGTTTCTCTCTCAGAACCCCACGCTCAAGTCGGTAAAGGTCCCGGTTAACGGATTGTTCCATTCCCCACATCTTTATGCAGCTACCGACGTCGAGGCCCTCGTGGGAGCCGTCAACACCCACTCCCGAAAGAGAGTTTCCCGACTAGACGTCTTGTCTAATTCAGACGGACAAAAGCTTTCCTCCCGATCTTGCGAGGCGCTCCTGCAGACTGCAGTCTGGGAGATCCTATCCAAGCAACTGCGATGGGACCTCATAGTAGAGAGTGCATCCGCTTTGCTGGCGCACTCAGAGGCTTCAGAAGTACACATTTTACCCTTCGCCTCGGGAAGTGTACAGAGCCTCGCCGCCGCCCTCCGTCAGCCTGGGACCAAGGCCGTTAAGGTTCTTGACACCGTCATCAGAGCCCGGAGCGGCGAAAGCCTTCCAAATGAGAGGGCATCCAACAGATCCAAGATCGCCATCATTGGATTTTCAGGGAGATTTCCTGAGGCCGACGACAATGAAGAGTTCTGGCGACTTCTTGCCTCTGGGCTCGATGTTCATAAAGAGATCCCTAAAGACCGCTTCGACCCCAGGGCGTACGTCGACCCCACAGGGAAAAGGAAGAACACCAGCGGGGTGACGAAGGGCTGCTTCTTGAAACAGCCCGGCCTCTTCGACTCCCGTTTCTTCGGCATGTCGCCAAGAGAGGCGGAGCAAGCCGATCCTGCCCAGCGATTGGCTTTGATGACAGCTTATGAAGCCATGGAAATGGCCGGCGTTGTCCCTGACGGGACGCCCTCGACACAACGGGATCGAGTTGGTGTCTTCTACGGAACTACTAGCGATGACTATCGGGAGGTGAATAGCGGCCAAAATGTGGATACCTATTTCATCCCTGGCGGTAACCGCGCATTTATCCCCGGCCGGATTAACTACCATTTTCGCTTTACTGGGCCAAGCTTCGACGTTGACACGGCCTGCTCCTCTAGTCTTGCTGCTATTCAGTGCGTATCCCTTGTTCTTCATTCGTCCCCTTTTCTAGCCACTTCAGGCACTTTGAGGTTGTCTCCCGAGTTTATAAGCTTTTAAGGCGAGCGGCCACGGTTCTTGGAAACTCCTAAAAAGGATACTTACTAACACTGAACTGTGTATAGCATTGCTTGCAACTCATTATGGAGGGGTGACTGCGACACAGCCATTGCCGGAGGGACCAACGTCATCACAAATCCCGACAACTTCGCCGGCCTGGATCGTGGCCATTTCCTGTCTCGCACTGGTAACTGTAACACGTTTGATGACGGTGCGGACGGGTACTGCAGAGCAGAAGCAGTAGCCACCGTCGTCCTCAAACGGCTCGAAGATGCCCAAATTGACGGTGATCCCGTATTTGGAACGATCCTTGGGGCTTACACAAACCACTCGGCCGAGGCTGCGTCTATCACCCGGCCGCATTCGGGCGCACAACGAGCCATCTTTCAAAAGATCTTGACTTCCTCCGGCGTCGAGGATTCGGATGTCAGTTATGTTGAGATGCATGGGACCGGCACTCAGCATGGCGATGCGTGTGAGATGGACTCGGTCCTGAGCGTCTTTGCCCCTGAAAGTTCACGCCGCGACGATTCTCTATACCTCGGGTCAGCCAAGGCCAACATCGGACACGCCGAGTCGGCGTCTGGAGTTGCGTCTCTAATCAAAGTGCTCCTCATGAGTGCGTGAGCCCCAACTCTCTGAAAGTAGGATTTGACTGCTGACTCCGAAATCTATGTAGTGGAAAAGAACATGATTCCTCCTCATGTGGGCATCAAGACCAGGATCAACAGAAACTTCCCCACCGACCTCGCTCAGCGAAATATTCATATCGCTATGCAGCCAACTCCTTGGACCCGACCAAGCGAGAAGCCGCAAGGGAGACGAGCGTTCGTCAACAATTTCAGCGCAGCCGGTGGAAACTCTTCAGTGCTACTTGAAGATGCCCCACTGGCACAAGCTGACCGTTCGACCGAAGACCCGCGGCCGTTGCATATGGTCGCTGTGTCGGCGAAGACCCAATCATCCCTAAGACGTAATATCCGTGTACTTCGAGAGTACCTAGACACCCATCCGGACCTGCCTGTAGGCTCGCTCTCATTCACGACCACGGCACGCCGTATCCACCATAACTTCCGCGCGATTGTCTCTGGTACTGGCATCAATGACATCCGCAAAGCCCTCCAAACGGCAGAGGCGAAAGAGCAGTTCCTATCTACTGCCGCCGCCGGTACGAGTGCCGGGTTCTGTTTCACAGGCCAAGGGTCGCAGTATCTCGGCATGGGCCGCCAGCTTCTCCAGATCCCACAGTTTCGCTCCGCGTTGGTGGGCCTCGACGACATTGTCCGCATGCAAGGCTTTGAGTCTGTTATCCCGATTATAGACGGCAGCTGTACTACCTCCCTGGACGAGCTTCCACCAGCGACCCTACAGCTGTCCATTACCTGTCTTCAAGTAGCACTGGCGAAGTTTTGGAAAGCACTCGGGATCAGTCCACAATTCGTAGTGGGACATAGCCTCGGGGAATACGCTGCTATGAACATTGCTGGCATACTTTCCGATGCGGATACTATTCACCTCGTTGGCACTCGGGCATCGTTGTTGGAAAAGCACTGCTCCATCGGAACCCATTCAATGCTTGCGGTGAAAGCCTCTGTCGCGAAGGTCGGTCCGCTTATAGCGTCTCGCCCAGCGCTGGATATTTCCTGCATCAATGGCCCGGAAGAGACAGTTGTCGGCGGACCAAGCAACGAGATTCAGTCTTTCGCGAACATCCTCGCTGGCCTGTCGATAAAGGGGACGGAGCTCAAGGTGCAATTTGCCTTCCATTCCGCGCAGGTAGAGCCCATGCTCGAAGCTTTCCGGCATAGCTGCCGTTCCATCGTGTTCAAGGACCCCACTACTCCTATAGTATCCCCAACCCTGGGCAGATTGATCACCAGTGCGGCCGATTTTGGGTCACCGGCTGTCTATTTGAGCCGTCACTGTCGAGAGACCATCAACTTCAGTGGGGCGTTGCAGTGTGCAAGCGACTCACACGCCCTCTCCGAAAAGATGGTCTGGCTTGAGATTGGGCCTCATCCGATCTGTTCTAACATGCTCAAGGGTATCCTCGGGTCTCGGATCAAAGCCTTCCCAAGCTTGCGACGTAACGAAGATGCATGGAAGATCTTTGTCTCAACCTTGAATGCCCTTTACGAATGTGGCCTTTCGATCAACTGGAATGAATATCACAGTGGCTTCAAGGGGGCTCTACGTGTCTTACGACTACCGTCTTACCAGTGGGAGTTGAAACAGCACTGGATCCCTTATATGTATGACTGGTGCTTGACCAAGGGTGATGCGCCAGCACAGGGCCATTTATCTTTACCCGCACCCGACTCGGAACCGGAGCAACAGTGCCTTACATCATCCGTTCAAGTGATCATAGGCGAGGAGCATTCCAGGAACGAGGCATGGGTCACGGCTCGGTCTGACCTCAAGCATCCTGACCTACAAGCCCTTCTTCAAGGACACAAGGTTAATAGTCGACCGCTGTGCACCTCATCCGCATATGCTGATATGGCGTTGACGCTGTTCGGACGCCTTCTAGAGAAGTCATCTCTCCCCAACAAATCGGATATTGGTATTGAAGTTTCCAACATGGCTGTTGATAAGTCCCTCATCCTGAACGACGATGAGCCAGTTCAACTCATTGAAATCAAAGCCTCTGCCAATTGGCAAACTCAGACGGCATCCTTGAGCGTTTCGAGTGTTTCGAAAGATGGAAAGACAATTGCTAACCACGCGAGCTGCACCGGGGTGTTCACCAAAAAGAGCCAGTGGATGGCTGAGTGGAGGCGTCGTGAATTCCTAGTAAAGTCAAGGATCGAGTATTTGCAACAATCGATCCACGATGATTCCGACTCAGCTCATCTCATCAAGACAGGGATGTTTTACAAGCTTTTCAGCGCTCTCGTGGACTACGACGATTCTTTCAAAGGCTGTCGTGAGCTGATAATTCGATCAGCTGACCTCGAGTGCACCGCGAAGGTCAGGTTCAACACGCCATCAGGGGAGTCTGGCAAGTGGACGTGTCCTCCTTATTGGATCGACAGCTTGGGCCAGGTTACCGGATTCACAATGAACGGCAACGATGCAGTTGACTCGAAGAATCAGGTCTATATCAACCACGGATGGGAGAGCATGAGAATCGTGAAGACTTTGTCCCCAGAAACGACTTACCGAACTTATGTCAAAATGCATAAGAGCGATGTCAGTTCGTACTCAGGGGATGTCTATGTCTTGGACTCGGATGAGATCGTCGCCGTATACGAAGGCGTCACGTTCTCCGCCATCAAGAGGAAGGTTCTCGACCTTGTGCTTCCAGGCCCAGCAAGCTCTAAGCTTGGCGCGATTCACCAAGCTCGCCCTGTCGTGGTGGAGAAGATCCAAGAACCAGTGGCAACGCGGCCGATCACCCAGCCTCCCGCTCTGTTGAAGCCCGAGGAAGAAGACATCGGGGCGGATAAGATCAAAGCATTGATTTCAGACGAGGTCGGCGTTTCCGTAACTGAGTTAGAAGACGGCGAGGACCTGGTGAATTTCGGTGTTGATTCACTTCTCTCGCTCACAATGGCGGACCGTATTCGCGAGGAGTTTGGTGTGGTGATCGACTCGGCTTCGTTCATGGACGGGCTCACCGTTGGAGATCTCATCCGACTCATTACTGGCGAGCCAGCATCTCAGGAATCATCTGCACCTTCGACCCCGCCCCCAACCGAAGGATTGATCTCGATGGTGCACACGGTACCATCAAGCGCATCTCTTTCTAACGTTTCCGATCTTCCCGGCGGCGAGTTGGAATGCCATTTCGAAGACAACGAGAAATCGCTTACTAGGTCATCAATAAGTGAGTCCACGCAGACCCTGAGACACGATTGATCCTGGAAACTACCTAGTCGCTAACCTGGGTATTTATTCCCCATCTACAGTTGAAATCACGATGTCACCCGGAATACCGAAGCCGGTACCGGTCGCAACGCCACCAGCCACCTCAGTTCTCCTGCAGGGAAATCCTGCGACCGCTACCAAGACACTCTGGCTGTTCCCAGATGGATCGGGCTTAGCCAGCTCATATCTGCCGCTTCCAGACATCGACGCCAGGTCCGTCGCGGTGTATGGGCTCAACAGCCCCTATGTCAAGCGCGCCGAGGACATGAAGTGCACGTTCCCGGAGCTTACAGCGGTCTACCTCGCGGAGATACGCAGACGCCAGCCAAGCGGGCCGTACTTCCTAGGCGGCTGGTCGGCCGGCGGCATCTGTGCATACGACGCTGCTCGCGACCTTGTGGCGGCGGGCCAAGACGTAGAGCGGCTCATCTTGCTTGATAGTCCGAATCCGATCGGGCTCAAGAAGCTTCCCTCGAGACTGTACGATGACTTCAACCGACTCGGCCTGTTTGGGTCGCCGGGCAAGAAAACACCGCCCTCGTGGCTGCTGTCGCACTTCTTGGCGTTCATCGACGTCCTGGACACGCACCAGCCGCGGCCCTTCGTGGGAAGGAGGCCCTTGAAGACCTGGGTCATCTGGGCCGAGGACGGGGTGAGCGAGGACGGGTCGGTTGAGATACGGCCTGACGATCCGGACAACATGAGATGGTTGCTGAGGAAGCGTGTGGATCTAGGCCCAAACGGCTGGGATCAACTTGTTGGGAAAGATAATATCACGATTGAGGTGCTTCAAGAGGCTAATCACTTCAGCATGATGACGGAGGCTGCCGCCGATCGGGTCAGTAGTTTCATCACGAGGGCGATGGATTGAATTTTGATGACAACATTGTAGTAGGTATACTGTTAAGTTGTAATATTGTTTTCCAATGCAATCACCCACCCAAGGGGGATGGGGATCAGAACAGAATCAGGGCCACGGGTTTTACCAATATTATAGTACAGTTAGACTGATAGGAGGACTTTAGATAGGTATGGACATACGTGATTATGATTTATTTCGGTATAATAGCACAAGCGTAGAGAATAGTCGATATATTTCAGTGACTTGACCCATTCTTGATTGGCTTAGTGATGTTTTGTTTTCGGACGTATTCCCTTGGGCGTAATCGACCGTGGCCTGTCAGATAGCTATACTCATACCTGTAGGTGTATAGGCTATAGCCACATGACTACATCGTCTGCCTCATGTAGGTTGGGACTCAGATTAGGTGAGAGGTAGTACAAGATTTACCATGTATAATAGGCTAGACCTCAAGCCTAGGCATAGAAAAATATGATTATATTATTTACTTGTGTCTGGAACTTTTTGCCACTTTATATTCTTGTAAAAGAAAAAGAAGGAAAGAAAAAAATGGATGGTTTTGTTGGAGCCTTTTATTTCAGCAGGGAAGTCATTAACGTGTAACTGGATGTTTCATGTTTACGATTCTTGTAAATAATCTGAAGTTTAATCATTTGGTTCAATCACACGGTGAGGGAATTATTATACTCTAGATAGCTAGAAATATTTGGAAGTGCAGTTCTTGATAGCTCCTTAGGTATCGATTAATGTTCCCAACCCCTGATTTATGAAGCAAAATTTCTGTAAAGTAAAGCTCGCGTTCTGTCAGGTGCTTCTCGATATCAAGTCCTCTCTCTAAGTCTATTAAAAAGCAGATCCCCATATTATCCACGTCTTCTTTTCCGAAACGCCACCCATAATAAATACATATCATACTGAGCACACATATAGTGATAAGCAGTACGTTTTTTCTAGACTCATGCTTTGCATACGTCGAAAATGCAATAATGATGACAACTCTAATATGAAATACTTGCGAAATATCTTGATGCTTTTGTTGTGTATCGTAAGACTTATGTCCTTAGCGTTGCATCCAGGCTCCCGCATTATCTCTTTTTCTAAGAAACCGCAAGCGTTGTAGCATTGAGACGGTGAGTAACTCAGGAAAGGTTCTACTCGGTAGGATGTACTAATTCCCAGCGTGTCATATGTTTGCCTTCCTAACCATGGCAAGGCTGTCAGGATGAGATTATTGGGCAAACGGGCAATCCTCCCTAGGTATGCCCAGACTCTTTAGCATTTGACTAGGTAAGTAGACAGACCAAACCCCATCAAGACCGCCATACCCAAGCATCTACATATCTGTACCGGGCTTGAGACAAAGGTGGATTTACCCTCCGTTACTTTTATGAACATTTCCGAGTCGCGTCGTTCAGGCATTCCTGCTTGACATATAGCCTACTCGCTCGATGCCTATTTTTCCTTTGGAAGATGGAGGCAGCCAGCAGGGTGGCAATTTTTGTCAGAAGGGGGTAGATGGTTTGTATTGAAGCTATATCAAATCTAGGATCTGCCTTGCCGACTAGATTCTCCCTAGCTTCCCTCGGCGGGCTTCAGTTCTTTTATAGCTAGCGTTCCTTCCCAAAGCAGTAATCCTATAGCGCCGATAGCGCCGACAGCCTTGTTGCTATTTGCTGTCTGCGTTGCTACCTGGGATTTTCGTATCTGCAAAGCCTTATATATTACAGCCCAACTGCCTCGTTACATGCCTTGTCTCGTCCAGTTACTCCTAATGTATGTAGGTTTTTATAACACTATCTTTTTTTTTTAAGACTCGTTTTAAGTCGTTATTTAATTTTGAAATTTCGAAAGGCTTTTGGATTAGTCACTCCTAGTGTGTGTGGGTCCCTATGACACTACCTCCCCCTTCTTCAAGACTCGTCCCGAGTCGTCACTCAACCCTGGGGTCTCGAGGGGCTTCTGGATTCCTCTGGTGGAATTCGGAGAGGAGAACTCGCGTGGGTTCGTAGAAGTGTTCGAAGGGTTCCCAAGTCCAGTCCTTCTTCCGTGGCCATCCTTCCCACTTCGTGAGATACCGTACTCCTTTGTCTGTCATCGTAGATGCCATGATCTTGTCAACGTTGTATCCGTCGACAGCCTGATCCTTGTTGGCCTCCTCTAGGACCTCCTTGGGGTCGGGGAGTGGTCTGCCACCGGATTTATACGGCTCGATGAGGGAGACATGGAAGGTATTGTGGATTCGCCATTTGGAAGGGAGCTTCAGACGGACTGCCGTAGGGGAGATGACTTTGTCGACTTGAAAGGGACCTAGAAGCTTGTGGTCGAGTTTCTTCGAAGGTCGTCGGGTCTTGACGTTCTTGCCGTTCAGCATGACAAGCTGTCCTTGCTCGAAGGGAGGGGAGTCCTTCCTCTTCTTGTCGGAGTACTTCTTCATTCGGTCTTGCGATAGTCCGAGGAGTTCTCGCGTTTCCTCATACAAGTTAGTCATCCAGTGAGAGTACAGCTCACTAGCAGGATGCTTCGGTCCTCTTCTAGGCGGATTATTAGCTGAAGGGTGGAACCCGTAGTTCGCGTAGAAAGGGGAAACTCGAGATGAGGAGGAAGAAGTATTATTGTAGGCAAACTCAGCTGTAGGGAGAAGGGCAACCCAGTTGTCCATTTCAGGATTCACGAAGGCCCGTAGGTACGCTTCGATAGTCTGGTTCGTCCTCTCCGTCTGGCCATCAGTCTGTGGGTGAAAGGCAGTGCTCATTCTGGCCCTTATTCCAATTGACTTGTCAGTGCCTTCCAGAATTTGGACGTGAATCTTGAGTCCCGATCTGAAACTATGTCCAGTGGTAACCCATGCATTCGCCAGATCTCCTTAGTGAAGATTCGGGCTAGGTTTTCTGCCGACTGCTCTCCTCTCTTGAGGGGGATGAAGTGCGCCATCTTAGTGAACCTGTCCACTATCACCCACAGCTGGTCGCAGTCTTCCGACAAGGGAAGGTCCGTGATGAAGTCCATCGAGATAGACTGCCAAGGTGCGTAGGGGAGTTCCAACGGCTGAAGCTTTCCGTAGGGGGAGTGTCGAGGTGCCTTATTTTTCTGGCAGTCTGGGCATCCTTCGACGTACTGAACAATCTCAGCATCCATCTGGGGCCACCAGAAGTTCCTTCGGATGAGCTCAATGGTTTTCGTCTGTCCCATATGACCGGCTACCTTGGTGTCGTGTTCAGACTCGAAGATGGCTTTCTTGAGGTCCTCATTGTTGGGTACCCAAAGGCCGTGATCGTGGTAGAGAAGTCCTTCGTCTGAGATCGAATCGGAATCTCCTAGGTTGACTAGTCTTGCTTGGTAGACTTCGTCTCCTGAGGCTGAGCTTCTTACTTGGTCCAGAAACTCAGAATTCCATCCCACGTGAGGGAGGCTTTGCAATCGTAAGGAAGATACCAACATGGAAGGGGCGAAATGTTTTTCTTGTAGTACCGTCCTAATGGGCTGGTACTCACTTCCCCCTTTTTCAGGACGATACTCCGAGCGTCGAGATAGAATGTCAGGCTTGGTGTTGTTCTTGCCTGGTCGGAAGTGCACGATGAAGTCAATTCCCGCAATCTCTTGCGCCCACCGTGCTTGTCTTCGGTTGAGCGTCTTCGTAGTCGTGAAGTGGATGAGATTGTGGTGGTCTGAGTAGACTTGTATTGTGTGCTTCGCTCCTTCCAGGTGCCTGCGCCATTGCTTGAAGCTATCAATGATCGCGAGAAGCTCCTTGTCGTAGATCTCGTAATTGATCTCCGTTGGTGAGAACTTTCGAGAGTGGAAGGCGACGGGGTGAAGGCGGCCGTCGTCTCCTATCTGAGACAGGACAGCGCCCAATGCGAAGTCCGATGCGTCGACTTCTAATTGAAATTGCCGTGACGGATCGGGGTATGCGAGGATTGGGGCGGTCGTGAAGGCCGTCTTCAGAGTTTCGAACGCTTCTTCCATCTCTGGGTTCCATGTCCAGTTCTTTGGATCACCAGCAGTGGAGGTGGTGAGAGGTCTTGCGACTTTGGAGAAGTCCTTGATAAATCGTCGGTAAAAGTTGGCGAAGCCGATGAACGATTGGACGTCCTTCATGCTTTCAGGTCTCTTCCAGGACAGAACTGCCTCGACCTTCTCCTTCGACATCTTGATCCCGGTTGGAGAAATGATATAGCCTAGGTATTCGACTTCTTGTTGTTGCCAGGCGCACTTGTCCGGAGCGACGGTGAGTCCGTTGTCAGCGAGTCGCTTTAACACTTCTCGGACTAGTTCGTCATGCTCCTCCAATGAGTCGGCGTAAATGAGAATGTCGTCGATGTAGGCAATGACTCCTCGGTCGAGTAGGTCTCTCAAGATGTGGTTGATCATGTCTTGGAAGGTTGCAGGTGCATTGGTGAGGCCGAAGGGCATGACCGTGTATTCGAACAGTCCATACCTGCATCGGAAGGCGGTTTTCCATTCGTCGCCTTCCTTGATTCGGATGAGGTGGAAGCCATTCTTCAGGTCTAGCTTGGTGAACCATGTGGCCGTACTGATGCGTTCTTGCAATTCCTTCATCAACGGGAGAGGGTATCGATTGGGCTTGGTGATTCGATTCAGACCTCGGTAGTCCACACACAATCGGAGACCTCGACCATGCGGCTTTGGCACGAAGAGAATGGGAGAGGATGCAGAGGACTTGGATCGGCGTATCTTGCCGGTCGCAAGCATTTCCTCTAACCAGGCTCTGAGGAGTTCTAGCTCTTTTTGGTTTAGAGCGTACATGGGTCCCCAGGGCGGTTGCTTCCCGTCCATTATGTCGATAGCGTGGTCATAAGGTCTGTGCGGAGGTAATTTCCGAGCTGCTTCTTTGGTCATGATCTGCAGGAAGTCTCGGAATTTCTCGGGAACCTTGAGAAGAGCCTTCGCATCTTCCTCTGTGAATGAAACTGTGCCAATGACGATGGCATCAGGGCAGAGAGCCACATCCTTGTCGTAAGTGAAGGAGATGTCGTTGACTTGGTCCTTCGTGCAGTTCTTGCGACAATAGCTGGACTGAAATGAGAGCTTCTTGCCTTGGTCCTTCCAAAGGTCGGTGGGTTCATGCTTAGCTATCCACCAGTATGGGAGGATCACATCGCAGTCTTCGTCAAGAGGGGAGGCTTCCATCGAGAGTCTGTCGTGATGGCTACCTCGCCTCAGGATTAGATCAGGTGCGAAATGAGTCCCAGTGTCTTTGGTGACTTCGTTGTTGAAGGCGCGGATGGGCAATGGAGTGGCTCGTTCAATCAGAGGGATGTGGTTGACTTGAGCAAAGGCTCGGTCAATCAGAGGTACCGAACTACCTGAGTCCATGAGTACTCGGACAGGTACATTCCTTTTTCCGAGAATGATCATCATGGGCGTTATTGGTCTGTGCCCGATGCGCGGCTTTTTGGCTTGGGCAGACGCGTCAGAGTCAGCTGGGCGCTTAACTCCCGAGACGGCGGCTATTGGCGGCGGCTCGTCCTCGGAGTCTAGCGCGCGGTACATCTGTCTGACTTCCCGCGGAAGCGCACTACTGGCGCGTCTGGGAAGCGATGGTACAAACACCCTTGTTGCGCTAGCCAGGTGGGCCCCGCCTGTCGACCGTTTCTCCCTCACCGGCGTTGTGGGGCGGTCTACTGAAAATCCTCCGTCTCTGACTCAAAACGGTCTTCGTCTTGAAACGGATTGAAATTGGCGGCGGCAGTCTTTGGCTTCTTAGCCTCGGGTGGCTGCGCGTCCTCAGTCGGTTCTTCCCTTCGTCTTTTGGTAGAGCCGACCTTGGGCACTGCAGGTAGGTCCGTTCCGTGAATGTTCTTCTTGGCGAAACACTCTCGTACCTTGTGGTTGTCTCGTCCACATCGGATACATTGCTTGTTCTCTTGCTTGAACTGATCGATGTCTTTCTGGTCGACACCTTCGAGGGCAGTCTTGACATTAGGCCATGCGGCTTTCTTGTCAGCAGGGGCGGAATTCCTGTTGTCCTTGTGAGGAGCGGTAGGTTCCCGGGGAGTCTTCGGCGCCTTGTCCTTAGGTCTGTCCGGCTTCTTAGACTCCTTCGAACCGGACTCTTCTTTTTTTGGCGCAGCCGGGTTCGCTTTCTTCGCCTCATGAACTTTTCCTGCTTCTTTGACAGCAGCCAGGAATTCCTCGTCGTGGTCAGGGACTCCTCCGAGTCGGGAATAGACAAGATCGAAAACTTCTACAGGTAGAGCGGCAAACACGGTCTCCTGCAGCTGTGGACCAGTCAATCGGGCTTGAATGTTGAGGTCGATAATACGGGTGATGTAGTGCGTAATGTCCCCGTTGTACTTGAGCGACTTCAAAGCCCGAAGGTTCTTGAGTGGTTCGGCTGAATCGTGAAACCGTTCCTTGATCGAGTTCTCGTAGCTTGTCCAATTGTCCTGGAGATGCGTACTCTCCAAGGTCCTGACTCGTCCTTGGTGCCAGTCTAGGGCACGATCAGTGAGCAAGGATCCGACCCACGCGATCTTGGATCTGTCATCCTCAAATGAATCCTGGTAAATGTCGAGGTATGCCTTGACAGACATCCACCAGGTACGGAACTTGTCCATTCTCTTGCCATCGTAGGTAGGTGGCTTGTTCATCTGAGGCTGAGAGTTCCGCTTGCCGAGAGCCTTGATCAGGGTCCCGAGCAAGGATGCGTTAGAGCCGGAGTCTGGCATGGGTCCAGGGGAGCCTGGATTGCCAGGATTGCGAGGGTTGCGTGGGGGGCCTCGTCCTCCACCACGACCACCGTTGTTGTCATGGTCGTCGTCGCTTCCGTCACTGTCTCCTGGGTTGGCTCCAGGTCGCTGAGACGTGGAGGCCCACTTGGCCGCTCCTTCTTTCAAGCGTCTTCGTTCTTCCTTGGCTCGATGTTTCTCAGCCAATAGAAAGACGTCGCTATTATTGAATTCAGGAGGGATGACGTCTCGGGTCCTAGTGGTTGATAGGAAGGGACTGGACATCATTGGCTCGTTGGAGATGGATGTGCGGGGGCGGTGTGAGAAGGCCCGGGGTCTTGCAGATGGCTGTGGAGTTCCACGGAGACTAGTAGTCTTGGCTCGTTCTCGTTGGCCAACTGCTTGGAGGATCGACTCCACATCGACCTGACCGCCTTGTTGTTGGCGCAGGGCCTCGTTGGTGACTTCCTGGGCGATGGCGCGAATCTGATCCGCACGGTCCTGTGCGACCTGTCCGAGTCGAACGTTCTGGTCAGTCATTTTGGTGATGACATCGGCGAGGGTCGCATCGGCCGTTCCTGCCCATTCTTCGACGGCTTGGGTGCGTCGGTTGAGGCCGAGCTGTTGTTGATGGAGGGCGTTCATAGCCTGGATAGACTGCTGTCTGAACTCCTCTTGGGCGGCGTAGGCTCGGTCGAGCTTGTCGAGGGCTTCGAGTCGCTTCTTGTTGTCGGTGGTCACTTTGGCGATCTCCTTCCAGACTGATTGGGCGAAGCGGTTGCTGGCTTCGATGACTTGTCCCTTGAAGTCTCCTAGTTCTTCCGAGACCACTCCTTGACTCTGATGGGCTTGAGTCATGGCTTGGGCGAGGATCTCGTAGTTCTGTCGGAGTTTGTCGATTTTGTCGGACACAGTCTTGTCGGCGATGGAGGTGCTTTGGGCACGGGTCATGGCGAACTCGAGAGCTTCGTCTAGCGCAGCGTCCATGCGTTGCTTGAGTTCAACCATCCATGGGGTAGGATCCTGGATGGTGATCTGGGCTATGTGCCAAGGGGGTCTGGACGTCTTCCATAATGGCGTCAAAGGTAGGGGGTGGTGTACAGAACAAGAGTTCCGTCCTTCTCCTTCGGTGGAGGCGATGGGTTCGTTGGGGTTAGACATGGTGTCAGATGAAGATGATAATGATGATGAGGGTAGTTGATGATGGCTTCTTGCGAGGGATAATCCGGCGCAAAGATGTAGATTTGATATAATGTCAGAAGGGGTGGATGGTTTGTATTGAAGCTATTTGGCTTTTTGCGAGAAATAATCCGGCGCAAAAATATAAATTTAATATAATGTCAGAAAGGGTAAATGGCTTGTATTAAAGCTATATTAAATCTAAAATCTGCCTTGCCGACTAGATTCTCCCTAGCTTCCCTCGGCGGGCTTCAGTTCTTTTATAGCTAGCGTTCCTTCCCAAAGCAGCAATCCTATAGCGCTGATAACGCCGACAGCCTCGTTACTATTTGCTGCCTGCGTTACTACCTGGAATTCTCGTATCTGCAAAGGCCTTATGTATCACAGTCCAACTGCCTCGTCACATGCCTCGTCTCGTCCAGTCACTCCTAGTGTGTGTGGGTCCCTATGACAATTTTCAACATGAAACAAACTTAACATTCACTTGGCAGCTGCTTGGATAAGTATCGATAACAGTATGGGTGTTCAAATGGATGTGGCATACCTACCTAGGTTGAGTAAGTACTCGCTATGCGGTGGGATAGGGCCGGCATTTACTATCTCGATCAAGTGTTTCTCAGAAAGCTTGACACGATTAGGAACTTTCCTAGATCTGACAGAAGAAAGTTACGTGTAATTTTCAGGTGAGCCTTATGCTTTGTGTGCGGTTGTCAGTTGACAAGCCCATTGTCTCCCGGCGCTGGAGCCTGTCTCTCGAGGTCAAAGAGATAGGTATAGATTGTTTCAGGGGCACGGTCGAAGCAGTGGACCTCTAGGTACCTTAGGGCCCATTTTGCGCAATAAGCATGATTATGGTTATGTACAAAAGCTTTGGCCAAGTGACCTGTGGTCGCTGATGGTCCATGCTTTTTCGGAATATCCAAAGGCACGTGACGTCGGCGATACGGCGCCGATGGGGTGCCGATGGGATGCCGATAGGGTAACTAATAATGTAATTGGTAGGCTTATAACCAAATATCCCTGCAGCAAACCTATCTAAAGTAATGGGTTTAAATTATGTTAAAATAATTATTGAAATAAAACTTATTTATTGGGTGCATTGCTAATAAAGAATTTAGCGAAATAAGTAAGACCCGTATATCATCCGTGCATTAATTATAATACCTCCAATACAAGCCCTACCGATACATTATCGGAATAACCTCCACAGCCACCCACAGCCACATCGCCGCCACATCAGGTCATTCACTCGCCACAAGCCCGATTGGGACGTAATAATCATCCATGCTTATCACGCAATACAGCCCCTTAGGTTAGGTACCTAGGTAGGCAGCATATGGGCGGGGAACATTCAGGTATGGTGGAGGCAATACCGTGTTGGCGTACCGTGTAGGCACCGTATTATTCCGTCTCTTACCCTAGGTACAGTTTACGTGAGGTGAGGTCGTAAAGGCCAATTGACCTCAGTGCCCAATTACCCCGCTGCCGACAGCCTTGAATCTAGGTTCACGTGCAGGTGATACTCGTAACTCCGATACAGTAATAATTCCACCCAAAACACCACATCGATAGATTGCACGCATCCAGCCCGCACAGTCCACTCCAACATATCCAATCCCGTCGAGCTGACTGACGTTTCGTTACCTTGCTTGCAGCTCGCCCTGCCTGCCTGCTTGTCGACTCACTGGACGCGGAGGCCGTGCATTTTCGCTTCATCATTTCTCCATTCTTCCCTTTTTCCTTTCTTTCCCAGGCCTTACTGTGCAGTAGAGAGAGAGAGAGGCCGTGGCCGAAGAGATACCCAAATGCGACAAATACGACAAATAAACTGAACACGCACTACCCAAACGCACACGCCCACCATCGTCCACCATCGTCCACCATCGCTCACCTGCGTCGGAATTGCATACATAATACCTACCTTCAGGGCTGTTACCTACTTCCTGACGAGGTACAGCACCACTGCGCCCATCCTTGCCTCTGATTGGCTCCTGCCCAGGGGGGAAAGACTGGCCCTGCCCAATTGTTACAGCTCCGAGTCGAGAGCAGACCTCCCAATACCTCACACACAACCCTCACAACGCCAACAGAGGGAACAAGAAAACCCAGATAAATAGACGAGATTCCACCAAATACGCCGACAAGAGCAGAAACAGTGGCAGCCCACCAGCCCCACCCATCTACAAGCTGCCTGTATTCCGAGCGGCCAACCCAGCGAAGGCGGCGAACATCCGAGCATCCTGTATGCCGTATCCTACAACTTGCGCTCGTGACACATCTATAATTCCAACCCCATCCCTGCCTTCCCTGTGCCGGTACAGATACAGCCCAGCCGGCGCAGTGATTTCGGGCCGGGTGCCCATCACGAGTCAGGATGTTTTGGAGATTTGGCGGCTACGCCAACATCTCTGCCATCGATACCATTCTTGACAAACCCGACTTCCAACTCGAGGACCTCCTAGATGAGAGCGATTTGATCCAGGAGCTTAAGCAGCACAATACCAAACTCATCGAATATCTACGTGAAGAGAGGGTTCTCGAAAGGCTTCTTGAATATGTCATCGCCCCGAAGCTCGAGCCCGTAGAAAGCCCCGACGACGATCAGGAGGAGGAGAAGAAGGGAAAGACGAGGGGCCTGTCCTTCACCCGCCCACGCGCCTCGTCCAAGACCACCAATGACGAGCCCGCCGCCGACGAGGATGAAGTCGAGAAGAAGCGGAACAGGTATGCCTATGTCGCGTCCGAGGTCTTGTCCTCCGACAACTGGTCCATCTACGAAGCCTTGATGGAGAACCAGGCCCTCTTGCGCGGCTTCTGGAACTTCTTGCAGCGCCCCGCCCCGCTGGATCCTCTGCAAGCGAGCTATTTCACCAAGGTGAATGAATCGTTGTTTGACAAGAAGACTGAGGAGATGCTAGGTCTCCTCAAGTCGCTTGGCGATGCCGTCCCTGATATGCTGCGCCATGTCGACTGTCCCATGATTATGGATCTGTTGCTGAAGATTATCAGCCTCGAAAGAACGGACAGCGGCCAGGGTATAGTCGAGGTATGTTTCTAAACTGGCTGTGGTAAACCTGGCAGTCCGTACTGACATAAAACTTTGCCATTGCAGTGGCTCTATACCAAAGACGTCATGCCGACGCTTCTCTCGTTCCTTGGCCCGGAATATAACTGGGCAGTCCAAACATCCGCTGGAGACTTTATTAAGGCTATCATCACCGTCTCGGCCAACGCCTCGCAGAATGACCAGGCTTGCATCGGGCCCAACGAACTCACGCGCCAGCTCGTGTCCAGGCCTTGTGTTGACAAGCTTGTTGGGTATATGCTTGGCGGTGGCAACACTTTGACCGTCGGTGTGGGGATCGTGATTGAGGTCATCCGAAAGAACAATTCGGATTATGATCCAGATGTCGGAACCGATTCCAACGCCTTGCCCTCCAGCCGTGACCCCATTTACCTCGGTACTCTTCTGCGGCTCTTTGCTGACCATGTGCCCGACTTCATGTCGCTGATCCTCAATGCCCCCGCCCAAAGGCAGCGACTGGACTCTACCTTTGGAGATAAGATCGAGCCCCTCGGCTTTGACCGCTTCAAGACGTGTGAGCTCATGGCCGAGCTCTTGCATTGCAGTAATATGGCCTTGTTGAACGAAGTCGGTTCCGAGCAGGTCATTGCTCTTCGGGATGAGGAGCGACAACGGCTACGGGCCGAAGGCCGGCTTACGACCAATCGCGGTGATGAGGCGCAGTCGTCAGAGGATCTGACCATGAGGGTGTGCCATTCCTCACCTGATGATGGTCGACGCCTCGAAGTAACCAATGCATCCGACGATGATGGGTTCGAGGAGGTCACTCCTTCGGGGGAAATGACCGAGGACACATCTCACGAATTCGTGAAAGCCGAGGAAGAGATCCCCACCGTCCCAGCCTCGTCTTTTCTCGACAAGGACGATGACGATTTCGTAGATGAGCCGCTAAGCTCTCCACGATTAAATGTTCAGGACGGCAGGGTCAATGAGCAGCAGTTCGAAAACCCCGAGCTCATGGTCGCACCGCTCTCGCCCAAGAAGCCAGCAACTACGAAATCAGAAGATACCGCACCAACAGCAGCCAAGTCGGACGAGTCATCGCAGGTCTCTCCTCCCGCAAAGGAGGTACCTCAAGGGGAAACGCTGACAAGCAGTTCGGAGGACGCCAGCCCTTCAACGACAACAAATGCAGGGGCGGTAGCTCCACAAGTCACACCTGGAGAGCTACCTTCATCTAGTTCACAGGTGGCAAGCAGCGCTTCTGCTGCAGCGGCTGAGGCCAGAGAAGAGGTTCCCCCGCAAGTTGTCGAAAAACCCTCTACAATTGATTCGTCCGTAGAGAGTAGTTCAAATTCGAACGCCGGCGAGCCCTCCCAGTCCCAGCCTGACAAAGCTAGCGTTGCTGCCGAAGCTCAGCCCGACGACGTGTCCATGGCCGGCGCCCATCAGCTTGACCCCGCTGCATCAGGGCCAGAGCAACAGCTGAACCCAGTCGTCGGCGACTACCTCAAGATGCAGTTTGTGGAACATCAAGTGGTGCCAACAATTCTGGTAATTTCCCTCCGGCATGATTCATATGGAGTGAGAAACTAACCACTCGTGTAGTCGTTCTTTTTCAAGTATCCCTGGAACAATTTCCTTCACAATGTTGTCTACGATATAGTCCAGCAAGTGTTTAATGGGCCAATGGACCGCGGCTACAACCCAACCTTGGCTATCTCCCTATTTGAGGCTGCGGATGTGACGAATGCCATAATAAATGGCCAAGCATCTAGTGAACAGTCCCAAACCCAGACTAAAACCCGGATGGGTTACATGGGTCATTTGACACTCATTGCCGAAGAGGTTGTCAAGTTCACAGAACGCAACCCGCCAGAGCTCCTGTCGGAGCTTGTCTTAGACCGCGTGATGAGTCAGGATTGGATCAATTACGTCGAGGGCGCCCTGGCCGAGACGCGCGAGAGGGACAATGCTATTCTTGGCGGCGTCAGACCCGAAGTTGCTATGAGCAATCGACAAATGGCTGGGAATGGACTCGGTGGTATGGGCTTGTCTAGTCTTGGGCTTGGCGGCGGCCAAGGTGGGGGCTCAAACGCGCTCGCTGAGGCCGGTTTGAACGGTGGCGGCGGCAATGGTATGGACATGCAAGATAACGGCAGCGGTAGCAGCCTCGGCCCTTTCAGCATCAGTTCTGGACTGCTGAGCGGCTCAGGCTTCGGCAGTTCCAGTGACGAGGAGGAAGATGATGCGGAAGACAATGAAGAGGATGTCAATAACGAGGTAAGCTTGACACTGTCCCCTTTTTCTTTCTAATCCTTCCCTTTAATTTACTTGCCCATTAATGTTACGAGCCAATTCCTATTGGGCTCGTCATATCCCTTCTCCCTCGTCTGGCCGAAAATTCTTCCATGCACATAAGTAATCACCTGGTTTTTAAGCCCATGGCTGACCATAGTACAGTTTCGCACATACACTGAGCCACTGAACACATCTTCATCAATGGATCCTCCCTCTGTTCCTCCACCCCCTCCCCCACCTCCTCCGCTGAATATCCCCCCGTCACGTGCACGCTTGCAGTTGGCTGCAAGGCTTGCGATGCATCAAAAGAATACGAATAACGCATCAGCACAGTCAGCCGAGGTAGAGAACGGCGACGAGGTCGAAGATTCCAAATTAGTTAGTGAGCCGGATGGAATCCTTCGAAATCCTTTCGAGGACGATGGAGATGACGATGTCGATGACGACAGTGATGATGGCCTTGCAGACGACCGCAATAGCAACACTGAGTCCTGGAGTGCGGGTCCATCGCGGGGTAGCTGGTGGCGAGGCGCCCTACGGAGGGGCAAAGAGAAGTTTGGGGATGGTAGAGACGACGACTCGGACTCGGATAAAGGCGAGTCGAGTAAAGGAAGAGAGGATGATGAGGAAGATGAGGAATTCGGTGACTTTGCCATGCCCGAGGTCGACAAGAACGTTGCGGCGGGTAGCGGTGAGAAGAGCAGCGGCAGTGCCATCGTCAAGCCTCGACCAGTCCACCCACCCTCCCAGCAGACTCAAAAAACGTCAACTTTTACTAGCCTCTGGCCTTTTGGTTCCAAAGATAAGGACAAGGAGAAGCAAAGAGGCAAGGAGGGCAAAGACGGTGAGGAGCAGTCCGTCGGGAACACTGCAGCCGAGACGCCGGCCGAGATCACCGGCGACGATGGTGAGAAGATCAAGCGGACACATCAGGCTACTCGTAGGACGAGTATCGAGGATCCCGATGATGAAGAGGTCGTGGTCTAGGAGCCGACTTCCGACGCGACGGGTGCAGTAGCCGGATTGAGTGGTGGCTTCGTCCATATCCACAGCTCTCGCCCAGCGGACGAGGGCAATGAACCATGATTTCCGCCATTCCTACGATGCAAATGGCTCACCTTATTGAACACTAGAACGGGATTTACGGTAGAACGAAGGAATGGACGCAACGGGCATGTGTTGTTGGGATCTGTTTGTATTATATATGTGCGTGGGCAGAGGACGGGAGGATGGGTACAGCTTGGTTCACTTGGCTTGCATGTCGAACGAGAACGGTTTCCGTCCAAATCCCAGGCTCTCGCGTGTACAGTGGTTACTGTTTCTGGATTAGGCAATGAATGGCAAAGGCAATCATTCGACGGTGATGGTACGGTGGTGAAGAAATAGCTCTCGTGCACCGTGCATTCATCGTGGAAAGGGTAAAATATGTAGTCTGGTCTGGCCGCAATTTATGGTATTGGGGTACTCCTTTCCTGCCTCCCACGCTATACAGGAATGCGTTTGGGCGCCAACTTACGTGCTCAATCTTTATGTTTTTCTTCTTCTTTTTCCCTTTCTTTCCCCTTTGGCGGAAACTAGCTGGTGAGCTTCCTGGTGGTCAGGATCGCGCGCAGTGCATGACTTGAACCGCACACGCAGGCGCGGCACAAGATATGGTGGCCTTGAAAGGGGGAGGTGTATGAACTACAATTCCTCGGTCCAGGCTAGCACTATGATCAGGTTGCGTTCGTTCGATGTTCTGCCTATTGGGTGGGCTCTGCGATAAGTTGTTAGGCTTACAATGATGCCACCTCCCTAGCCATAGCAAGATGGACTCGCCCTCGCCATCGCCCTCGCCATTCTCGTACAAGCAAACACATCCACATGCGTGGCTAATCTAATTCTTATCTTGGGCCACCTTGGTCTAACCACCTGGGCACCAAGCACACGCAAGTTAGTGGGTTCCAATCGCGTGGTGGGATCTAGTTACTTTTAAGCGTGATTCAGTGCTTACCCGTTGGTCCGTGTGCGATTCCTTTTAAGGACCTGGTCTTTAAAAGGAACGCACACTGACCAACGGGTAGCGTTGTCCACACAGAAAATTGATTTGGGCGGCAGGAATAAAAGGGGCGTATGTACTCCGCCAGGGGGATAAAAACCAAAGTTTCTATGAATATGTATGTACATAGCCATTGTGATGGCGAGTTAAAGTGGACTATTCGGAAATAAGGTCCTCCTTCTTCTTGCTGTATCATGAGGCTGTCATTCTACAACCCTATATAGTACGTGTAGGTAGATAGCCGAAGCGCCGCCGTCTATCTATTGGGACAAAAACCACACCGTCAAGGATAGGTAGCTTTTTCCGTGGAAGACGGGAGTCTATCTTGCTCTCGAAACATGCAGTTGATTATGGCTTCTTCACGCCGGCCGTTTGCCGGGATGGACCAACCCCCACGACTCGGTTGACCCCTGCCCAGGAGTGCAATGTAGATACGTGGCAGCAGTAGGTCGTTGTTGTAGCAGCAGAGACTACAATCCCACGAAGCTATACATAGGTAGGTAAATAATTTAGCAAACTACTCCGTATACACGAACCGGACGAATGCCGGGGCTTCCTCGTCTAGGGTTAGTGGTCACGGGGCCATCCGGTCTGAGATTGTACGTACATATATGGTAGGTTAATTCGACGAGATCATGCGGTACCTACACAGTAAGCCGCTTCAAGGCGGGTCCATGGGTCCATTATCTGTGTTGCCTAGGTACGGGTTGTTGTATGTACGTACATTGCATGCTTTACATAGCAGCCAAACCCGTGGCAGTCGAGGTCGTCTTTCTGAGATCTTGGGAGATTGTTACCCCAGAAAGCGTCGTAGTCTATCGCCGGAACCCCTGCAGATCATCGGGGCAGTTGAGGGCTCAGTGTGGGTATCAGATTATGGCTGCCTAGCCGCTACCCGAACTCCTACGAGAGAGAACCCCCGAGGTCCGTACGTAGTAATCGCATGTCATCCGATCCGGCAACGAATGGTAACTAGCTACCTACGGGACTTCACACGAGCGGGCACGCCTATCTGTTCGCCGTGGATAGAGTAGGCCACATACATAGTAGGTGAAATAGGTAGTAGCCTACCTAAGGTAGGTCACGTAGTCTCCGTAGTCTGCCCGGCCACATCATCTTCGGTAATGCGAACGAGTGTGTTTCTGCCCACCCACGAAGCCAGCCGAGAAATACCTAAGCCATGCACATCATCATACCTAAGTACTTAACATAGAACGGCCATTTTTGTTCCTTTGTCCCCATCCCAATCGCCTGCTCATGATCTACCTAGCAATTCTGCTGATAGGTAGGCCCAGTACATACCTCCCTATGTAAATACCTACCTAGGGTAGGCCGTGCAACCGAAATATCCACTTACGTAACTCCCCCCAGGCCATGAGAACGTGTTTCCCCAATTCGCCTGACCGAGCGATGGAATCGGGATTATAACTTGGGTACGCCACTAAGCTTATTAGGTAGGTAGGTAGGAGGTACGTAACCAACGAACCTCCAGTACCTACCTCTCCTAGGTACTTGTTCAAAGCGGAAATCCACATGGACCTCTCTCTGGCAGCCGGTGGGACGGGGGACTAAATGAAATAGGTAAAGCAGCAGGTCCCCGGAACAAAGACACTGGAATCGAGAATACCTACCTAGTTAGGTAGGTTAGGTAGGTAGTTAGGTGCAACTGAAGGGAGAAGAGGGTTGCGTGATTACACACTACCCTTTGTTATCTCGACTTTCCGAAAATCGCGTCTCGGGACAGCGATAGCCGCAGCATCAACCTATTTAGGTTACCTAGATAGTAAGCCCAGCAGCCTGCACATTGACACCGTGGGATGCTTGCTGTGGAGGGAGGAATAAGGAGCCCGTAAATCTTTCAATCGTCAGATAAATGCCGTCACTTCGGCGCTGAATGCGGAGCTTATGTGTATTTGCCGTCTTTTTGTTGTCGTTGTTACGTGTTGGTTTCAGTCTGTTGTAGGATCGATTGTCTTCTGGTGATGATATCAATGCCTACATGTACGGATTAAACAGGCTACGTAAGGTTAGGTGCCTTGCCATTGAACAAACTGCGCGTACCCAGCCACCCCCCGATCTCCTGAAGCCAATCTCCCAATATAGTACACAGGTTGCACGGGCAGACAGGCAGTGCATACATGTACGATTTATGACCAATTTAGTGTGAGCACCAACTGCAATCTTGGTCATGTTATGGCGTGGTTCAGCACCTTTATGGCAGTAGGTTGTTAGCATTGCTTCCGCGGTCGAAGTGGCACATAGAATTGGCGAGACGGGTGACGGGGCATTGGACAAGTTAGCGCTAATAAGCGCGCGGCCTACCGGGGTGTCCGTCCTGAGGTTAAAAACCTTGGGCGGCACACAACAGGCACAGCAGTTATTCCCGCTGTTACGGAAAACATGAAAACATCCATAGGTATGCTACATATGTACCTATTCGCACCGGACCTTAGGCAGCAGCCCGAACGGAAGACCGAGTGGTGGCGCTCCGTGGGATCAGTCTGCACTACAGTACACTAATAAATAAATGGAGGAGAACCCTCGATTATTTGATTATGAACTAGCAGACATGAATGTCTACATACCTAGTGAAGGCTTCCAAGGTAGGTCCTTAACGGAATGCACTTGGCGTACGACTACGGATGCGAGGACGCTCAAGGTAGCACGGCAACGTCGGACAAGCTGGTAAAAGACACTCGTAGACCTGGACGCTTCCAGTCAGCCAACTTCGTGGTCCTTTGTCGGGTTGGTTAACATCCATCCATCTGTTGGCGGATCATAAACGACATCCATTTGGATCATGTTAAGTGCAATACCTACCTACCTAACCGAAGTACCCGACATATCAACGGTTAGGAAGAGGTAATAAGAAACAAAAAAAAGGTCGACTTTTTAATGATGCACGTGGTCGTTCCATGAGAATATTGCACAAAAAGTATCTGGGTACCTACACCCATACCTAATACATCCATCCATCTGCTTTGTAATGCCTACTCTGGCAGGTGGCTGGGATGGATTCTGTTTCATCCTGCGTGCATGTTTGGTAGTACTACGTACACTAAGTACTGGACATTAGGTAGGTATGGATGCAATTGCTTCCATCCATTCTATCTTCCTGGGGGTTTCATGCGGTAATGCGACCTTCCGTAAATACTTGAAATAAAAAATTTCCTTTTCCTTTTCTTTTTCTTATATTTCATCACGATTCTACCATTCTTCTATGTGGTAGTAGGTAATACCTAGTTGGTGTTGGTGGACATCTCCGTCGAAGTGCTTTTCTACCTACCTGCCTACCTAGCCTACATGCCTGTAAAGTACATAAAAGTACAACGTAGGCAACAGCTGATTCTGTCCGAGCTACCGATTATTAGGTATTGATCTGAAGTAGGGTCGTGTACTATTTTTATGTTCCAGTACCAGCAGTACCTATGTCCACGAGCGATGGCTCTCAGCACGGGTAGTTGACACATAGCATCATCCTCATCATCGGGCCTTGTGATTTTCAACTATTCCTTCAACCCGCCTATGACGTTAGAATTATGGTCCCAGGATTCCTTACGCTGCTCTGCCTATCGCTTTTCACGGCACAGGGATATCATATGCCCCTACATACATACCTATCTTGGGTGCTTTATTAGCGCATCTATCCAGTATTGCACGTGACGGTAGGGGAATTTTCCTGATCCCATTCACATGTGGGATACACACAGCCATGGGTAGCGAAACTCGAGATGCTGGTGTGGAATAGGTACCTATGGCCTCATTCCATGCCTACCACGCCAATGCAGTCGATTAGCCGCCTATCTACACAATACAGTACCCGTGCCCGGTGTGTCCGTTTTACATCTCTGAATGCGTTCACGGCTGGATACATATTTATACTTATATTTGTAGGATGATGACCCGTATGGATGTCAACTACCTAGGTATCATGGATGTAAGCAAGATTTACTACCCAAGGTAGGTAGGTACCTAGGTATGGATCGTACGTAGGTACTGCGTGCATGTACCGTAATAGTATCGGCCGATATCATCCAGCTCTTGACCGATGCGCGGCTTCTAAAAAGCTGTGCCGATTACCAAAGCCGGCCTAGCTTGTTGCTTATTATAGACGGTTGCCGTCTAATTGCGGTAGGATGTGCGTGTGCGCACATCGTGGTAGGCACATAGCCATTTTGGATGACCTCAGCCACGCCCTGCTGCGTACCGTCTCTAGCATACCGAGCCTCCCGCCAACCCACACCTCACCTCTACTGCCTAGGTAGGCACATACATACATACATGTAGTACATGGATGCATACACGGTACAAGATTAGGTAGGTAGGCAAGGTTGCTTGCCGAGGGGACGCCCGCATCTGGAATTAGACCTTGCAAAGATCGGCCTCTGGCCCCAGCTCGCCAACCAACATCCACAACAGGCACAACCGTGAGCCTTGTGTGTATGTGCACACAACTATCTACCCTAGAAAGTTACTAGGTAGGTAGGTTAGGTGGGATCTAGTGCGTAGGTAGGCATATCTTTATTTTCTGCGTTACTGATTCCTACTACGCAGTCCTTCACGTATCTTTGCCGCAACCAGACACCGATCGTGTACATCGGCACTGTTGTAGCTAGATCAGGGTCGCTGTCCCCACCACCAACGTGCAGCTAGGATTTGCCTCGCATCCCTGCGCGGTACGCATGACCCATGCGCCTATTCTCCCGAGAGCTTCCAATCTGTGGGAATGCTCGCCCGCGCCATTCCCTCATCGGGCCCGTACCTAACGTATCCTTCTGGCTACAACGTAGGAATCAGCCCGCTACGCCGTTCCTCTGCTCTGCCGTCAGCTCGCTCGACTGCTTAGTTCCGAAGCCTAGTACTATGTATATACTATCTATGGAACCCACGGTACATGGGATCATGATCCAGAACCACGTACCAGGACTACCTGGCTCCCTTAGACACCTCTGCCATGCTTCGCAGCTAACATGTTAATAACGACGATGGTGTCCTCTTCTCCTCCGTGTCTTGTATTCTCTTTCCCTTCTTCCTGTCTGAAGCATCTTCTTCCTACCTCATCGACGTCATAACTATCCGTGTCAAGGTCCAGTTCGGATGATTCCTTTTACAACCCTGGAATCTTCCGTGCTTTAAACGCACAGGGAAACGGTTAGTCGCTCTTTTAACCCTTGGCAGTAGCTGGAGACTCAACCAGTGAGACATACGAGGAGCAGATACTCAGCTTTCTGCTTCCTGTGCTACGTCGACCTCGCTTTTGTTTTGTTTTTTATTTCCATACGCCGGTGGCTTTGCCTTCCTGTCTAACCTATCTATCCAGCCATGGCGACTCTAGATGCAGAAGATTTAGTGGCCCTCTCCTCGCCCGACAGCTCTCCGATGCTACCCGAGAATGGGTTAAGGAGGAGGACCGCACAGGTAACCGCATCCAGAAAACCATATAATTTGCCGAAGCGGAAGTCTCTCCCCGCCATCGACACTTCATGTTCGATAAGAAAGGCGGGAGGCACGGGAAACCTTCTGAGATCAGCCTCAGCTGCCGTGGCCGATGCTTTGGGCATTGATGCAAGCGAGCTCCCAGACTCGTTCCACGGACCACACCGGCTACACAGCGAGTCCTCCTCCACATATTCGAGTGACGGTGAATTTCAGCCGACCCATCAAAACCGCCGGTCCCGGAGAGTGGGGTCTGTGAGCTCGGCGTCGGTTTATGCAGCTCCGGTCGAGATCGAGTGGAGGAATTCAATGGACGAGTCGATCGAGAAGCGCCTCACGACGGCCCTATCAGATGTTCTTGGTCTGGACTATGGTACGCTGCCCTTGGATGAGTCTTTTGTGGATCTTGGAGGCAACCACCGAGCGGCGAGGGAACTGCGGACGAACTGCATGAGCGCAGGATTGTTGATCAAGACGAAGGACATCATGAACTGTAAGACCATCGCAGAGCTCGAGACATGTGTGGCGCCGATCAGCCCACCCCAGCCGGCTGAGAATTCGATGCCGCCGGCTCTCGTGAGTCCCCTGGAATTGACCCCGCCCCGCACCCAGTCCTATCACGCGAGACGCCCGGCATCAGAACGACGTCGTGCCCCGTCGATCCCGCCAAAGGCGGCGGCTAGGGCTCATACAGTACCTCATCTTAGACCAAGGCCGTCGCGAAAACGTCACAACGAGGTTGAGAAGGTTGTATCTATGCACAGCGACGTCTCTAGAGCATGTGTTATCAAGCCTAAGGCTGGGTTTTTTGAAGGTCAAGTCGTAGCACTTATTACCCTGGCAAGCTGTGTAGTCGAGGGTCCAGATGACTGTGAGGTCAAGCTGCAGAGTGCCTACTATACTACCCAGCTGCCGGCCATTCGAAAGGCAACCGAGTCCCAAATCCCGCCGATCCTAGCCCCCAAGGTGTGGGTAGTGTTGGAGAAAATGCCCGTAGATGATCATGGGAAAATCAACCGGAGGAAGCTACAAACGTGGATTCAAAACGCTAACGAAGCGCTGTACCGGGAAATCCTCTCCACAGAGCCAGAAGAAATCGTGATGAAGCCCACCAGCGCAATCGAGAGACGCCTTCGATATGCCACGAGCAAAGTGCTGGAGATCGACATGACAAGTATCAGCATGGACAAGTCTTTCACAAGCTTAGGCGGCGATCACCAAGCCGCATCTGAGCTTGTTAGCCAGTGTAGATCCCAGGGCGTCTCTCTCGAAGTAGGAGATGTCATGCAGACAACATCACTTACACAGCTTGCCAGTCTCGCCATCTCTACGCCGTCGCACTCCCGACAGGCGAGCGAGGCGACTACCGGAATCTTCGAGCTCTCTCCCATGCAGCGCTTCTACTTCCACACGGCCATGGGCAGCGAAGTCGGGCGGCGCGTGATTCAGAATGGCGATAATAGATTCAACCAGAGCATATTATTGCGCCTCAAGCAGACCGTGTCCATTGAGGATATGCGCGCCGCGGTAGAGGCTCTAGTCGGTCACCACCCTATGCTTCGATGTCGATTCAGACCAAGCGAGAGCTCCTGGTGCCAGTCGATAGAGCCAGAAATCTCAGCCTCGTATCATTTCGACCATCATTCTGTCGACACAGATGCCGAAATCGAAGAGGTTATTCGCGTCGCTCAAGCAACGATCGATGTCGAGACCGGACCAGTCTTTGCCGCCCAGCATTTCCACACATACGACGAATGCCAAATGCTTTACTTAGTTGCTCATCATCTCGTTGTTGATCTCAAGTCATGGCGTGTAATCCTTAATGACTTAGAGGGTCTGCTGACGAATGGTCATCTGATATCTGGCGGGTCTCTGTCCTTCAGAGAGTGGACGCTTCACCACAGGCACCGTGTCCAAGAAATGGAATCTGTTGATATCCTTCCACTTGAGGTTCCGGCAGGAAATCACGATTATTGGGGTGTCGATGAAGCCTCCAATACGTATGGGAACACGACAGCCATCGGCTTCGCGCTAAGCGAAGAAATCACGTCAAAGCTGAAGGCTGGCAGCGAGGACTTGAGTATGGACACCTCCGATGTATTCATCGCTGCCCTTCTTCTTTCATTCGCACAGACATTCCGTGACCGCTCAGTGCCTGCCCTCTGGAACCAGGAACACGAGAGACGGTCCCTGGACACAGAGCGTGACGTATCCGAGACTGTGGGATGGTTTACCTCCCTCTGTCCTCTCGCTCTGGAATGCTCCCCCACTGACGACATTTTTACTGTCTTGGGCCGCGTGAAAGAGTCGCGGCGAGCTATTCCTGAGAGAGGCGTACCATACTTCGCAAAGGAACTGATGGATGCCGATTCTGCCATGTCCTTCACATCTACCCATTGTCCACTCGAGCTCATCTTCACCAATGCGGGGACCATCCATAACTTAGAGAGCCGTGGCGGCCTCCTTGAGCAGCTCCCTGTTCCCAGCAAGACGCTAGAATCGGAAACATCGGATATCGGACGTGCCGTTGGACGCATCGCCATGTTCGAAGTGTTTATCTCAAGCGACCACGGTGAAACAAAGTTCAGGATTATCTACCACCAGAATTCCAGGTACCAGAAGGAAATACACGGTTGGATCCGCACTTACGAGAGTCTCCTGCGCCAGGTTATCAACAACCTATTACAACCCGAATCTCCCGGGTTGTCTCTGTCTGACATACCCCATATGAATCTCACGAGCCAGGAACTGAGCCGATTGAACAAGGAAGTCCTCCCCCGCCTCAGCCTAGATATCTCGAACATCGAGGCCATCTACCCAGTAACGCCGAACCAACAGAACATACTCACAAATCAAGCCTTAATACCTGGGAGCTCCAAGGCCCAAATCATCTACGACCTCGATACTTTAGGGGCGGCTGTTGATGTTTCTCGCATCTGTGCTGCTTGGCTGCAGGTGTCAGAGAAGCATACAGCTCTGAGGACTGTTTTTTGCCCGAGTATTTCGAAAGATGGGTTATATGACCAGATAGTGCTACGCCGCCATTCCCCTGCCATGCTCTTCCTTGAAAGTGATAGCATTGAGGATGCGCTGGCTGCCATTGACAATCTACCCCCTTTACCGTTAAGCGAGGGCGTTCCGTGGCACAGGCTCGTCGTTTGTCAGGCACTTGGACACACCTTTCTCAAGCTGGAGAATAGCTTGGCTATATGCGATGTATGTGTTTCCAAAGTACAATTGTTTCCCTTGCAACACTAACCGTAAATCAGGTTGCCAGCATGGCTATCTTGTTCGACGAGCTCGAGGAGGCCTACTTTGATGGTCAAGCTCCTGTCGCGTCCGAGGTGTCTTATTCTGAGTATGTCCAATGCCTGAAAGCTACCCCCTGCAGCATGGAGTTCTGGAGGGAACACCTAAGCGGCGTCCAGCCATGCCGGTTTCCCACTCTCCTCTCGACGTCTCCAGTTCCGACCGAGTGGGAAACCACATCTGTCGACCTCGAGATACCATGCGGGCAGCTTACGAGATTCGCGACCGAGTACAAGGTAGATGTCTCCACCGTGCTCCGAGTTGCATGGGGCCTGCTTCTGCGAACCTACACTGGCACCGACAATGTTTGCTTCGGCTATCGGACTTGCGGTCGGGACATCCCCGTCCAAGGCCTCAAGGATGCAGTCGGGTCGTTCTCTGCCATATTACCGTGCAAGCTAGATATCCCTTCTGGACAACTGATTGCGCGGCTCCTGCTTGACGCGGAGGACGAGCGTCGTCGGGCGCAATATCATCAACACGTGCCAGTGACAAGGATTGAGCACGAGCTCAAGATCAAGGGTAACCGTCTGTTTAATACCTGTCTCTCGTTCGGATACGAATTCGTTTCGGATGATTTCCAGGGGAACACGAAGTGCCATCACGTGAGATCCGAGCAAGCCTCAGAATATGACCTGAACACGGACGTATACTTTCACGATGGAAGCATCACTGTCGATATTGGATGCCGCATTCTCGCCCCGGATCAAGCAACCAACGTGGCTTATGCCTTTGGGAGGGCCATAGAAACCATCTTAGACTCTGCCGGCGGCATAGTCAAGGATGCAGACCTTTTCAGCACTCACGACCACAAGCAGATCCTGGCGTGGAATAGCATGCCCCAAGTTGAAGTGTCTCACGACCACGTTCACAACCTGATCGAGAAGCAGGCGTTGCAGAATCCGGAGATCCAGGCCGTGTGCGCCTGGGATGGAGACTTGTCTTACGCCGAACTTCATGAGCTTGCTATTGTGTTAGCGAAGCATCTCCTAGCCAAGGGCCTGAAGCAGCAGATGCCTGTGCCGGTGATTATGAACAAGAGTCGATGGGCGATGGTCGCCATGCTAGCTGTTCTCCTGTAAGTCCTGGGAATCTCCATTCGGACTACAGTGTAGGCTAACCATGTCTAGTGCTGGTGGAATTGTAGTCCCCGTCGATGCCGAGACACATTCCATGTTCGCGTGGGTTATCAAAGTCGTGGGCGCCGAGTTCGTTTTAGTTTCTGACAACGTTCGGGCGCACGTGGATGGTCTTAAGAGCAAGATGATTGTCGTCTGTGAGCAGACCATCACCGCAATGTCCGCGCAGGTCGTTGGTATGACTCTTCCCAGGACCTCGCCATATGGCGTAGCATGCATTCTCTTCAGTTCGGGGCCTTCCAAGAGCACAAAAGGTATATCGTACAGCCACGGAGCGCTGGCAACTGCGTGTGTCGGGCAGGCCGCCACGCTTATGCTGAATCCGTCCAGCCGTGTTATGCAACTTTCGTCATACAACATCGACATCGCGTTGACAGAAGTATTCACCACGTTGGTCAATGGGGGTTGCGTGTGTGTCCCTTCGGCTGCAGAGAGGACAAGAGACTTTACGAGCGCCGCCCTACGCATGCATGTCAACTGGACATACCTAACCCCGTCTCTATCGAGAAAACTCGACCCGGAGAGCCTGCCGGATCTGGCCGTTGTTTGCTTCCGCACACGGCAGCTTGATGCTGATGCTTATGCGCCGTGGTCTGGTAAGGCCAAGGTGCTGCTGGTTTACGGTTCCGCCGAAGCTTGTCCGTTGGGACTCGCCGCGACTGAAGTGACGGATGCCCACGCCACGCAATGCTTCGGTAGCCCATTCAGCGGAAACTTCTGGGTTGTGAGTCCTGAAGATAACAATCGTCTGATGCCTGTTGGGGCCCTTGGCGAGCTTGTCATAGGAGGCCCAACGCTTGCAAGTGTGTTCGACGTCAACGACGCTGGTGCAAAGAATTGGGTTGGGAAAAGCGCTGCTCGTGCCAAGTCATTGCTAGAGAAGTCGGGTAGCCGTCTCCTCAAGACGGGGCACTTCGTCCGTTACCGAGAGCAAGGAGAGATCGAGTTCGTTTCGGCTCGAGGCGAGGAGTGCGAGATGGACGGCAGGACGTTCCGTTTTTCGGATGTCGAGTCCAAGCTCCGGCAGTGTCTTGGCCGGGGAGTCGACGTCGTCGTCGAGACGATTGCCTTCAATGATGTCAACTCGCCCCCCATCCTGGCTGCATTTGTCGAGTTCGGCGAAGCCCTGTTCCACGGCCACGTAGACTTGACCAGGCTCAGCCCCGTCGCAAGGGAAAGGCTATACCTTGCTAAGAAGATGGCGGATATGGTCCTCCGAGAGAGCCTCCCCAGTTACATGGTTCCCTTGGCATACATACCCGTAAAGCGCATGCCGCTAACACCATCGTTGAAAGTCAACAGACGTGAGCTCCAGCGTATGATTACGGGGCTATCCAGGAAGCAGCTGCTCGGCCTCGCCGAGGTTCCAAATCCGCAGGAGGTGCGGGCTGCTGGGTTCAAACCTCTCCCGCTGACCGAAGTTGAACAGCAGATGCGAACGATTTGGGCCCAAGTCCTAGGCATCAGTGAGGACTCGATCCTTGGCGGCGACAGATTCATGAGCCTGGGTGGCGACGTCGTCCTAGCCCACGACCTAATCATCGAGTGTCGGCAACGAGGCATCGACATTTCCATTATCGATCTCCTCCGAGACCTCTCTCTTACCGAACTCTGCAGGGGGGTTACCACTATGGGAACCCCAGTTGCATCTATCGGTGCGGCCGAACCCGCACCGCAAAGCCCCCAAAGCACCCTTGTCAGCGAATCAATCGCGCCACAGGTCGGGTCCGACAGGAGCCTGATCGAAGACGTCGCCGAAGCATCGTCCCTTCAGTCCATGCACGTAGAGGCCGGGATGTTACAGAGCCGTGGCAACGTCAACTACTTCATGGTCAACATCTCTGGATCACTCGACTGGAACAAACTCGACCACGCGTGCTGCATGTTGACCAAAGCCCATCCGATCCTTCGGACCGCATTCGTGTCACACGGCCGCCAGCTCTACCAGACCGTCCTTCGATGCTACCGTCCGGAATTTCTAAGATACCAGTGTCAGAGTTGGCGGCTTAGCAACCTGGCCACGAAACTCGTCAAGAGAGAGCAGTTGTTGGCGATCGACTTCCGTAAGCCGGTGACCAAGTTCTCCTACCTGGACGCGGGAAAGAGCTCCGTCCTCGTCATACGTCTGTCCCGGGCTCAGTATGACGATGCCTCTATACCCATGCTTGTACGGGACCTCAGCCGCTTCTACAGCCGTGGCGATCGCGTCACGAAGAGCCCCGGCTTCTGCGAGGTCTTCAGGGCAGCCCAGTCTACGTATGCGAATGGTGCGGGCGACTACTGGCGTGCCCTCCTCGAGGGTGCATCGGTGACGCAGGTCGTGTCACAGCCCTCGCCTGCAAGTGCGAACTTGCACTCGAGAACGTTCCACCAGCAGATCCCGACTGGGACGTTACAGAACTTGGGCATTCCCTTCGAGACTATCCTCAAAGGTGCTTGGTCCATTGTCCTTTCCAACTTGTCCGGCACCAATGATGTGGTCTTTGGACAACTCGTGGAGGGAAAACATCTTAGTCTTCCGGACGGCCATGCCGTCTCCCATATCATCGGGCCGATGGGGAACATCGTACCAGTGCGGACACGGCTGCCCGACATTCCCATAACGCCATACGAATATTTCAGGTGTGTTCAGAGCCAACACGTCGCCAGCATTCCGCACGAGAACATGCAAACCCTGGATATCATCCAGAGATGCACGACCTGGCCGTCTTGGACTCGGTTCAGCACCGTAGTCTACCACCAGAAGCAGTCCGAGGGGGACAAGTCACTCAGTTTCTCCGTCGGCAATGCCAGCTGCAGACTGAGCTGCATTGAGTCAGACTATCAGGACGCGGATATCTTCGTGAAGTCGGCCATGGCGGGGTCCGCCAACGCCGATGTCTCGCTCACCATTTGCGAGAATAAGATCCCGGCCTCGTTCGCCGACCAGGTCCTTAAGATGCTCTGTTCGGTCATCTCGATCCTAACCTCGACCTTTGTCATGGAGCCCATGACACTCAAGGGCCTCAACGATACATACTCGACATCGCGTATACCCCTCGCAGCTCCGAAGCGCGAGCCCTCCATCGATTCGTCGGTCCAGTCCGTCGATCCTGACCATGCACGCGCGGTTCACAGCACCATCTCAACGGCGTGGGACACCATCCTCGAGGCGCACTCCCTCAAGGTTCCCGACATCCGCTCCGTGCCATTTTACGAGATCTGGGGAGCCCTTCTGCCTGCTGCAGAACTCGCGAGATACTACACCGAAAACATGCCATTGCATCCGGGCCTCGAGAGGAAGGCCTTTACAATGGAGGAGATCGTCGAGCACCCTACGATGATGCAACAGTACGAGTTGATTATCGCGAGACAGCAGGTGACCCAGCTCAAGCGGAACAGGAGTTTTATGCTCATGCGTTCGCCGACCGCGTGGGGCCAGGGAATTCGCAAGACGCCCGCACCTGCAGACTTGACACCGCCGCAGAGTCCTCAGCGGCCTCCCGACAACCAAAAGGCCACCGGAAGTAGTGGCCATAGCAGCTCTCCGGAGTCGATGACCACCGGGAGCAGCCAGGATGACGACGATGATGAGCTGAGAGATGATGTTATGCCGCTGAGTGCCACGACTGGGAATAAACCAGCCGCAAAGAGCACGAAGAAGGAGAAGAGGAACTCGATACTAGGGAAGATGATCCCCATGGTGTCAGGATGAGTTGGTCTCTCGATATCAGCGTTGTTCCCTTTGTTTCTTTTCCGTGTCTCATTTGTTTTGCATATGCATCGGCGGCGTTTTACAAGTGAGTTGAGGCGCTTTTGGCTGGGGTTTATACAAATGGGTGGGAAAGTGCTGCATTATACTGTTTACCATGACTCTCGTTTCTACAATGATACCCACGCTATGCGAAGCAGAACTACTTGCGATGTACATATTTGACACCATGGCAGGGGAATGAATTCTACCCGGTGCGAGCCATGTATATAGGATATCCAATTGAGCATATACCTACACACAAAATGGCAGTATTAAAACGGTTGCTTATTTGCGTTGTTGTCGGGAAGTTGGCATTGGCGGTGCTTAGGCCTCTTAATGTATCGCAGATTTTCTCAGCCTCTCGCCCCCTATTAATCGAGAAAGATCCAAGTGGAAGCCCAAACATGACTTAATGATACTCTTCATTGCATGAACGGCAACAATCCTGACAGCTCGCTCTGCTCATAAGATACCAGAGGACTTGCTGTGAAATTTCACAAATATGTCATTTGAATATTGCCTATTATTAGTAATCATACCTATTCTCTAGTTTGAATTAGCACGAAACATTGTGCTCCATCAACGGGGGTCCCTGTCTTCCCCCTCAGGGCGTATTATACTGATGCCGCATCGTGATGAGCTGGGGGGCAGGGGTGTAATCTGCGAAGTCTTCCTCCTCCTCATCCTCCCCATCCTCGAATTCTTCGTCCGACTCCATTCGATCCAACTCGTCTAAATCTAATCCGAGGGCTTCCAAGGCCTCTATTCTTTCCCTTTTCTCTATCCTGGTGTTCCATTTCCTCGCCTTTGCCTTTCTTTCAGTCAGATGTTGCCTACCAACTAGTTAGCATACCACAACTGTTATTCGCCGGGATAGCCGCAGTGAGAAAAAACGAAGAGAAGGAGGTTAAGGAAATGAATGGGTAAATAAATGAATCATGGGAAACAAAAGGGGTGAGGCAGAATGACAGTGAGTTAGAAAGCGGGGTGATTTACCTACCAATAAGTAATGCGAAGTGCGGCTTTGTTCCGCCGTTGTCTATAGTATAAGGGCTCTTGCCTATGAACCCACTTCGAGGAGATTTCCTCAGCGGCCCGTGACATTTTGCAGGCCTTACAGTTCTCCCATACTTGGATTACTGGTTCGATAGTACGGATGCCTCGGCACTTCTGGCCGTGCTCGACTTGAAAGCAGGGCGTGGTGACGTCCTTATGGTTAAAACGTTTCTGGCATTCGTAGCACTGGTACCATTCTTCAAATTCTATACACATTTCGACTATCGTTGACCTTCTAAGTTGATTTGCCTGGCACTTCGCGTGTATGGGTTGTCCTGTATAGTACTGGAGTTTGGTTCGTTTCTGCTGACCTGCTTAATATCATAGCAGCGAGTATGCTCGGTTATTAATCAACATATTGCCCTTTGTTAGAACAATCATATTCTCTTGAAGGCAATGCCACCTATTAAGCAAAGCACCAAATTCAAAGCTAGGCCAGGGTTTTGGAATTGCATGTCTTTATTGAAGTTCCTTTGTTATATACAAGCGAAGTAATAGCTGGGAAGGACATGAAATGAGCCTTTGTCCGCAACCATTCCGACCTTTACGAAGCATGCCTTAGCACTTGCTACTAGTCTAGTGGGCACCTACGCTGTTTTACGGCTAGTCGTTACGCCGCATCTCAATGCCACCCTCAACATAGGTTTAATAGCTCAGCCTGATATCGGTATAGTGGATGATGATATGAGATTATCTATGCTATTTATATATGCCCCTTACTTTATATACTCAAGCGTTGTAGTAGGCAATCATCCAAGTCATAGTCATAAAGCTTTCTGGGGTAGGTGCTGCTAGTTCGCCGCAAACCGAGTCAGCGTATGCAGTCGGTTTTGGAAGGGCATATGATTACGGGGAAAGCTAAGCAAGCTTGAGGATGCTTTAGACACGTTAGTCGTCCGTTTCCATGAAGCTGACGACATGGTCAATTTCTAGTGGATCAGTTTAGGAGCATATAGCATATGGAGATGCCCTATAGGTGGCAATACTCTATCTTCCTTGTATTCCTTCATTCAATTTGTCTTCGTATTATTACTTTGTTATCCGGGATCCATTGCTTGGTGAGCTCCAGACCTTCTTTGTTCTACGCGCCTTTCCCTTAACTCACCATATTTCCCTGGGACCCAAGTTGAATACCCCTCCCATCCAATGGTGGGTATGTCACTTGATCTATTGGCCCTAGGATTGAATCGACTTTCCGATATACCTAGAGTTACCAGTGAGCTTGAGGGTACAGACAGCTCAATCAATCTGAGCATCCCCGAACCAATTGTCGTACCTTGGATTAATACAGCATGTCAGAAATCCAGCCCGGCAGATTCTAGTCAAGTCTGAGCTCTTGCATAGCAACCAAATCGACATCGTCAGGCCGATCATGGAAAGCGCCGAAGAGACGGTAAACAAAGGCCCGGGCTGGTTAGTCATCACTGAGAACCATATACTACATGACCTTGAAACGTCAAAGAAGGAGCTCGAGCTAGTAAGGGGTGTCTTGCAGGAGCTTGCCGCTTGTTCGGGGGTGGATAAACTCCCAGACGGCAAGCTACGAGACGAGGAACTACTCATGAGTGCTTGCCAGGAGTATGCTAGCTCACGGTGTCAGATGCTTCAAGAGCGGCTCCGCCAGGTCCGTATCTGGCTGGCCAGCACACATAGGGGCACGATGATTCCCGAGAAAGAGCCAGGAGAGTACGTCTTATCTTACAAGCCGCATCCGCCACCTCTGTCTACCCCCTGCAGTGTCTATTGGAAAGGTCCGGAGCTGGACCTACTGTCTCTAGAAATCATTGCTAACGAATAGGATGCAGGTGGCTTAAGGTGGATATCGAATGGCGACGATGGATAAGCGAGCAGGCAGTCGCAGAAACAGACATATACGACCAGGCGCATGTCGGTTACCCTCAAAGCGTACGCGATAATGCAGCATGGGGAATTTGGGGGCCACTAGCCTATATCCTCAACGTGTACATCTCACAACACGAAAGGAAAAAAGATAGATAGGTCTTAGGGTGAGGAAAAGGGATAGTTAAAGGGGGGCTTGGCGACTACGCGATGCTGGAGAGGGCGCGCCTGGAAAGGCCTATATCAGGAGTATGTGCTGTGTTCTCTCTCCTCCTATGCTACCCTGTCACATAACTACCGATCTGATAATTTCATGGTATTTGATGATCCCACCGATGCGCTATCCTGCCTCCCGTAACCTGGTCGTAACGTATACCAGTCAAGAGAATCTGATCACCGTTCCAACGTGAACTTGATTTCATACGTGAGTCCATAACTATCCAACAGTCCCACATGTGGGAGTTCTAATATGGGCATACCGAGCTACATTTAGCTGGAAATACTAAAAATTATCGTACATCCTCTGTGCGTATGTGAATCCTGTCGCGCAAGCACACCATCCGGCTACATGACAGCCTCCTCGCCGAGCCGGGCTTCCCTTCTAATCCTGCGGTCTTTTCTATACACAAGAAGCCACGAGGTAAGGATGGATACAATAGCTACGCTCAAGAAAGCGAGACAAATCCCATAAGATACGTGATAACTCGGACCAAGCTCTGTGCTGAAGACATGAGGTCCAGCAATACCGCCAAACTGCGCCACTGCAATAGGTACCCGGTTAGCAAACATGAGTTCTAAACTGCTATTATTGTAGTGGCGCTGTGCCGAATCAGGCTTCAAGGTGCGGTATGCCCGTAGAGGAGAGAGGTATGAGGTGGGTAATAGGCGTCCATAAGGCAGGCAATGGCACGAATAGCAACAAGAAACTCCCGGCCTCACTCACTTGCGTTAGTCCAGCCGATACCGATGCCCGCAGCCACGGTACCTTCCAGGGCTCTAATGCGCTCTGGCCAAATCACCGGATACGCAGAGCCAGCACAAGACACGGCAACAATCAGGAATATGTATCTCACAACCGCATTGTGTACTGTAAAAAGGATGATGTAGCACACTATGATGGTCGATTCAACTGCAGACTGTTAACACCATATTCGATGTACCCGTCTTGATGCGAACACGTACTCGCCACAGCTGCAGTCCAGGGCCTGATGACCTTCTTGTGGAGAAAATATCCTATAGTGTTCAGGAAGAGGAAAGCAGAGACGTATGGGGGCTATTGCTTAACAGTTAGCGATGCGCGCCATACCTGTGCGTCTCCTTTGGACTACCTACAATGTTCATTAACTGTGAGTTCGACGTTGTGGTGAAGCCAAGTTCGTAAATAACCGTAGGTAATGCTGTATTGACACCGAAGCCACCGATACCATGGCAAATCCAGTAAGCCGAAAACGAGTAGAACGTAGGGTTTCTCACAAGCGCCGCGAGGGAATTATAGTCCCAGTTTCCCCCTTTACCGGACGGTGCGGTCTCTCCTAGACGATCTTGCAGCAGTGCGCGTTCGTTGTCGGTCAGCATTCGGGCCGTCTCAGGATAGTCAGGCAGCCACAGAGCAGCGACGGAGAGCACAATGGCAGGAAGCCCTTCTATCAAAAATAGCCATCGCCACCCGGATAGTCCGCCAAGCCCGTCCTATTGACATGCGTATTAGCAACGACGTGGACAGGTACCAGATGCTAACCATGTTACAAGAGAGGAGGCTCAGTAACTGACACTTACCATAAAGCCAATGGCGTAAGCAAGCAGCCCGCTCACGGCTGGAGAAAGTTGTCCGACAGAATAAAAGATAGCGATACGACGTGGCATCTCGCTAGGCTTATACCAAAATGCCATCTAGTATACCAGATTCGCGCTTGAGTTAGCACCGGAGCAAGCCCCATCCCCGTTCTGATACACTCCAGCAGAATCTACGGAATCTCCAGGGAATTATCCGTGAAAGATGGATATGTAAGAGAGATGTAGGTATTCTGCTTACTATTCTAGATCAGTCGCCGTATTTAAAGACACTTTTAAGGGGCAGTTCGAGAAATGGAGGGCCAAGTCTCAAAACGACCGGTTTATCTCAGAGCATACCATGATAGAGAACTGCTGGGAAGAAGCCCGCCTCGGCCATGCCTATGGCAAAGCGCATGCACATCATCTGTATAGGTGTCAGCATTGCCCGGGCAAGATGTTTTGAGTTGGGTGGGCTGCAAGGACTACCAACCCCTTGGAAGTCTTGCGCGGCAGAGGACGAACAGGCCGAAATACCCCAAGCAAGAATGAGCACGAACATCCATTTCGACGGCGTGATCACTTTCATCATTATGGTATTGGTCGGCTCGAATATCAGATAGCTGTATGAAAAGATAGACAGCGTCCAGGCCCACTGCGAGGGATCAAGACCAAGCTGCTTCTTGATACCGGTGCCATTTTCGAGGTTGATGATTGCTGCATTAGAATAGTTCGCAGAATCGATGACCCTGAAAACATATACCAGCGAGTAGAAACCAACCAACCAGAAATCTACCCTCCTCATAACAGCTTTCTGAAGCTCGGCGTCAATAGCCTGTGATTCCCGGTCCGAGCTTGCCGCGACATTGTCGCCGTCTGCTGGAGTAGCTGAGTCGTCGACTGATGTGTGAAGCTTACTCACGCTAAGAGCCATGATGATGATGATGATGATGATGATGATACAGAGACTTTGAGGGACGCAAAACATAAGATACCAGGTTTGTATATCATACAGAGTGATAAGATTAATAGAGAACTGGGGCATTAAAGTGACAAAACTAGATGCCGCAAGGAAGAGAGAAGGGGGATTAGAGATAATTACTTGATTGAATGTTTCTATATATGTGGAGGGAGCTACTCGTAAGAGAGAAAATAGAGGCAGTGGACGGGGACGAGGCCCAGCCCGGAGACATTCTGCCCCTGGCCATCGCGCCATAATGACTGAAATGATAACGAATAAGTATACCGTATGTAAACCAGCCCAGTTTCACCACTAGCACGCGTCTTTGGCCGTCCATAGAGGGCATGAGATAATTATCGAGACTAGCTATTGTGGGAGACCGTAGCTGGATGGTCTCGCCAACAATACTGATGATCCCACGTGCGTCTGCTCCCCCATCGGCTGGGACGTGCCGACGAATGCGGGGACTCTCCGACGTGGTGGCCGATGAAAGTGCTGCTATACTTGGACTAGACTCGATTGCGCGGAAAATCAATCAATCATGATGCTGGTTCGCCAAGCACGCGTTCGACGAGGTTGATGAGAACATCGAGCACGCAATTCCCCCCGCTCTCGGGATACCTGAAGAGGCCGTCGTGGCTAACCGGATCGTATTAATGTCATATAGATAGCATGAAATAGAAGTGTTAGTTATACCTAAATGGACAGCACAGCAAAGCCACGGTCGCCCAATATAAATTCATCGTGAGCCCCAAGAAGCAGCCTTGCTTCGATACCACGCCCCTTGAAGGAATCCATTCATAGGTTACAGCGAGAACCATAAATCAAGATGGCACCAGTTGCTCTTGGGACACCAACGGGACAGCCGCTCAATCACGCCAGGATCCTCATAAAGCCATGGACACGGCCAAAACAGACCTCGGAAAAGCTTGAATGGGCGGAGTTGCCCAAGATTGACCTCGCACGCTTCGATGAGCCTGGTGGTAAGCAAGAGCTTGCCAGGCAACTGTACGATGCGGTTACTAGGGTTGGCTTCTGGTCTGTCATCAACACGGGGCTTGACGATGAGCGCGTACTTCGACAGTTCAGTATTGGGAACACTTTCTTCAAAGAGCCACTAGATGAGAAGCGAAGGTTCCCGTGCAACTTCGCTGAGGGCGAGTACTTTGGGTATAGGGAGAACTCGCGCTGGGTCGGCGACACCGGTATCAAAGAGAACGTTGAAATGGTACTCTCTAAAACCGTGAACTTGAACCGGGAACATGCTTATGTTTTAATAATAGTTGAATATTCCCAAAGCTATAGCGGCATATGATACCGTTGGAAAACATCAAGTCGTCCAAGAGAATTGGGACGAGATTGCTTATTTCCACAGGGACCTGTGGGAGAACGTAATCCGCAAGCTCTTCGTTCTGATTTCCATCATTCTCGAGCTTCCGGAAAACTATCTTGCTGATGCCCATGCTTACGACGAGGAATCAGATGACCACCTCCGATACATGATCTATAACGTCAGGACTCCAGAAGAGTGGGCAAAAGCCCAGGCCTACTCCAAGGGCGGCCATACCGACTTTGGCAGCTTGACACTGCTATTCTCACAGCATGTAGCTGGCCTACAGGTCAGTATTCAGAGACTTACAGCTTCTCATACAACTAGCCCATGGATAGACTAGCTACCTAAGCATGACCCCTGGGCCGCAAGGACTTTACCTGAGGAGAGAGTTGCTAACAACCGAATAATAGATCCGCACCCCGGAGGGCGATTGGAAACATGTCAAGCCGGTTGACGGCGGCAGTGAGTGAATTTTTTGCAAGTCTTATATTAACCCGCAGGATCCATAGGCCCTCGGCCTTTCCTCTTTTCTCAAAAAGTTCATGGGCAGTTTCGGAACGCCAGGTAGTAAATACCGTGCATCCTGGGTTGTGCATGCTAACCTTGAATGTTTCAAGTTACGTGCAATGCCGCAGATACCCTGACATTCCTCACGAATGGTGAGTCTGCTATCAGCCGACCTGATCGTTGGGCAATCCGCTCACCACCTTGGAAAACCCAGGGTTCATCAAGTCTACCATACACCGGGTAGTCACGCCACCAACGGACCAGATTAATGTGCCTCGGCTCGGGTTGCTCTATTTCAGCAGACCCGGCGCAAAAACGCCGATGAAGACGGTACCATCGCCTTTACTCGACCGCCTTGGCCTTATTCCACCCGAAGACAAGGATGCAAGCAAGCCTGTGGTGTCTGGAACGGAGGTGAGTGGCATCTAGAACCATTAATTGCCTCCTTTGTCTTGATATCGGAGCATACATTTTCCAACAGCCTGTATTGGAGGGCTGGCCCGTCGTACCTACATCTTGTTTTCAAGCCTCCAAAAAGTTACGACGTAACCTTCGAGGCCGACGCGCTGACCCTAGACGCTACAGTACGTTCGGGCGAGAGTCAAGGATGTCCATCATAAGACCGTCTTGGAGAAGCGAGAGGGAACATCTTTTGAGTTCAAAGGCCTGAAAGTGCAAAACCATTACGAGTAGGTAGCATGCGATACCCTGGCTTTGGGACGGACGCCTTCCTAGGGCTTCATTTGATGGAATGCATAAGTATCAGACTGGCAGGGTTAATAGTCACGGGCTTGAAAGACAAGTCTGTGCAATGATACCTAGGTATGCTTACCTAGGCACCTATCACGCCATACGATGATACAGAGGTTCACACTCTTTTAGAAATATGACGGCTATTATCAACCTTCGATGGCAATTTGTTTCCTGCGTTATACCTGTTTACTTGTTGAGGCGAAGATCATGTACGGGTAAGAAAAGTGATTTATGATGTTGTGTTGAGGACGATGGTTTTCTAGTTGTGAGAGGGAGGTAGATGTAGGTAGCCGTGGAAATTCCATTTCAGCTGTCAATGCGCAGACCACCTGGTCTCCAGCTCCTGTAGGTACCTCGTTATGTACCTACCCATGAAGCATATGCAGTCTGTACAGTGTTAGATACCTAGGGCTACATGACAGACTGGCAGATCTACATACTCACAACCCATGCAGCCATGCCTGTCTGCCTGCCGTGTAGAATGCCCCGCCCCCACGTCGACTTCGATAACGATAACAACCTTGCTACCACTTTTTTTCCTCGCCCTCCAGTAATCTGTAAACATTGAACGTCGAGGATATCTGGGGTACATGAGACATATTCCATCAGCTTCCGCAGAGAGCCCTGTGCCCGGAATTCCTTAACATGGGATACAATATTCTGGTTGGAGAGTCGTGCTACACGGCCTTCGGAGCCCGGAAGCTTTCCGATCGCATTAATGCACAGAGTACCGCCAATGTCTCCCAGATCTCTGGCAAGTGGCTCTATTATGTCGATTCTCAAGCAAAGAGTGATCTCGAAAGCCTCAAGCAATTGGTCCAAGCAGACGCCCTCCCTCCGAGTTCTTCCTTCGCCGGATCTAATAACGCCATCGACATCTACATCACCCCTCGTAATACCCCTTCACCATGGAGTTCCGGGGCCACCAGCATCGCTCGGGTCTGTGGCCTGGACGCTACCATCGAAAGGGGTCGTGTCGTGACCATCGAATTCGACGAGACCCCGCCCAGCTATCTGCCGTTCAAGGACCTTATCCACGATCGAATGACCGAGACTATCGCTGAGACGCGTCCAGATCCTGCCGCAATGTTCGCTCAGGGAACTAAACATCCGCTCGTTATTGTCGATATCTTCGCAGACGAAAGGGGTCCTCTCGCCGCTCTTCAAGACTATAACAAGCTGGTAGGCTTGGGCCTTGACCAGCCCAGTATGGAGTACCTGGTAGAACAATACACGTCTCTAGGAAGATCGCCCGTGCGTATTTCCTCGAGCTCCTACCAACCAGGGGGGTGTTTTTGTTCGTTTTGCTAAGTTTAGGTGGTATAGAATGACATTGAGTTGTTCATGTTCGCCCAAGTAAATTCCGAGCACTGCAGACACCACGTGTTCAATGCTTCCTGGACCATCGATGGAGTCGCCAGAGACCAGAGCCTCTTTGGTATGATCAGAAATACCCACAAATCGACCCCCGACTATGTCCTCAGTGCCTACTCTGATAATGCAGCCGTGTAAGCACTATTGTCGTCCACTTGAGCACGGGAAAGCCAATACTGGCATCTGGGACCCCGGAGTCCGTGGGAACTAGCACTGACTTCCAGTTTCTAGGTTGTCTGGAGAGGAAGGGAACTACTGGGCCCCGGACTATTCAACCGGAAGCTGGAGGCTCACCAAGGAAATAGTCCAGCCTCTGATCAAGGTCGAAACCCACAACCACCCCACAGCCATATCTCCGTTCCCAGGCGCTGCGACGGGGAGCGGGGGTGAGATCCGTGACGAGGGTGCTGTAGGAAGAGGGTCCTCTCCGAAAGCAGGCCTTTGTGGCTTCTGGGTGTCCGATCTCCTGATACCCGATAACCGGAAACCCTGGGAGATTGACATAGGAAGACCTGCACACTATGCTTCAAGTCTGGACATAATGCTAGAAGCCCCGATTGGCTCTGCCCGGTTCAACAACGAATTCGGCCGGCCCGCCCTCACGGGAACGTTCAGAACCCTCCTGGCCAACACGGCCGAATCTGAATCAACTGAATATAGAGGTTACCACAAGCCAATTATGGTCAGTACTTGACAGTACCCGAGGGGTGAACACGCAAGACCAACCCTCTTCAGTATGGACTTATGTTGTTTCCAAGCCCGCTGATTCCGAATCTTGCAGATTGCCGGCGGTATCGGAAGTGTACGGCCTCAACATGCCATCAAGGATGAGGCTCATGTTCACGATGGGGCGCATGTAAGATCCATCCCTCCAAGTCAATTAAGCCATTACCCGTCCCGTAGGCCCCGAACTGTTTCCACGCCATTCGACTGCTTCCTTTTTAGGGCTTATGTAGTGAATAGCTAACGCTGGTATGATAGGTCATTGTTCTAGGAGGGCCTGCCATGTTAATTGGACTTGGTGAGTCTTGAGCTATTCAGTGTTTTGACAGGATGTTCGTAGTCGTCGCCATGAAGAGGAAAATACCGACGGCGACGAAGATCAGGATAACAACAGGAAAAGGGAAAGGTGGAAGGGTGAAGGGGGCCATGCTAATAGCGCGCGTGATAGGTGGCGGCGCGGCCTCTTCCAATGCCGGCACAGAGGCTTCTGCAGATCTCGACTTCGCCAGCGTCCAGCGCGGGAACCCAGAAATGGAAAGACGGGCTCAAATGGTTATCAACACCTGCGTCGCACTAGGCCATGAGACCCCAATTGCTTTTATCCACGATGTGGGTGCTGGGGGACTCTCAAATGCTCTACCAGAGCTTGTCAAAGACGCTGGGTTCGGTGGAAGATTCGAACTCCGCCAAGTCGAAAGCGCCGATAATTCTATGTCACCCTTGCAGATCTGGTGCAATGAGGCTCAGGAGAGATACGTCCTTCTCGTAAACAGGGATGGGTTAAATCGGTTCACAAGTATCTGCAGAAGAGAACGATGCGGGTTTTCTGTCGTGGGAAATGTTGCCGCCAAAGATGCGAACGGGAAGGTTAACCTAGTCTTGACTGATCGCGAGCCCACAGTCCAACCCCCCATCGACCCGATCAACCTTCCGATGGACATCCTCTTTCCTCCAGGGCGGAGGATCTCTAAGGAGACCCAGAAAGTGAAGAAGAGCCTCCGCCCCTTCGACGCAGCGCAAAGTCTCAAAGCACAATATGGCACGTCTGACCCAGCTGAGATGATATCCAAAGCCACAGAGCTCGTCTTCTCGCTCCCTTCTGTCGGTTCTAAAATGTTCTTGATCACCATCGGTGACCGCTCTGTTGGCGGACTAAGTGTGCGGGACCAACTTGTTGGCCCCTGGCAGACACCCGTTGCAGATGTTGCAGTGACATTGTCCAGTTTCTGTCTTGATAATAAGGTGCATCGTGGAGAAGCGATGGCGATGTAAGTAAAGCCCCGTCTTAACCCCTTTTTCGTTTATTTCATATTCTCTTTCGACGGGTGATTTGTGGGTGGAAAGAGACGTATGAATCTAGAGTTTTCCGTCGATTTAGTGCAGAGCCATGCTAATTCCCTTGTCTAGGGGAGAAAAGCCAAACCTCGCGCTCATCTCTGCGGCGGCCTCGGCTAGAATGGCTGTTGCCGAAAGCTTAATGAACCTGGGTGCTTCCGATATTAAATCGGGTTCCATTCACGGTGACCTGAAGCGTGTTAAGCTGTCTGCAAACTGGATGGCCGCCGTTAATCACCCCGGCGAGGGTGCTGAGCTCTACGAAGCTGTCCAAGCCATAGGTATGGAGCTTTGCCCTCAATTGGGCATCTCCATTCCTGTCGGAAAAGACTCGACATCTATGAAAGCCTCGTGGAGGGATAGGAAAACAGAGGAGTTGAAAAGTGTTACTGCTCCTGTCTCCCTAGTTATCTCTGCCTTCAGTCTCGTTGAAGATGTGCGCAGTACCTGGACACCCCAGCTTCGGCGTGTCGAAGAGGTTGGCGAGACTGTTCTCCTTTACGTTGACCTTTCGCAAGGTCATCGGGCCATGGGCGGCTCGGCACTGGCTCAGTGCCTCGGACAGGTCGGAAACGAGGCACCTGACGTCCGTGACGTTGAAATCATGCGCGACTTCTTCGACGCCATGTGGCAGCTACACCAGGTATCTCTCTACCTCTAACCCCACACCCTCCTCTCGTAGCTTTGAAGCTCGCCTATGCCGGTTTGATATAACGACCGTATCTAAAACATCGGGTATGTTCTATAGATAACAGCTAAGGCTAACGTTAGTCATCAACAGGAGAACATTGTGCTGGCTTATCATGACCGGTCGGATGGAGGACTGATTACTACGATTGCTGAGATGATGTTCGCCGGCCGGGTCGGGGCTGATATCTCCCTTGATAGGCTTGCAGCTTCGGAAGCCGAGATTCTTGATGTGCTCTTCAATGAGGAGCTCGGCGCCGTGTTCCAGGTTCGAAAGGGCGACGAGACGAGGTTTAACAAGTGCTTTGCCACTTGTGGGCCCCCTCCCGGATTGATCAGGACGATCGGCTATGTGCGACCGACAATGAAACAGTCGCTTCTCGTTAAATATAGGTCCAAGACACTGGTCGATCTGGACAGGACTACTCTTCAAGGATGGTGGTCTCGGACGTCCTTCGAGATGCAGAGGCTGCGAGATAATCCGGCTTGTGCGCAGTCGGAATACGACTCCCTTCTTGATACCCAGGATCCCGGCCTACACTACAAGTTGAAGTTCGATGCCAGTGATATCAGTCTCCCGGCTATGATTACGCTGAAGGGCCTGGTTTCCAAACCAAAGGGTTGGTCATCGCTCGCGCTCCCCTGTTGCCCCTTTTCTCAACTAAGACACTGACATCCGTTGATTACAGTCGCCATTTTGCGAGAGCAGGGAGTAAACGGGTACGCAGAGATGGCGTTTGCATTCCGCGCAGCGGGCTTCGACGCCATCGACGTCCACATGTCAGATATCTTGGACGGGCTCTCATTAGATGGATTCCGTGGTCTGGCTGCCTGTGGAGGCTTCTCGTACGGGTAAGAACTGTGCTTTTCCCTCGGCCCCTTACCCAATACCTTCTGCCCGGACGCGCAGGGCGTCTCGAGAACTGTGCAAACAGCAATGGCTAACCTCACAGTGATGTGCTCGGCGCCGGCAACGGGTGGGCTCAGTCCATCCTCATGCACGAGAATTCTCGAAGGACCTTCGAGGCTTTCTTCAAGCGTTCTGACACGTTCTCTTTCGGTGTCTGCAATGGCTGCCAGATGTTTACCAGGTTAAAGGAGCTGATTCCCGGTGCAGAACACTGGCCTACATTTGGTACGTTGGCTGTTTTAAGCTACCTGGCCGTCCCAGACACGCCGTGCATTACTGACTTACCTGGCACCACAGTCGAGAATTCAAGCTCCCAGTTTGAGGCGCGGTTTTCCATGGTCAAAATCGATGATGCAGCAGCCAGCAATTCTGTCTTCTTGAACGACATGGCGGGCTCTGCCCTCCCTATTGTCGTATCCCACGGCGAAGGAAGAGCCGCCTTCAGCTCGCCGGCGGGGCTGTCGAATTTGGAGGAGTCAGGCCTCATCCCCCTGCGATACGTAGACAACTACGGCAAGGTGGCGAATGGGTATCCCTTTAATCCTAACGGATCGCCTGGCGGGATTGCCGGTGTAAAGAGCAAGGACGGGAGAGTGATGGCTATGATGCCCCATCCGGAACGCACCATCATGGGCGATGTTGGCAGCTGGAAGCCCGAGGCTATGCGTGAGCACCAGTTCGGGCCATGGTTCAGACTATTCCTCAATGCGAGGAAGTGGGTTGGCTAAAGGGGTCGGGGAGGGAAAGACCTACATGTATAAGGCGTTCTTTTCAGATCTACTGGGGTTGGGATAAGAGGTACAGAAGAATAGTGAAATACAAAAAACAAAGAAACGCTTCCGTGGTGGATGGATGAATGAATGTTTATGGGCACCTGTCGCAGTTCTCTCCAGAAACCTAACTAAGTACCATGCAGTCCATGCTATGTTTATTGTCGCCCTGTCAGTAGCTTTTTTGGTCTTACCCGACACACCTCAATGAGACGTGGCGAGCGAGGCGTGCTCTCTAACTTGAGTAGTTGTGATGACCTGCCGAACGACTGAATTCGAGTCTCCATGTGGCGGGAGATATCCGACGCGAAGTGTCCGTTCACTCGGGTTTCTAGCTGATACGGCCTCGCCGGACGAGCCTATCATGTATCTCTCGAACCCTGTTGGTGTGGAGCGAAAGATTTACCCGTAGCTTGGGGTCCGGAATGCTCGCTGACCTATGCGACGTACCTGAGCTTAGGACTCAACACGCAGGAGGAGTGGTAGGAAACCGGCAAAGAGCATCTCATCTCATGAATCGTCTATTTTACATTCCCGTACCGTTTCTAGTGTTTCACTCTGCTGCTACCTTCACATCAACCAAATCAGCTTTTATAGTAGCATTTTTTCCAAGAACCACCTGTCCTGCCCACTAGCTTTTAGCCTGTCCCGGCGCAATTTAGGTACAAAAGGAACATTCTGGCTAGGCGCCGTTTACTGGTGCTGTGCCATTTGTATCCGGCGTGGTATTGGCATTCGCCTGCATCGACACGTGGAAACTCCGGATGATCGAATCTGCGTCGTCGATAGCAATTGGCCGGACGTCGGCCAACGCCTTGATCTTGGCCGTGCTGGAGAAAGTGGTTAGTCTGTATCCCCTCTCTAGTCTCGTTGGCGTGTACATACACTTCCTTGACCTGGTCGTCCGTCATCGCTAGGCCTAGCTGGCTGACCCTGGTCTTGACCGCATTCCATCCCGTCAACCGAGAGGCAAAGTGGACATAACGAGTCAATCCAAAGTCGGCCGGGTTCAGGATCTCGTACGTCGAGGGGTTGTTGAGGATAGCCTTGGCATGGATGCCGGCCTTATGCGTGAAGGCACAGAATCCCGTGACAGGGTTGTTGAAGGGCACGTTCACTTCGACGGCCTCGGCAACCAGGTCCTCAATCTTGAAAAGTTGTCAACACACACATTCTTTTCGCGGTGGATGCTTCTCGAACAGACCTCTTTGATCATGGGAAGGTTGTACTTGCTCTTGACATAATCAGGGCTCGTGACTAACATGCGTGATATGAATGCCCCCAGAGGGGTGATACCGTTACGCTCTCCGACTAGACAACGTCACGAATTAGCGGGGAAGGCCTAGGAACTCATTCACCGGCTGCTGTCTGTCTCTGGGATACTCACTTCCTAATACGCTGGTGTCGATATGAGTCGCACCTGCTTCGAGTGCACAGAAACTAGATTCCCGTCAGTACCACACTGGCGATGCCTCGACCTCCTCGCAGCTGGGTTCACATACGCGTTTGCCACGGCACACGCTGTGTCGTTGTGGAACTACTCGGGTTTATGATCAGCGTCATGCTCTACGACCAGAAGGTGCTGCCACATCATACATGGGTTTCGATATCACAGGCTGGTGAGTTGTTAGCTTCGTCTTGCAGCGTGATGGGGGTGCAACTTACAGACAACGCTTCTCAGAGTTCGAACTAGCTGTTGTGTCCGTGTCAGTTTACCGAGCATCGATTGGCGGGGAGGGGCGCGAAGAACACATACATCGTACGTAGCGCGGGGAGAAGCCATTCCAACAGTGTCGGCAACGCCGACACGGTCGACACCGGCCTTGTCAACGGCGGCGTATAGTGTCAAGAGATCGCCCATGTCCGAGCGGAAGGAGTCCTCGCTGGAGACTGGGAACGGTTAGCTGACTCTAGCGATATAGGGTACGGGTAGACACCTACACCGAGCCTCAAGTCCTTTGGACTTGACGTACTTGATGACCTCGAGAGCAGCCTCCTTGATGAAGACCATGTCCTTGCCATGGGAATGTTCACGTAGTAAGTTCGAGGTGCCGATGACTATGTCGAGACCATCGACACCCGTCTCGACAGCGAGTTTGACATCGCGCATATCACAGCGGACGTCTGAAGTACGGGGTTAGACGGGAATAACGACCGGGAGAGCGGCGGCGACTCACGAGTTAGGATCTTGGCCTGCGCGACGGGTTAACACCATGACATACACCTATATGACATACACCTATATATGCGGAGGGTAGGGGGGGCAGAGGGCGAGAACACAACTGGGGGGGGGGCGCACCTTCAAGCCGAGCTTGCAAATGGCTTCGCAGTCCTTGCGCGACAGCTCGCTAGCGGCGGGTGAAGTCAATTCGATGCAGTCGACTCCAAAGGCATCGAGGGCTGACCAAGGCACAATTGTTAGAGAAGTCGAGGGCATTCCGAACCCGGGATCAACAAACCCTTGGCACTGGCATGCCGGGTTAGCACACGAGGCAAGCGAACCGAGGACTGAGGGGAGCTGCTCACATCTTGATCTTGGTCTCTGTATCGAAGTAGGCATTGGCGAATTGCTCGCCCTCTTTTTCGAGGTCAATATATCGAAGGTCTTCGGCTAGAAGGAGGCAGGGACTGACCGCGGAGAGTTGACTCAATGATCTTGAAATTTGCGACGTTGGATAGGTACTGGTCGCCCATCGACTGGTAGTTGTTGCTCTGGCGGGCGCTGGCGGGGGCGGGGGCGGCAGCGGCCTAGAGAGAGAGAGAGAGAGCAAGAGGTCAGTCAGAATGCTGCTGGATTGATTGACGATACAATCAATGTGTGTGTGTGGACTTGCCTGAGCGCCGTTGCCGTTGCCGTTGCCGTTGCCGTTGCCATTGGTATTGCTGCCTTCCATTCCGCACATCTTGCTTTGCTTGTATATCTATCTAATCTCTGCTGCTATTGCTGGCCACGAGAGGGAGCAACTGAAGGAAGATTTCAATTCTATCTTTTTTTATTCTTGACTCTAAATTTTCCAAAATTTTCTGGGTAGGCGTCCCAACTTGTACCTACGGTCCAACCCTGCCCAGGTTTTCATGTTAGTTCCCGCTGTGGATGAGTCACTGACGCCCATAGGCTCCTGCAAGGCGGTACTATGTATAGGTAACTACGCTACCTCGAGTACAGTGCTTCCATCTTATCCTTTCACGGTAATTCCTTACGTACGGTACCGTCTTATAGCGAAAAGACTTTTTTTCACCTGCATATAACCGTCAGCTACCTACCTACCACCTACCCACCAGGTACCTACCTACTGTGTAAATGTATGGCCAGCCTACCTAGGGTACCTACCTACCTAGTGTCTACCCACATTGTTGCATGGAACTCAATTCCACTAGGCCGAAGCGCAAACTGCACCGGAGGCTTCCAGTTGAAATGGGAACAGAGAATGACAGCGGGGGATCCGGGGGTTGGACTCTGTACCTACCTAGGTGCGACAAATCTATGTGGGACTCTACCGCAGCTGTGGGCAGCTGACGCGGAATACATACAGGGTAGTAAATGCCTGCTACCAGCAGGGCTTCCAGCTACACACAGCATTTTCGTGACATCCACCCAATTATCAGGGCTACGTGTTGTGGTAGGAGGGACAATTGCCACTGAAATGGTTTTTTTTTCCCCTTTCTTTTCTTTCTTTATTTCTAACCCCTTCGCATATTTGCTGCTTAACCGAAAACCAACCATATGTCGCCGTGGGAGGTATCATGTCCGTGGCCATAGTGTGTCAGCGGGGTTCGAACCTCCCTCTGCGCCATGACGAAATATGTCTGCAGGAACCCCAGATATGTGCGGGGTGGGTGTGCTGAGTGGCTACCAGGTACCTAGGAGGTAGGCTGCTGCTAGGGTACCTAGGTAGTCTATTACCTAGGTAGGTATGAGGTAGGTGGTGCACCTAATAAGCTACCTCCAGTAATGGAGGTGTACTTCCTCCCTACCCTACCTGTCAGCCCTGTTATTGCGACTCCAAGGATGGGTATTGGATGCCAACAGATGCTACTAGACCTTACCTCCTACCTAGGAATCATGGATGGACATATCGATCATTAATGACACCTCCTTTTGGGCTCCTCTAGTTGCAGCAACCCTCCCGATCTCCAACGGTTGTGTCCCCGTACCTAGCAAGCCTTAAGGGCGACGCAGGAGAAGCGAAACTACTCGTGATCTAGCCAGGTGATGGGCTGTCTCGCTTGAGTGCGTATGTATGAGACCGTGATAGAGATGGTATAGGCATATCGCCTAAGCCAGTCAGGTATATGTGGTGAGACAGGGTCCGCCCCCATCAGCGCTAGACGGTCCTTCGCCCTTTGGCTCGTCTACCTATCTCGGCTTTTTCTTCTTATGCTGGGCTCTTATATGGGATAACAGTAACTGAGATTATGGTTACAAAGACCCGGACAGGTCGAGTGACTCGGAGCAAGGAGGCTCAGAGGCATGGGCCGCAGAGCTTTGGTCTAGGTACCATCAACGACCCTTCTGCAAACCAGCCTACTGGAACTGGCGAGGGTGAAGGCAGGCGTCAGAGATGCATCCCAAGAGAACTATGAGGTTTTCAAAGGATGCGCGCGTTCCTTGTCAGGAATGTCGAAAATATCAGAGTGCCCAAACTATTAGATCATGTACCTATCACCTATACGACGGAGAGAGCGCCTGCCAGATAGGAAGCATGCTTAGGCAGTAGGGTGGGAATCTAAGCAACTCGGCGATCTGATCTATTCAAGCTATAAAATGTTAGCAGCACAGCCTGCTGCGTAGTCAACAGTTTCAGTACGGTTAAGCAATGGAGTCCGCTACGGGAACAAGACAATACCAACCTGTTGGGTAGGAGCTTACCTACATTCTATCAGAGTGGTAGAGATGTGTATCTATACGAATCCTTCCGGGGTATCGAATCTTCTCCGCTGAATCGCCCTGTTCCCTTAGGTAGGGCTTCAGGTAGGTTAGTACCTAAGTTACATACATACATGATCCCTGTGACTTGTCGTAGTACCTACCTACCTAGGTATTATGGTTCCACTTTAGTCCGTCCAGATCAGATCTGCCAGGCCGAAATCGGGATACGTGACTCCTCGTCGGGCTAGTCCGAGACCGGGATGGATGGCTGGCTCATCTACCTAGACAGCAACGAGGGGCACACAGACCTCGCGGGGCACAAAGACCGATACGTAAAGTTTTTCGAGCTCCTGCTTACTGCATCAGCTCAATCGTTCTACTTACCACGCTTCGAAAGACAAACTTCACTCGCAACGATGCCGCAATCCGCCCTCCTCCTTGGTTCGGGCTATGTTGCCACGCCTACTGTCGAAGTCCTCTCTAATGCCGGCGTCCATGTCACTGTCGCCTCCCGTACGTTGGCGTCGGCTCAGAAGCTAGCCAGCAACTTCCCCAACACCAAGGCCATCAGCCTCGACGTGAACGACACGTCCGCTCTAGAAGCTGCGGTAGCCCAACACGACGTCACCATCTCGTTGATCCCTTATACATACCATGTTGCTGTGGTGAAGGCGGCTATCAAGGCGAAGAAACATGTAGTCACTACGTCGTATGTGTCGCCAGCTATGCAGGAGCTGGATGGAGAGGCCAAGGCTGCGGGCATTTCCGTCATGAACGAGATTGGGGTAAGTCAATATAGCCTAAGACTTCGCGCTTAGTTTGCTGACTACCTATTTTAGCTTGACCCTGGGTATGCCTTCTGACCGCCGTGCTCTGTCCTATCGTTCCACTGACTTAGTCTTCCCAAGAATCGACCATCTTTACGCCGTGGATGTAATCGACCGCGTTCACAAGGAAGGAGGCTCTGTTTGTGCCTTTAGGAGCTTTTGTGGCGGCTTACCCGCACCGGAGAGTAAGACTGTGATTCGATGAGTACCGCTATGGAAGCTAACAGCCACTATAGACTCGGACAACCCCTTAGGTAAACACTGATTGGCGTTTTTTTTTCGTGGGTTGCTGACCGAATTTAGGTTACAAGTTTAGCTGGAGTAGCCGTGGAGTGCTGCTGGCGTTGAAGAACAACGCCAAGTACCTGGAGAATGGTAGAGAGATGGACGTGAAAGGCGTAGATCTCATGGGGACAGCGAAGCCGTATCACACGGGCTTTCTGGGTTTCAATTTCGTCGCCTACGGAAACCGAGACAGCACAGGCTATTCGGAACGGCAAGAATACGGACCCATGTCTTTGGCAATAACGGCTAATTTCCCTTAGGTACAACATCCCCGAGGCGGAAACAGTAATCCGCGGCACCCTTCGCTACTCTGGCTTCCCGGAGTTCATCAAAGTCCTCGTTGACATCGGCTTCCTCCGTGACGACGAGCAGGAATTCCTGAAAAAGCCTATCACTTGGAAAGAAGCCACGAAGCAGATCCTTGGCGCTAGTTCATCAAGTGAGGACGATCTAGTATCGGCAGTTTCGTCCAAGACAACATTCAAGAGTGTCGATCAGAAGAATCAGTTGGTGGCGGGCCTCAAGTGGCGTAAGTAATTGTGGACTCGAGCGATCATACTTTGGCGGGTTTTGACATTGCAGCGCAGTCGGCATCTTTTCGGAGTCGAAGATTACACCAAAGGGGAACCCATTGGATACGCTATGTGCTACTCTCGAGGAGAAGATGGCTTACCAGAAGGGTGAGCGTGACTTGGTCGTACGTATTGTCTTTGCACTTTGATGTTTCCCACGAGCGCATGATTCTAACACCTGACTTCAAGTTCCTTCAACATCATTTTGAGATTGAGAACAAGGATGGTAGTAGGGACACAATAACTTCTACCCTCTGCGAATACGGCGCTCCCATTGGATCCGGCGGGTATACGGCAATGGCGAAGCTAGTCGGCATACCCTGTGGAGTAGGCAAGTCTTCCCGTGTTACAACCGTCCTTTCTGGTTCGCATCGCTCCTTGAGTTGGCAATGAGGTGCCTTTCTTCTGACGCGTACACCTGCCTTGAGTATTGCACGGATACTTGGTCCCCATCATCCAGCGTACTTCTATCAACGAGTAATACTAACGTACTGTATTAAACAGCTGTGAAACAAGTCCTTGATGGTACAATCTCGGATAGAGGTATCCTTGCGCCAGTAAACCCAAGCATTAACCTGCCATTGATGCAAGAACTAAGGGAGAAACATGGGTTAGTCTTTTTAGCTAGTCTTTTTCAACGTAGTTGCTAACGAATCGCAGAATCGAATGTAAGGAGAAAATAATAAAGTAGAATGAGAGGACAGCAGCTGCATTGCAAGATAAATGTTCTATTGATAAAATGATTCAATAGTTTATATAAAAAGCGTTGCGGGCTTTAATATGGCCTTAAGATGCGAAGGTCTAGTGCGCTATTCATTGATGAGCTGCGGTGACACTGAATCTCTACTCAGGACCTCGTCCATACTACTGAACCTAAGGTTGATGGCTCGTCGGAGAAACGTTAAAGCAGCACACATAGAGCGGCTGTCTCCTACCAGATGCTAGAACACGTAGAGTTGGACTTTTTTCTGTAGGGCCCTCAATGTTTGTGCATTCCATCTTCTATCCTGCTTCCCGAACACACCTACGATGCTTGAACCCCTTCCCCCCAACCGCGAGACCCTGGAAGTCGCTGACTATCAGAAACTGCGGGGTACTTGCAATCGTTATATCAACATAATCGGACCGAACTCGCCGTTGGGCGACCGGATCCCTGAGGTGGACGACGGTTGCTGACACAAGGCGGGTTACAAGTTCAAAATCCGATCGCAGAAACGACAACAACTACTTCATGATTGACTTTGGACGGGACACGGCCGGTCAACGTGTGACCGCAAGGCATCTTTCGTTTGTCTTGACCATGCGGCTCTGGAGACCATGAAGAAGGACTTCATGTTCATCTACCTACCAGGCTGTCCGACTCAACCGGATAGCTTTTCCTTGGAAATCCGGGTACAATCAACTCACAACTCAGGCCCATCCTTCGGAAGTGATGTCGAGAAGACAGCCCACTCCTGTATATTCGTACTGGGACTCCTTCCATCAAATGCCTGAAGAATGTGGTCTTACGGAGTCTGGTTTCCCGTGGAGCTTCTTGGACTAAGGCATCATACCTTTCCTTAAGACTTTAAGGGATCAGCTAATTAGGATTGTAAATGAGACTGTTATATTTCTTTATTTTGTGATAATAAATTAAGAAAAGGTTTAAATAAAAAGTTAATAATATTACTTAATGATATAATTTTTATTTTAATATTAATAAAAGAATTAATTATAATAAAAAAATTATTTAATATAAAAAAATTTTTAAATAAAAAATATTATTATTATTATAAATTATATATATATTAAA
>JWIU01000045.1:66881-76900 GCA_000966885.1 Xylaria sp. JS573 | reverse complement strand
TAATTTTTAAAAAAATCCATTACTAAAAACAATAATATAATAACCCAACTGATTTATATAAGTAATAAATCTCTTCACTAAAAGGAGATCTCTTAAATACACACACTTAATTTATTTTTCTTGCAAGTGATCACTGGAATGCTTAGTTAAGCTTCACCTAAACTCGATAATCCTTTATTTCATTCAGTCTGCTGCTTCCATTACCTTACTTTCTATTTTCTTTACTTTGCTTGCTGCTTTATGCTCTTCCAAATCCTTGGCGAACTTATCAAATTCATTCCATTGATCTGTCTCATCTTGTCGCAGTTCACCAGGGAAGAATGTGGCGAGCATGCTTTTGCCTACGCGTGGGTACTGGCGCTCAACTTCGAATAGCGCCTGCATGACTTTACGGTGGCCGATAACTTTTACATATTTAAGTGGAATGCCGAAATCTTTGGGGGAACGGCTTGCACCTGCGACGTAGATATTATCGAGCATGCCAATTGCACCAACCCCGAGGAGAAACCAAGTATGTTCGTGGATCCCAGCTGCGGTGATAAGGAGAAGGATCCAGAGCGCCGCGAGTAGGAGAACGGCAGTCCTGGTTATAGACGACGGAGGAGACATTGAATGGGCAGCAGAGAGGTCTTCGAGATCGACCCCTTTGCCATCGCCAATAATCACAATGGCATGTTGACTGCCGTTCCCTCTGGTCAAGATGGTTATCTTTTTCGTTTCCCGTCGACAAGCCCATTTCTCCATTTTCCATTGCGGGAGAGCGCCGGTCGCAAGAGCCAAGGCGATACCTGCTGCTGTGACTATAAGTATAGACCAGTCGCCGTAAATGCCGCAAGGCACGGCTGCCAGGCCTAGTTGCAGGCCCATGGACACGAAGCCAGCAAAATATGCCCGGTCATAGCCAGGATGACCTGGCTGGACGTCCTTAGCTTTGTATATAGAAATGCAGAGACCGGCCATTGGCGGCGGTTCTGAAGACTTCGTGATCCTCCACTTGTCGTCAATGATCTTTTCGGCGCACTGGCGAATTTCGCCATCCATCCATACCTCGAAATCGCGAACGATCCGACCAATGATCCAACTAGAGTTATCACGGATATAGCCATTCTGGCCGTTGATGACCCGACATGCGCAATCAGCAACAGGCATCAATGTATTCCCACCAACCGCGTTGACGACGGCGGTAACAGCGTAGGCCACCCAACCTGGGGCGGAGAATAGCGTCAGTACTTCAGATAATCAAGAACGCATATAGGCGTACAAACCAAATGAGAAAGTAACTGGAGTTATGGGGGATCCTGCTAGCTGCGCGAGGGCTCGGCCGACCACGTCGCCGCCGAGGATAAGCAATACGGAAAAGACGTCAGACGGATTAGACCATTGCTGTAAGAATTCTGTTGACGGCACGGTGGAATCGGAATTCCTCTGAAATACTGGCATCTTGGGAAGGAAAGCATTAGACGGACACGACATAGAAGAAGACTGATTACTGAGAGTTCGAGAAAAGTATCGGCTTCAGGGAAGTGCAATTTGATGTTGAATTGTTGAAGACCTCAGCTTAGGTCCCGTTGTTCTCACCCCGGAAGGGCGCAGCTATGATAATCCCGGATGGCAGACCCACATTAGAATAAATCCATCAAGCCATCCAATGGGTGGTCATTTGTGCCCAGGGAATTACAACAGGGGTCGCAAGCTCGGAATCCAACATTGCCGAGAGGTGTACGAGACGCTATGTACCTTGGGCTGCAACCACAGGCATACTAGAGAGCCAGAGCTCTACAGCAAAGGTCCTAGGCATCGTTATATTGCCATGTCTCTCTCAGAATGAGACGCAGACACTAGAGCTTAGAATCGGGGAGATCCTACCCTTTGACAGGATGAAAAAACACCCCCAAAGAAACTTGTGCGCTTAAAAAGCTGAAGCTCTCCCTTGCCTGCGTGATATGCGGCATGTTATGGCCCATCGCCAACAAAATCTCAGAGGTAGCAGATGTTATATCTAATATATATATATCGACGTCTTACAGGCGTTTGTTGAGCAGTTCATAGGGAATTTATATCGAAGGCTGAATAAAACCGGCTACATGCCCGCCGTCCTACAGTTACCGTCCGACAGTTCACAGGTCAATCAATACCTAGTAGGGAGGATGTCAATGGGGCGCACTGCCATTCCGAAGAACAAGGATCCTATAAGGGTGATCCTACAATCCTATGCAGGTCATGTGGTAATGTTGAATGAACATGAATACCTAACTCAGGCGGATGGACTGGTGGAACGATTACTGCACGGGATGATATGATTTGGACCGATCGAGATATTCTGGACCAGCCATAATGAAGCTAGGTACCTAAAATCATAAGGTTGGCGACGGCATTTCTGCCCAGCGAATAGGATCGTATACAGGTAGCTCTGAGTGGAGAGAACAGGTCGATTACCTCTACCTGTTTATGTATCCCAGATTAGGAGATTAAGTGAAGTCTGTGTTGAGGCCGGGGTAAGGGGTACCTACCAACCTGGGTATACACTTTGTATTAATCCCACTTTTCCCCTAAGATACTGGTAGGTAAGAAAGTCAACTTGCAAGTGATTGATTTGCGAGGTTCAAAAGAGCCAAAGCTCCCAGTTTCTAACGGAAGGAATCCGGGTTTAAATAGTAAAAAGGGGATTGTGCTAAGGTTGAACAAATTCGGAGTTACTAGAATCTTGATACCTTGGACATTTCAACAGGTTCAAGGAAAACGTGAGGTTTAGCTCGCGGTTCTTTTACGGGCTGCTCAATAACTAGTACTGAATTCATACATGCAACTGGGATCAATACTTCAAAACATAGATGAGGTACCTTTCGATGTGTGGGCTGTTGATGGTCCAAACATCGAGGTCATCCTGGAAATATGCCATTACTCCCAAGTCCAAGGCCTTCTCGGCATTATCCAATAACCAGGCATGAGCACTCATCGGGAATCGATAGACTGCTGGCTCCTCGTTTGAGTTGTTACGATCTGAACCCAAACCGCACTGCAACTATGGAAACAAAGCTCAAATGATGATTATCTCCATGCGATCTCTTTCCCATAAAGAAAGGTCCATGCCCAGAAACTTTTTCACCATTCCTACCCTCCAATATAATTTACTGTCCAAACCCAACGGTCTTACCAATAGCCCAAAAGCACCATGGTAATGAAATCCCAAGAGCACAAATTCTACTGTTCCACTCGTATTATCAACGATATCCGAATCATCCCTAAGGCCACTCCAACTGTTGCTGTGCAGCCCCGTTGCTTCCAGCCGAGCTTTTTCTAGCAGAGGCTGTACCGTCTTAAAAGGGATCACGACCGCAAATAGACAGAGTTGTCCCCTCTCCCCTCTTGGATTCCCGTCGACCCATCGAATCTCCGCGTGACTTCTGACACTAAAAAGGGGGCTGAATTTGATTTTCCCATCCACAGCCGCCCAGCTCCAGCTCGGCGCTCTCAAATTCTTAGGGTCTGGTAGAGTCTTGCAATCACTACCCCACACCAGTTCCTTGAGAAGGCGACTGCGCCAAATGCCGTAAAGATATCTGTCCTTCCACTTTTGCTCGAGTACGCGAGCAATTCCGTCTAGAGCTGGAAGGCGATCGGAGAGATAGGCCATGTCACGCGCCGTGTAGTTCTTGACTATTCGCTGCCAGATATCTCTCCGTGATTCTTTGGTCATGATTCTCGAACATGGCCAATCTGAACTGTATTCTACGTTGCTTGGGAGAACTGGCCGTGGAGGAGCAGAATCGCACTGCCAGATCGCTTCGCGGCTACCGAAGATGAGAAGTCGTGAAGGGAGGAGAAATTCCTCGAGGGCCCAGGCACGGTTGTAGAGAGGCTCGGGTGTCTGTTTGTCAGAAACATGTGCTATTATGGAAATCCTGCCCTCGGAACCGTCGGGCAAGTAGAGTGGCAGTTGGCAGGTCGGAGGTAGGTCTCTCTGATGCAAAAATCCCGTCGTAACACCAGGAGCGGTGGCTGCAACTATTGCGAGAGTTGCCTCGTGGTAATAAGCACCCATTTTTTCGAGCTCCCGTTTCTTATCAGAGTGACCCTTGTCTTGGATGATACATAGGACGTCGACCCATATATACCGTAACCCCAATTTCGCGACGGTGACTACTGCATCCTGGATAGTCTGAGGCAGCGATGAGACCAATATCCCATCAATATGTTCCTTGAGAGTTTGAGCTGTCGTTGTTACTGGCTGAGTCTCCATTCCCCAGGCATAGCTAAGCGCTGCGTATTGAGCACGCTGATTAGGCGTGCTCTCGTGTACTCTGACGTATTTTAGATTGTCATCAATGGAAATGACCCGCGTTGGCAGAAGAGGAAGCTCTGTAGATGGGCATTTCTCATGTCCATTTTCTTTAGACCCAGAGAGACACTTATCCAGATTTTCCTTCGCCTTTCTCATGACTTAATCACATCCCGGCGTTGTGACCATGGGTTTGTTGGTGACTTGATCTGAAGCAGGGTCTTCTAGATGGGACTTAGCGTATAATCTTTGAGACTTTTCGATATCTGAGAATTGGAACACTCACGTGAATCTGCAAAAACGAAAATGTCGAAGTAATTTTTATCCTTGTCCTTTTCTGACTCTTGACGCCTCTGATATCTGAGAGACTTAAGTTTTCGCGATTCCGATTGAATACCAAACACTCTTGGTTCCCAAATTTCAGTCCTTCTCCAAAACTTATTTAGTGATATGGCTCTTTGCCAAAGCAGTTCACAACAAGGACAACCACTATTTGCACTCTTTTCAAGATCTTCCTTTGGAAGATGCCCATAGCCTTCGGCCGATTTCAGTGCTTCAAGTCCTCTGCGGGACCCAGTCATCAGAGAGCAGTAGCCACAGAGATTTTTGGCGTCAGAAGTCATTTTAGTGATATTCGAAAAAAGAGACAAGAAAGCAGCTGAAACCTCTTGAAAAGCGGGTAAAGAGGTAAATCTAAGAGTGGACAAATATTTTATGGTAACGGTATGAAACTATCACGGCCCAAACGAAGACCACGTCAGAAGAAATGAGAAACGATGATCATGTGACCTGCATAAGCACTAAATTGAAATTCTAAGACATACGAATGAACTATCCGCAATTCAACTATCCAATATATGTAAACAAGGATGAAAACGAGGTTGAATGAGCTTTTCAAGGAAAGTTGCGAGAAGGGAGAATGGTTATAAGAAGGTGGATTTCCCATGTATATGGTGTTGACGAGCTTGAGATCTCTGGTGGCTTTAAAAATTTCAAGGCTAAGTCAGAGGAGATTGCTTGATTCTGTACGCTGATAATACTGGGGGGACGTAAAGCTGGTGATGGTACCCGATGCTAAGAGAGTAATGGCAGCGAGTGTGAGATACATGTTGAGGATTAGGGTGAATGTATGAGGATCCTTGTTCTGAGAACAAGTACACAAGGGAAGAAAGCCTCCGAAATTTTTTGAGTATGACGACGTCGATAGATTGAAATATATGGAGAGAAGATTAGGAAATTATCTTAATTTATATAGTCCTTAACTAGGTATATAACGGGGTATTTGACCGAAGATTGTCGAGTTTCCCCTATGTGACACTGGTCCAGTAACTATTATACATCTTAGTTGTCCATAATAACTATTAAAAAAACAGAATAGAAGGTGCGAATTCAAAATCCATGGGCTGTTCTGTACCAGGCATAAAATGTCCGTATTTAATCAGACTGCATATTTGACGTAGACACCTAACTTGCCCGACGGCCCGCTATGTTCAACCCGGACGGTTCCGTGATGGATACGCAGCGACAACTGGATCTGACGCGATACCGTGCCGGACGGGCCTCAGGTTATAACAATCAGGGATCAAGGGAGGGTGTTTTAACTCACCGGATCCGAACTGTTTGATAACGTTTGTACATATATACACCGATATATCGCGTAGTGTTCTTGAAAAGAAAGAGCAGCTCTTGAGAAAGATATGAGAGAACGTAGACAAACTCCAAGATATGAATATTGTTACATCAACTGTGGCTCGTAAGACTTACTGAGAAAGTGGTGTTACATACTTACACCGGGCAAGTTCATATGTCATTTGCATCTGCGTAAACAGTGAAACCCGAGAGCAAGTCCGAGAGCCTCAGTCCATCTTTTGACAAAGGTTTCTCGTTGTTAGCCAGCGCAGGATGCGTCGGAAATAACCGAACAGAAGACTCTCTTACGATCTGGCCGCTTGGTTGCATTAGCTACCCAGCACTCCTGCCAACGTGTGTATCATTACAATTGCACGGATGACCTGTGAATATGTAATATAGTGTGTAACCGCCAGTGTATTGTTACAAGGGGTTTTTCTCCGATATAACGGATGTAGGCATACCTGTTCTTTCGCTCGCCGACCAAGGGCATAATTAAGTTGCACGAGTGGTGGGCTGGTAAAGAGAACCAAACATCCCGCTCCCGTTATGACAGATGCCAACAACATGGTGTAAAGTGATGGCGCTTACCTAGCTTAACAACTATGCTGTGATGCTATACTGCCTAGTTATTTAGAACTAGACACGGTAAGAAGGTAACAGGTTTCTGTCAGAAGCTTGGCAGGTATGAACTCGTTTCCTCACTGGCACTGCATGTCTTGTTTAAACATAGGCCCTATCTCTTGGTATGACTAGCCCCAGTCGAATCAGAAAATCACGTACTCCGCAAGGACCCTTTGATTATTTGAGTCTCAGTATATATTCCCGGCTGTCCGTGGTTGGTGTTGTTCCTGTTCTAACGTACGATCCGGTTATGTGTTCTACGTCGGACGGTGTTTGCTGACAGACAGAATAGCACCAGGAATAGGTGCCAGATCCATACCGATGATGGACTACTGTAGGTAGCTAGGTTACCGCGTTCGTATGCATGTCCTGCAGTGAGTCGTTGCGATTGGTGAATTGGAGGACTCTCTGGAGCATCTAAAGACAGGAGCGGCAAATGACATCCGCGAAAGCCTTAGCGCCAACAACACTTATGCGTGTATCATTCTACTACGTACATACCTAGTACAGCTTGGCTAGATTAAGGACCGACTCGGCCGTGGATATGAGCAAGATCCCCTTAGGGAGGTTAGGTACCGGGCCACTTGCGCCGCGGGAATGGAAGGGGACGAATGGGAAATGAAAATAGCAAACAGCGGCAAACTCAATGTCTGAATGGTGAACTTTAACGCGGACATGTGTGACAACCCTCTATCAACGTTGCCTTCCATTTATCGATGCGATTATATGCCCATTCTCTCGAGACTTGGTGACCGTGGCTAGTCTGCAGACGACGGCTTTGGGCAGCAATGGCGGGGAACCTTATTATCCCGTGTAATACATACTTGCGACGGCATCTCCCTCTGCGGACTCATGCCGCGCTCTTATTAGTGAGCGCCGAAGCTATCGTGCTGATTGCATATTCTCCACCTCACAGCACCTCGCAGCACCTCGCAGCACCTCGCAGCTGTGGTTTGTCCGCCGGATAGGACATGCCATAAAGGGCGGCATCAGTGTCCCAGCGTGGCCTATCAACCTGAGCACAGCATGACGGGTTTGCTGCCGTGTCATGACGGCAGAGTTGTCCATTGGCACTGTTTGCTGCCATCGTGCGCCATGGTGCCTGCCAGCCCGGTGCTCGTGTTACTGGAGACATCACACCCACATGCGCAGAGCTGGGGATTGGGCGGCGGTGACGGAGCGCCAACGTCCCCAACGCTCTCCAAGTCTCCTCCAAGTCTCCAAGAGGTGGTGCGTGGTCGTTGTGGTGGGTTGCTTGGTGCCCCCCATAGCGATAATGCTCGACCCTGACTCATATAAACAAACTAGACATGGCCTAGACTATTTCTGAGTGGCTATAGGTGAGTTATTATGAATTAGTTCATTAAAAGAAACTCGGAGACGTCGTGGAAAGACCGATGTTTGGCTGAGAGAGCCTGTCGTATTATTAGGAGTTGCTGGGGTCCCGGGTCGGGGCTGACTTCAGCGACTGCATGATAAACAATACAGGGCAATTGAGCCGTGTGTGCATATGTGCATAAGTATGTAGGTATATGGACCCTGATTTTTTATTGTTTACCCACGTACGTTGAAATGTGTGTTTAGTTGGTATAAGATCAGCTGTTTCCATCGTGCTACTCTGTATAACTTGGAAACTTGGAATTCTCCCTTTGTCTCTGACACAACAAACAAGCAAACAGACAATCAATCAATCAGTCAACCACGAGATCGGAATTGATACTGCGGTGGCTAGGACAGAGACGTTCAAGGGACCAGGCGATCGATCAAAGACGTATTCGATTGTTGATCAAATCGCGATATACGAATACAGCACATCCCGACTACCTACTTACCCTACTAACGTTGATAACCTGGGCAGCTGTACCTCCTATTAAGCGGCTTTGGGACTAGGTCCAGTCCAGGCCTAGAAAGACAGACCTGACTGATCCGCTGCGCTTCCGTCACACACCATCCATCCTAGCACCTCGACCCTCTCCCTACCACCTACCTACCCACCTACGTCTGCTGCTACAGCGCCTTTACATACCACTTGATTTTGCCTCCCCTCCCTCGCGGCCCACGAGCCCTCCCATCACCGACACATCTCCTCAGCACACACACACACACACACACACACACGCTTGCAAGAAGCGAAGAGGCCCGACCGAAATCATCGCAGAATTGCTTCTCTTGCAACCGCTCGTTCGACCGCCGTGCACACCCCGTTGCAGCCAAAAAAAATGAATCCCCATCAGAAGAACAAGGTTGATGTCAAGGTCAGTGCCAGCTTGGTTGCACCCCACATCCACCTGTTCTATCCGCTGCCCTCCTCGTTGGACACCGATTTCGCATGCCCAATTTAAAGAGGCCGACTACGAGTGAAGCCCGATATGTCCAGTGTCCCAGTGTCGAACCCCCTCCATCCGCACAATAGAAGCCGCGATCTTGTTTCTTTGTCCCCGAATCCTTCCTCGTTCCATCCACAATCCTACATACACCGCTACGAGCACGCTGGTCCCCTCACCACCTCGCCCCAAATCCCCAGATGCCCGATTCCCCCTCCCATCCCCATTGGACTAACATGGCTCGCGTGTAACAGTCCCTCTCGCCCGAGGAGCAGCGTCTCTTCCGGCTGTACGGCAAACTGCCGTCGAAGTCGGACCACTTCGCCAAGCACCTGAAGGAGCGCAAGTACTTCGACAGCGGCGACTACGCCATGTCCAAGGCGGGCAAGGGCGACAGCGTCGACACGGGCAGCGTCGGCAGCCAGCACCCGGTCCCCGAGAACATCCCGCACCTGACGTCGCCGAACCAGAGCAACAGCAGCCTCAACGGCGGCGGCGGCGTCCCCGCCCACCAGCACCACCCCAGCGTCCACGGCGGCGGCGCCGGCCAGCCGGCCGCCGTCGGCCCCGCCGGCAGCCCCGTCAAGGAGAGCAGCTTCCTCAACCGCGAGACGAGCGCCGAGGACGCCGAGAAGGAGAACGCCGCTGCCCCGGAGGGTGCCGCTGTCGAGGGCGCCGCTGACCCACAGGGCATCCCGATCCGAAGATAGGCAGATATCGTCGGTTCTATTCACTGGAGGGGAAATATGGTTATGAACGGATGGATGAATGAACGAATGGGTGGGTGGTTGGTTGGCTGGTTGGTTGGTTGGCTGGTTGGTTGGTTGACGAATACATGAAACGATTGTGACGAAGCGAGCGAAGCGAGCATGACCTCCCTTTGCCGCCTGATCACGATCACGTTGTAAGCTTTTTACTGCTTGGTTCTTGTACACTTTAAGTCTGCTGTACGGCCGGGCGGGTGGTTCCGAGAGACTGGCGAAAGAGGCTGCCCAGTACTGGTCTTCACGATGGTTACGAGGATACTCGGATTTTTTTTTCGTTGTCTTTTCTTTTTCCCTTTTCCCACTGGCGTTTGGGTGAAGGGGTACCGGCGAGGAAATTACGATTACAAGTGTTGCGAAGCGATGGTCACCGTCTATTCCGCGCCCCCCCCCCCCCCC
>JWIU01000045.1:53504-66819 GCA_000966885.1 Xylaria sp. JS573 | reverse complement strand
TTTTTTTTTTTTTTTTTTTTTTGGGGGGGGGGGGGGCGTTTCCGTCATCGTCGTCCGGTGTCAGATAGTTGTTTTATGCACAGGGTCCTCTTTCAGTACGGGAAAAATTCCAAGTCATTTACGATTGTGACATAGTTCTTCTATCCACCATGTAATTTTTATCTATACCGTAGCTCATATGCTCTCTCTCATGAAATCCCGATTGCCAACAACACGATCCTCTATCTAGAACGCGCACGCCTTCTCGGCCAGGGCCTTCACACCCTCGAACGTGTTGTTGCCCCCGATGAAGCCCCCGGAGTGCACGAAGACGCCGCCCGGCACGCCGGACACCTCGTCCAGCTTCTCGTCGCGGGCGCCCCGCCACGGCTCCGGCAGCGGCTTGCGGCTCTCGAACGAGCCGCTCTCCACCGGCACGGCCTGGATCCTCCACTTGACGCCGGGCACGGGCTTCTCCGGGTACAGCACGTAGAGCACCTTCTTGGCGTCGGCGCCGTCCTGCTCCTCGAGCGCGTACAGGTGGTCCTTCCACGGCACGGCCTGGCCCTCGAGCACGAGCACGCGGCCCTCGGGGTCGTGGCGCAGGCGGCGGGCGTAGGCCTCGCGCACGACGGCGCGCGCGGGGAGCCAGGCGCCCGCGAGGAAGTCGAGGCTGCGCGCGAACTCCTCGCCGATGCGCTGCGAGGCGGCGGCGAACCGCGCGTCCTCGGCCGCCTGCGCCTCCGCGGCGTCGGACGGCGCCGGGTCGTTCCAGTTGGGGTTGAGCCGCCCGACCATGGCGCCCAGCGTGAAGCCGCCCGAGCTGAAGCGCGGCTCGAGCCCCGCCGCCGCGAGCCCCGCCGGGTCGTACTTGGAGATCCCGTTGTCGTGCGCGTCGAGCGCCTCGATGAACGACTCGTACAGCTGGCGCCAGAGCAGGCCGACGTCCTCATCGTCGTCCTTCTCCTCCTGCCGCCCGAGCCGCTGCGCCACGAGCGCCCGCCCGAAGTGCAGGTAGACGAGCCCGGCGCTCGACAGCTTGGTCGTGCGCCCGGGGAAGGTGGTGTCGAAGGTGCGCTGGTGGTGGTCGTAGCGGTGCCGCGCGGCGTCGTACTCGCCGCCCACGTCCACGACGGTGTGGCAGGTGGCCAGCTCGGCCGGGTCCCGCGTCCGCACCAATGTCGCTCCCGCGTATGTTGGCAGTTGCCGCAGCATGTACACGGCCAGCGCCTCGTCCGCGTGGAAGTGCCCGTTGTGCGTCCCGATCTTGACGGGGGCGCTGCCCTCGGTCTTCAACCGCTTAGCTGCGTTCTCAGCCATCTTGGCGAGCCGGCGGAACATGCAATGTGAATGGGAGGGGGGCCGTGAGTTATTTGTGAATTGGAGCTGACGGGGTCTTGCTCGTTGATTTTTGGGTTTCCCTTTTTTTCCCTTCCTGGCGTGCCTTCGTAGATAGTTTGGCTGGTGTTTTCTGTGTGTACGTTCACCGTTTGCAAATTTCCCTTCAGTGATTTGCTGGCGGACGTGGGGTCGTTTGGAGGAAGTGGGAATTTGCAGTTGGACTGTCCTGACTGTATTTTTACTATTAGGTGTGGCTTTAGCGCTCTTCAGGGAACTGACTGACTGGCGCAGCTGGCGTTGCAGGCCCCTCATGCCCCCCAAGAGAGCCAAGCCATGGAAGGCTGGGGGGGAACACGGATGAATCTCGCCTGAACGCCCGAACGCGTGTTGCCGGCAGGACCTGACCTGAGCTGGGAAGGGAAGGGAAGGGAAGGGATGGGAATGCGTGGAATAATGGGCTGGATGGATTCATTTGAACCTTTTTGAAATCATCGTACCTGTCTCTCTCTCACCTCTCTCTCACACACAGCCCGGCGCCCCCATTAGCCTCCCCCCCAAAAATTCCTCATTGTCTCTCCTTTCCTTCCATTCTGTTCCAGAGCATGATTGTCAAACTGCAATGCCAATCCTCAATCCCTTCCCACCTATCACTGCTCCAACCGTAGGTACATGGTAGTCATCTGGTCGCCTGTCAACCCAACCAAAGTTATAATTCCTTTCATTGTACCAACGAAAATTCTCATCTACGCATTTATAATCTACCGCTGCTTTTTTAACGTGACTACCACCGTCACCACCACCGCGATTACACCTCCAATAGAGGAACATCATGGATCGCACCGCGATTAAACACGAGCCTGGCGCCAGGGACTTGGACCGTAGCGACTTGCGAACGGCAGACACGAGGCCAGCATACAAGTCATGGAAGAAGAAGTATCGGAAGATGCGCATCAAGTTCGACCAGCAAATGCACGAAATAGAGTCTCTGCACAAGCTTGAACAAAAGGCGATGAGCTCCGCGAAGCGTCTCGCCATTGAGAACGAGTAAGCCATTTCTTTATTGCCTTGCTCTTGTCTTTCAGTATATACATGCTAACCGCGCTCGGTTCCGCAGCCGTCTGATGGATATGTTGATGGACATCAACGACTCGCCCCAGATACCCTTCGAGCGACGCATAGACCTGAGCGTAGAGGCGGACGAGGACGAAGATTCGGATGCCACCCAGCAAGCCATGAAGACGTTCAGGGCTCTCGAGAAGGACGTGCCGCACCGGTCCTTCGCTGCGACCGTCGAGCAGTTTCCCGAGGTCCTGGAGGACCTGGAGCCTAAGGACCCCGAGATCCAGCCGACATCATTCCTCACGGCAGCCGACGTCGACGAGTACCTGTATGAGCTGGACAACCAGCTGGGACTGAAGAGCAAGCTGTCGCTGGTGCCGAGCGCGCAGGGGACGCAGGGCCCCAGCGCGGCGGCCAACTTTGCCCTCAAGAACCCCACGAGCGTCTACAACTGGCTTCGCAAGCACGCGCCCAAGACCTTCCTCCAGGACCTCGAGAAGGAGAAGGACAAGGACAAGGATAAGCACCACAATAAGGACAAGGACCACGACGACCCCGGCGAGAAGGGCGACGGCGGCGGCCCGCGGAAGCGCAAGAGCGCCGCCGGCACACGGGCTACCAAGCGACAGTCTGCCGCCAGCCGAAAAGAAAAGGAGGCGGCCGAGGCAATGGACTGGGATGATGACGCGGGCTACGACGCGCCGGCGTCGGGCACCGTGAAGGGCAAGAGGAAGCGCGACGATGATCCCGGATACCGACCTAAGGGCGGCTCGAGTCGGCCCACTAAGAAGCGGAAGAGTAAGGACATTGGGGCACTCCCTGTCACAAAGGCACGAAGAGCGATATCCTAGGCCTTTCTTCCCCGCCCGGTCTACGACTTCCTACCATATTTCTACAATTTCTAAGAGCCAACGGAGGAGGGGTATCGTCACATCTGATAGAGGTAAAACTTACCACACACGCAGGAATTCACGGGGTGCGCGAAAGTAATGAATGGTCAGGCGTCGTTACGCCCCTTTGCATGGGTGTCCCGGCTTCACCGAATGGCGCATTATGCAGGTATATACTGTACATTCCGGGATGGGTTTCTTGGTTGCTTTTTTTTTTTTTAATTTCTGCAGTGTCCATGGGACCTTGTTCATCCAGCACCTGCATGGTACGTTCTAGAGTGGAAAGGCACAAGTCCTATTCACAGGGTCCCATCTCAATAATGCAATATCTATTGCAAAGTCTTCCTTCACTTTCACCTTCATTCCCCAAGGATGTGAGCGCCAGGCTGGATGGGCGGACGTTTCGAAACAAGTGCTTGCTTCGTAGTTATTTCACCAACCTGCCGTGTTCGTAAAGGAGGGCGATAACTAATGCAGGAGACTGCTATAGGCACCGTGCCATGCATCGATCCAGTGAAAACGACTCAGGGCGCGCTATAATGAATTCACTCGGCCGTATGACGTACTTTTGTCATGATATAATTTAGTATTACACCGATTAGTTACCCGTCATGGACCGATTTTCAGAATCAGGAGATGATTCACAACCTGGCCGCCGTGGAATGCTGTCATGTCCAGACCAACACAATAACCTCTACATATCCAGAGCAGGCCCATAGTGTATTGTGGGCACTAGAATTTTTGGTTTTGAAGCAGCTCACGGTCCTAGTACACCATTGACTGATCGTAAGGCTTGGACAACCCATGAGTAAGCTAAATCAGCTCATGGTTCCAGTGAAGATTGTAACAAACGATATCGGAATGCTAGACTTAAGGAGACACATCAGTCCCCCAACAGCGAGTTTGTTTCACTCTCAGATAGCTTTCAACAATCTCAATGTCCACAGATGTCCACAAGAGAGGGAGAGAAAGGGAGAACTGAGATCGCTGCATGGCCATAAGTGTCAAAGCAGTTCGAAATATATGGCAGGGGCCTTCTAATAGGGATGTTTCAGCAGGTATCTGGTTGGTGATTTCCGGTAGCATTGAGACTTCGTTCGACAGAATACAAAGTTTTCCCGCAACATCCCGTAGGTTTCCTGCAGACCCAGACTCTCTAATGGCTGTCAACAACCCGTCTCAGGTTGGCTGCTCCCCATTGCGACCTTCTTTCTATGCGTACAGCAGGCCAATATGCCGGTGAATCCGATGTCTACTCAAATCTAGTGCTTCGCTTTCTCTTCCGCGTCGGCTTGCTTTAAGAAATTCCTGCTTGTTGTCAGTATCGGACCTCTGCTGCGGGATATGCGGGATGCGCGCACTGGATAAAGTCGGCCTCGTCGGGGCTCGAGGCGTTGATGGGAGGTGCCTGGTTGGGCTTCTTGCTGCCGCCGCTAAGACCGTAGTAACTGCCGGCGAACAGACCAGCGAGAGTGCCCATGGCAAGCTAGGACACGAAGGCATTAGCAGGGTGTGTGTGTGTGTGGCCGGCTGTGCGACGGACTTCTTCGGAACGGGCAACCTACGAAGTGCGAGCCGATCTGGCGGCCGAAGATGGTGTACATCTGAACCATGGCGGCGGTATTGGAGAGGTGACCTGGAGCGAATGGGCGCGGGTAGGGTCCGTGGACAAATTGATGATCGTTCAGAGTCGGGAGAGGTGAGGTTGTTAGAATACTGCTCAAAGCTCCGAATTGAATGGGCTTGGCTTCGGCTCGCAGTGGATCCCCACACGAAAGATCTGATTCGACCAAATTGCTGAAACTGAGGCCGAGGTTTACAATCTGCACTGCCCGGGGTGTTTTCAGAGTATATCCTGGAAAATGCATATGTATATCCAACGGCATTTCTCCTATCGGTGATGACATTCAATACCTAGGTAGAACTCTGATTGGGTGCTAGGGCTGCTAGGAGTCCCAGATATGCAAGTATCCGGAATAAGCAACTATGAGATGTGAGATTGCGCCGCAGGAACGATGGAGGCGACGTCACCGCGGCCCTTTTCTTCCATCACTTCTACGAGAGAGTTTCCGTTTATGCGAACCTGGTATTTAGGTGCTTATTGTAACAGTAATCCGATCATCTTCTGTGACCCGTATGTCGATCTGAGCCCTCTCATTCATTTGTTACAGCACGAATTATAGGCAAGATGTTTTGGTCAAAGGGACCAGACAAGCCCGAAACCTCGAAAGACAAGGCGGCGGAAACCCCGCCAGCGACGGCGACCAAGATAGACCCTCGCAAGGATGCGTCCCAGTTCGACCCGAACAAACTCCCGGAAAAAAAGGATCTACCCAAGTCTCTACAAAGGATAGTTGACAAGTCAGAAAAGGATGACAACTTCTTCGGCGAGCTTGTAGAGGGATAGTGCGTTGCAACTCGGCCCATTCCCAGAAAACTGTTGTATGAAGTACCTAGGGCTAATGGGGCACTCGTCAGCGCACCCGACTCCACCGAGTCGAACGTCCGATATGCCGCCTATGCAAACCGGCTGCGGACTGTGATGCTCTCCGCGCACCGATACGTAGCCTATACCTCGGACATCGGAGAGTCCTTCCGTCCCGTCGCGCATCCCTGGCTGGTGAGGGGAGCCTACGGCATTTCCTGGGCGTACATCTTGGGTGATGTCTCGTACGAGGGTTACAAGGCGTACTGGAAGAACCAGAAGACGCTTCACCCGCAACTAGAGCTCTCGGAGAAGCAACAAAAGGTGACGGGCCTGTCCGTGCCGGCCCTTTCGGACTCGCAGCCCGGAATCGTGAGCCCTTTGGAAGACTACAGGACGGTCATGGTCCAGCGAGGCATATTCCAAAGCCTTGCTAGTATGGGCCTCCCCGCCTTTACCATACACAGTGTGGTCAGGTACTCCGGACGCGCCATGAAAGACGTGAAGAACAAGACGATCAGAGTGTGGGGGCCTATTGGTCTCGGCCTTGCCGTCGTGCCATTCCTCCCGAAGCTGTTTGACAAGCCCGTGGAGAACGCGGTCGAGTGGATCTTTCACACGGGGTTCGCTCTTTACGGCGGGCAGGAATATGTCGGAACATCTCCAACGATGGGCCGAGAAGCTGCCTTACACCAGAGACCGAAGAAAGAGCCTAAAGAGAAAGAGTTGTAGAAGTACAAAAGACAAGACTACACTTCCACGGTTTAAAGATGGTACGGCGCATATGAGGTGTTCTCCAATCTTCAGGTCCATATTTTACGTGATGTCATCCCGGGTCGGGTCAACTAGATCAGAAATATCTCCAAAGCAATATAAATATGGCGAAAACCATCGTCTATTTGGAATCATGAATCCACCAAGAACTCCGCTGATACTCGCTAAGATATCTCTGGTCTGAAATGCTATGCCTAAGAAACGCCGGTTCATATGCAACCCATCGTATATCGTTATGCCATCGTCTTCTACAACTCGATTAAATCAGGCGGCGGCCCGATCCCTCGTAACAACACTATCGTATTGCCGCTCACCAACGCCGAGCCGACCTTCTCGTTGAACTCGAGTACCCTGCCGCCCTCGACGTGGAAGACGCGGAGCTTGTCCCGCTCGTCCGAGGACTGGTTGTTGACGTTCTCGACCTGCAGGCTCCTGGCGGCGGCGTCGAGCACGCGGCCGACGACCCAGTCCCTGGAGTAGAAGAATTCGCCCTTGTAGTTCCTTGCGGTCGTGGTCTCGGCCTCGGCCTCGACGTACACGTACACGCGCTTCTCGGGGGCCAGCTTGGCGTCGCCGCGGGCCGACTTCTTCAGGCTGTTGACGGCGGCGACGCGCGCGGCCGCCGTCGACGGCTTGGGCTTGGGCAGCGCGCGCCCCGCCTTCTCCCGCTTGGCGCTGCCCCAGGCGCGCAGCTTCGCGAACGCCGACCGCGTCTGCTCGGCCACCGCATCGAACTGCTGCTGCGAGGGGCGCGCGCCGATCGGCGCCTTGTTCTTGCAGTCGTGCTCCTCCTTGAGCCGGTGCTTGAGGCAGTAGTCGCGGTTGCAGCTCGAGCAGTGCACGCCCGGCACGAGCGACGTGCCCACGACCGTCTTGCAGTCGCCCGCGGCGCACGGCTTCTCCGACACCAGGTCGCGCATGCGCTTGCCCTCGCCGGCCGACGGCTTCGCGAGCTGGGCCTGGCGCCGGCGCCCGGCCCAGGCGCCGGCGTTGGCGCACCGGTGGGCGTCCTCGGTGCGGTGGTCGAGGCAGTAGGTCTTCTTGCAGCTCTGGCAGAAGAAGGGGAGGAAGTCAAGCTGGTTGCAGTATTCGAGCTGGCAGTGCTTGCCGATCAGCGTCGCGTCCGCTTCCTTCTTGTCCATCTTGACGTAGCTCGTCTCGTGCGGTTCGGAGGTGGAGGATGATGACGCCATGTTGAATAGCTTTTTGGACGGACGAGCAAAGCAGAGATTTATCTATACAATACGAAGTGAAAGAAGCACGCAGGCAGTCGGCGGACTCGTAAGCGTCGAGGGTGACGAAGCGGATGAATAAGATGCTGCGGAACAGTCTGGAATGAGCTGGCGCTGTTAGGCTGGTTAGTGGCGGGGCAAATCTCTCCGGGGCCTGCGGTACTGCGGCTGAGGCGCTAACGCGCACTGGGGTTAGTGGGCAATAGGTTGGGTTGAGCCAAATTCCAGAGCTCCAGGGCTGCGTTCGGGTCCACCAACCTAGGTACCTAACCTTACCTGGGCAGTGCTTAATTACAGGGCGCCTCCAAGTCACGGGCTTTCGCGTTTTCGATGACGACAAGTAGCCAGGAGTCATCGTCCATACTTCCAAATAGACTGATGAACGTGTCAATCAGGCTTCTTCGTTCCATCTCTATGTCGCCAGAAACATGCCTCCACACGTACCGCGAAAAAGAGTGCGCACGCCCTCTCCAAACGATGAAAATCGAGGTACAAAGAAGTCAAGTAAAGACAAGGGTAACCCAACTCCGGTAGCCTCCATACCGCCACGGAAGACGACTCTGTTTGATGATTTAGATTCCGGTTCAAAAGCCGGGTCCGCTGAGAAGACTAAATCGGCCATTCAGCGGATGCATGAAGATGATGACAGCGAAAGCAGTTCTCTCAGCTCGCTTTCAGACGCCGAGTTCGAGGACGTGCCTGCATCTAAACGCCAGAAAGTAGACCATGGCTCAGAGGGCTCCGAGGATGATGAGGACATGGAATTTGAAGATGTTCCTGATCACGAGATCCGGCCGGAACCTGTGCTAACAGATCTTGACTTGACTCTATATCAAGGCCACCAAGTTCCGCTATCTAGTGAACTTGGAAAGAAAGGCGCCTCAAAGAAGCAGAAAGCCATTCGTATCGCGACTCACTGTATTCATGTGCAATTCCTACTCTGGCATAATGCCATCCGGAACGCTTGGCTATGCGACGAGGAGGTCCAAGCGATCATGATCTCGCATCTACCGCCAAGACTTTGGGACGAGGTTGACCGTTGGAGACAAAATAGTGGCCTAAGCGTCCCAGAGGATACCCCGAAGAAGAACCCGAGGGGTAGACCCAATGCCAAAGGAAAGGGGAAACAAAGAGCCACGCGAGCAACGAGGGACTGGAGCGAAGCGGCAGACAGACTTGAAAAGGGGGCCGCTGACATGAGTCATGGCGACCCCCTGTTCAGGCTTTTAAAATCACTTTTATCATGGTGGAAACAGAGGTTCCGTATCACGGCTCCCGGACTGCGAAAATGGGGCTACATGGACGCAAGGAGGCTAGGAAAGTTGAGGGCAGGTTTTGAGGAAGAAGATCACGACCCTGAGCGTTTTGGTGAACGAATTAGGAATCTCGACGAATTCAGACTACATGCCCAGGACTGTGCCGGTAGCCGTGACACCGGAGCACAGCTCTTCACCGCGTTACTACGTGGCCTAGGACTCGAGGCGCGGATGGTCGCTAATATTCAGCCACTTGGGTTCGGTTGGAGCAAGATTGAGGAGGCAGACGAGAAGCCCAGCAAGAACAGCCAAGCAGGTGCTGAAAAGGCGGCCAGTTCTGCTCCGAAGAAGCCGAATAACAAGAAGGGACCTGTCAAGCCAGCAAGCCGCCGGATGAAGAAAAGCGATAAAGACGCACTGAGAATGGAGTTGGACGACTCGGATGAATACGCAGAACCGCTTATTGATGAAAGTGATGACGATTTATCAATCGTTGAAATTACAGACACCGTTCGCCCGGGACGGGCGGAATCAAAACCTTTCGATAAAGACCTAGAATTTCCTCACTATTGGACCGAAGTGTTATCGCCAGTAACGAATCAATACACGCCTGTGGACCCTATCATCAAAAAAGTCGTGGCGACAAGTAGAGATCTAATTGAGTCCCTAGAGCCACGAGGAGGTAAAGCAGAAAAAGCTAAGCAAGTAATGGCTTATTGTGTCGGCTTCTCGCCTGACGGTACCGCAAAAGACGTCACAGTGCGATATCTTCGAAAGCAAATATTCCCAGGAAAAACGAAAGGTGTCCGAATGTCCGAGGAGAAGATACCCGTATACAACAAGCATGGCAAAATTAAGCGATATGACCAGTTCGATTGGTTTAAATCGGTCATGAGAGGCTACACTCGGGGCGATAGGAAGCATCCTATCACCGAGGTCGATGAAGCAGAAGAGTCCACTGATCTGAAGCCAGCAAGGCCAGAGAAGAAAGAGGTCAAGGAGGGAGAAGAGACTTTGCAATTCTACAAGACATCGAAAGAGTACGTGCTGAAGCGCCATCTCAAGCGAGAAGAGGCTCTGCTTCCCAATGCTGTCCCCGTCAAAGTCTTTCGCAACAAGGGGAAAGGATCTAAAGTCGAGGAGGAAGACGTTTACCTCCGAAAAGACGTAGTAGAGGTAAAGAGCGCGGAGACGTGGCATAAACAAGGCCGCGCTCCTGTTGAGAAAGTCGAGCCCTTAAAGCACGCCCCTTATCGAGCGGCGACGACCAATAGACGGAGAGAGATCGCCGAAATGGAGGCCACTACTGGGCAGAAGGTTATGCAACCACTGTACAGCTTCGACCAGACCGACTGGATCATTCCCGACCCAATAAAGGACGGTATCATTCCGAAAAACGAGTACGGGTGTGTAAAAACTCAACTCCACGATAGGCAGGCAAACTAACTTTCCACCAGGAACATTGATATGTTTGCCGAGCACATGTGTCCGGAGGGTGAGTGCTAACATGCTATCCACTTTATTGCTCCGCCTAACCGCTTTTTAGGTGCTGTCCACGTCCCCTATCGAGGTGTCGTTCGTGTTTGCAAGCGACTCGAAATCGACTACGCGGAAGCCGTTGTCGGGTTCGAGTTCGGGCACCGGATGGCCGTTCCCGTTATCCAGGGTGTCGTCGTCGCCGAGGAGCACTACGAGCGCGTGGTAGAGGAGCTCGAGAAGGACGAGGCGGAGCGAGCAAGGAAGGAAAACGAGAAGCGTCGCAAGGAGACGCTGGGCATGTGGCGAAAATTCCTCATGGGCCTGCGGATTGCAGACAGGTTCAGCAAGGAATGGGCCAACCTGGACGAGTCTGTGGAAGTCTTCGGCCACGGCCGTAAAGAAGAAAAAGACTTCAGGGACGAGGATGAGGACATGGCTGGAGGCTTCCTGCCCGAAGGCTACGAGGAAGAAGGGGAGGAGCTGGCTGAGGCATCTGGCAAGCCTGACCATACGTCCGGTTTCTTTCCCGCGGCGCAAGGGGAAGAGGAAGACAGCGATGACGAAAATGACCCGTTCGAGGTTGAGTATGGAAAGCAAGAGGAAGCCGAGGAAGCCGAGGTCACTCGGCCCGAACCCACCACGCCTGAACCGGATGTCCCAGCCAAGGCGGCTCCAAAGAAGGCAGCACCAAAGGCGAAGGCCAAGCCGAAACAGTCCTCCCGGAGACGAACCCGTAGGACCAAGGTGGTGGTGTCTTCGGATGATGATGACGGCGACGATGATGATGAATATGTGGTTTCAGACAGTGATTAAGACACTTGTCTGGCAGTATTAATAATATTCTACGACTCACTCGGTGCGTCCCTGGACTTCATTAGCTTGTGCAACTGCCGCGTCTATGCTTTTCTCCGTGATACCCTTGGCAGGCCAATCGGTCTCATCAGCTAATTGTCATGTGCTACGAAGCCGGCGGCGCCCACGCTCCAGTCATATTTCAATTCGTCCAGCTCCGTCTATACGCACATGGCGTCCATACATAGTCCTACAACTTTATGTCTACGACATGGCACGACGTCTGGTGCCTAGATGTCGTGCTAGATCGCCTTGTATCTCTTGCCATATTGTCACAGCTCAAGGAGTACTGGTCAGGTATCTCTAGTAGTTCGTATCAGGAAGGCGGAGTTAATCAGCATCAACATCTATTGAGTGAGTGTCTCCAGAGGTGTGTTAAATAGCTGCAGCTAGAAGAATAGGCGTAGTGTGGTGGGATGCCTCCTTCTACGCACAACACACATATCAGTAGAGTATACGGAAGTATCAAGTAGAAAGGGTGGGAAGGGTGTATGTATTATTAAAATACACTTATAGAGGAATCAAACCGAATACAGAGACTATTCGATGTGTAGTAGGAATCCGGAAGTTGAGATTGATAGGGGGAGGGTAAAAAGGGGGAGAGTGGGGCCAGCATGATACGGGCGGCCACAGTGAATCAAGCTCGTCGTCGAAACCCAAGACTCAATTGTGTCCATATTTAGACCGTATTGCGCATGAATGACGAACTCTCACCTCTAGTACATTCAATGTTGAAAAGTGATGCGTGATATTTTCATATGTAACCCTCCGTAGTAAATTGTCTGCGCAATAACTGTAGTGCCTCGGCGCCCACATCAAAATGTACTATTATATTGATTTCTTTTCTATTATTTCATAATTCACCCTAGAGCATGATTCCTGCTACCATGTACTGGATCTCTGCATGCCTCCATACACCACAGGGCTATTACCTATCACATGTGGTTTAGCTGTAGATGGAAACTGTCTACAACTGCGGTTTGCACAAGTATATCCTAATCTATAATTTTATACTAAATTTACGAGGGTTACCCACTAGGTTGATACGGCTGGTGAAGTGTTTAGAAGAGCTTACGCGATATTTATATGTAGAGCTACAACATGTGGGGAGGTGTAAATTTGGAGCAGGTTATAGCATATAACTCAATAGATTTTCTCGAGTATAACATGGGACAGAGGCGGCCATATATATCGAGGCCCATCCTGGTGAAACCCAAATAACGGCACCGGCATCGATCTACTTCGGTTCAAGTTCCATAATATATATATCAATGCAATCTTTTACTTATTAATAAATTTCCGCTCGTTAACTCCTACCCGTTAGTCCGTATGCGATTTCTTTTAAAAACCAACCAGTAGGGCTTAGTTGGAAAATAATATTATATTTTACATAATACTGTCACACATTAAAAAAAACTTCAGCGTTATTTTTTAATAAAAACTCGAATAATATTACAATAATTAACAAATATAGCAAATATAGTAATTTAGTATTTAATTAAAGGTATTATAAATTATTTCTTTTTAATTTTTTTATTAATTTGCGTAATTTAAATGTATTTAATGTAATTAATGTAATTATTATTATTAAATTTTTTTAACTACTTTTTTTATAATAATAACTTTTTTTTTCTTTTTTAACACTTTTTTTATAACAAAAATTTTAATAATTTTTTTTAAATATTAATATTTTAATATTTTTTTTGTTTTAATTTAAATGTATTAAAAAGTTTTTATTATATTAATTTTTAAAACTTTATAAATATTTTAATATTTAAATTTTTAATAATTTTTATAAATTTTTTAATTTAATTTAATAAAATATTAATATTTAAATCGTTTTTTTTTATTGTTTTAATAATAATATTTATGTTATAATTATAAAAGCTGTTAATATTTTTAATATAAATGTATATTATTACATAAAAAAAAAGCTAAATATAAATAAATTACAAAATAATCTTATATATATATTATTATAATATTTATATATTATTAAATTAATAATATATTATTAATATTATAATA
>JWIU01000045.1:0-45899 GCA_000966885.1 Xylaria sp. JS573 | reverse complement strand
AAAAAAAAAAGCGGCAGCGAAATATTAACAGCAATAAATATTAAATAAATTAATTATAAAATAACGCTAAAATATTAATAATTATATATTAATAATATTAATAATAATGGTAGTGTTAATAATAATAATAATGATGTTATATTATATAATATTAAAGCTATTTTTAAATAAATATTTAAAAATTTATATATAATAATAATAGCTTTTTAACGTTAATATTATAATTTAAAACAGCTTTAAAGCAGCTTATTTATTTAGTGTTATTATTGTTATTGTTATTATAAAAAAAGAAAAAAATTATTAAATTTTTAAAAAAAGATAATTTTTATATAATAAAATATTAACTTATTAATAAAAAATAATTTAAATTTATTAATAATAATGTTATAATTTTTAAATTATTTTTAAATTATAATATAAAAATATAGCTACTTTTTAACAATTATTATAAGTTATATATATAATTTAATAGCAAAAAGAAATCAAAAGCTATTAATACGTTTAATAATTTTATAATAACATTAATAATAATAATATTGCAACATTATAATATAAAAGTAACATTTAAATTAAAAATTTAAACTTATTAACTTTTATTATATATAATAAAGTTACAAATTTGATTATAAAAACACAATTTAAATATTTAATAAACCGCAATATTAAAGCAGCTTATAAAACACGTAAAAGTTTTGCAAATATAATTTAATATTTTTTTGCGAGTATTTAAAAAAGAAATTGCATAACTTTAATAGCTTATATTTATTATATATAAAGTATAATTAAATAAATAAATAAATAAATATTAGTAATAAGTCTTTATTAAAAAATAACGCTAAAGCTTTTTTTAATGTGTAATAATACTATATAAAATATAATATTATTTCCCAACTAAGCCCTGCTAGTTGGTTCTTAAAAGGAATCGCACACGGACTAACGGGTATAACCTCTCTTTAAAAATTACACATTTTACTTAATTTATTCGCGACGAATGAGGTATCCTCGAATCAAAATCAAACCCGAATCGACCTATGAACTCCAACCCTCTTAAACGCCATATGTTGCCGCTCGTCTTGGGATTTAATAATCTGGAAGCGCCCCCGTTCTCTCACAATAGTCAAATCTAAGAAGATGCCTCTCTCTTTGTAACCCGCATCTTCATCTCCGACATCAGGAAAAAGCCCGAATTTATGATGTTCACCGGATTCTGGGGTGTGACCACCGCGAAGTCAAAGCGCCGCAGTAACTGTAGGGATAAGTCAGCAAAGCAATGTGATGTAGTCCGAGCACTCTCTCACCTCGACGAACACCTTGTTCAGCTCGATCTGCGCGATGGCGCGACCGAGGCACTTGTACCGGCCGGCGCCCCAGAGGGTCTCGAGGACGCCGCTCATCATCTCCAGGGTCTCTGCGTCGGCCTCGAGCCACCTCTCGGGGCGGAACGCGTCGGCGTCCGCGCCCCAGTACTTCCTCGACCGCATGACGCCCAGGACGTTGTGGCCGACCTCCGTGCCCCCGGGCACGAAGTAGCCGCCGATCACGTCGCCGCCCGCGGGGACCCTCTTGTAGAACGTCGCCGTCACCACCGGGAACGCGCGGAGCCCCTCCTTGATCACGGCCTGCAGGTACGGCAGCTGCCGGGCCTCGGCGTCCTCGACGGGGGAGCTGATCCTGCCCTCCAGGACCGCGCCGTCGATTTCCGACCTGAGTCTGTTGTACGCGACCGGGTTGGAGGCGAGATGTAATAGGGTCATGCGGATACCGGTCGCGGTTGAGTCCGTGCCGGCAACACTGTTCACCTAGTCAGACTAGTTCGAATCCCGTCAATTTCTGGCCTGGGACACCTACACCTGGAGCATCAACTCGTTTACGGCCTCCTCCTTGGTGATTCCATGCTCGATGAACGATGCAAGGGCGTGCGGTCGCCGTTTCTCGTCTTCGAAACTCCTTTCAACCGCCGCGTGGGCCAGCCTATCAACCCAAGCATGAGTAAGTTGAAAAAACCCCGTGATCGCATTGGCTAGGATGCTCACTTACGCCAAATACTTTCCAACGCCGTCCTTGTCGCGGGGAGACGGGTAGATCTTGTTGAAGGGGGGCTTGAAGAAGACCTTGGTCAGCCAGTGGAAGTTCGATATGACAATAGCGGCCGAGAAGAAATCCTCGTTCCACTTGACGAACTTGTGGACGTCTTCACCTTCGTCCAGACACCCGAAGGCCCCGCCGTAGAAGATATCACCCACGCAGTCCATGGCGAAGTAGTACGAGGCCGCGGTCAGGTCCAGGGGCCGGTAGCCGTTGTCGCCCGGCGTCGAGACGAACTTGCGCTCGATGAGGTCGACGAGGCGCGCGCACTGCCGGTCGATGCCGGCCTCCACGTGGCCGTTGCCCGCGTAGCCGAGGCCGAGCTTCGTGCGTCGTCGGGTATGCTCCCGGTCGTCGAGTATGGAGAACGTGTTGTCCTGCGTGGTCACGAATCTGAACGTTTGGTAGAACGGGCTTCTGCTGTACGCCGACTTGGGGTGCGCCATCCGGCGTATGATGTCGACGTCGGTGGTCATGAGCTGGTTGGGGCCGACACGGAAAAGGTCGCCTGCGAGTGTGAGCACATCGAAAGATAGATAGTCGACGCGGTTGAACGTACCATACTGATCTCCCACTTTCCTCAGCTCAAGGTACCAATTTCCCCTGATCTGCGTGGACACCTGCCAGAGCTTAGAGAACGACACCCAGAAGGGGCCAGGGATATGTCGAAGGCGGAACCATATCCAAGCTGCATGGGCGATCCAAGCAGCAAGGATTAGGGTAACGATTGTAGCCGCCATTGTGTAGTGCAGAGACCGGCTTCTGTCATCATTTAGCGGTCCAAGCAAGGATATATATCATCCGCCGCGCCGGCAAGACCCTCTCTCGAAGATTATGTTACGAGTATTGGCTAGTGGAGGGATCCGGGCGGGGAATTACTGAGACATGCTGGAACCGAGGAAGAGGTAAAAAAAAAAAAGGATGGGATGAATGGAGAGAAACCGTTGGTCTTCTTGATACTGAGCGAGTGAGTGCGAAATCACTAAGTATGTTCGGTGGACACTTAATCGTGAAAGGTCCTCGTCACTCATGTGCATCACCATGTGCATTGTCATGATTGGGCAACCATTGTGACATTCCCGGCAGACGTCTATCAACCGCACTAGCGATGGAGAGGCCGTACATGCCTAACACCCAAGCAGCGAAGAAGGTCGAGATAGAGCCGGTGGGCCGGAGTAGCAACGAGCAAGCCATTGTTCTGACAATGATTAGACCTACCACTCGCTGTTTATGGATCCTTGATCGCTAAACACAATGGCTGATAGCAATTTGCCTTAAGAAGGCCTGCTCTCGGGGGACAATGGGTAGTCGCTACCACACCCGTCGCACGTCAGAAGCGTCATCTCTTATCAGGAGAGTGGCGGGAAACCGGTCAGCCGGTGCGACGAACTACTGGGACGTGCGGCGTGGCTTTCCTTGGGGCCCCGTTTTGTTTTGCGCCACGTTTATCTTCTTGAACCTTGGGCGAGCTAGGTAGGTGGTTTGTGTAATTGGACCGGTATAGGTAAGTAGGTAGGTATATTGGGAAGCGTGCCGTGTGAAACGTCCCTGCTCGGCCTTATAACAGGAGCTTGACCAGGATTCACCAGGATTCACGTGGCGTCTGGGCGATTCAGCAAAGTGACGCAAGCTCGCGGTCCCGAGTAACCGGTAGCGAGATTGCCGGGCCCAGTCCCCAGACCTTTGGGTTCTGCCGGCATCCTTATCACAGTTAGGGTTTTACCCCCGGCCTGGCATAGCCTGGGCCAGACCCCCCATCATGGATCCAAGCCGGCCGTTGGTGCGTTCGAAAAGGAGGTAAGTTAAGCACGAGTCTATCGGAGGAAGTCTTCTGCCGGGTTACCGCTGCCTGTAAGACGGAGAAGTAATATGTATGCAGAACCTTGTGGCCGCACACAGCAACTGCACAGGTGAGGGTGGGATTACAAGCATATATGGCTCTGACATGGTTCCAGGTTGTGGATCGAGACACGGAACTCAGCCGTCTGAGGTGTTCGATGTGGTACTGCATAAGGCCATCCATGATTCGAACTCAAAAAGCCTCGTGGGTTGGTACCACGAGAATAGTTGTCTCGGCCGGATAGCCAAGTATGAACTCGAGGCGGCACCGCCCTGGCTTCGCTCGGGAGAAGAAGGAGGCATCCGTCGAAGCTATCGTGGCGTAGTGCCGATTGTCTAAGGTTGTCGCTCCGTTTTTCGCAGAGGCCAATTTTCAGACACTCTGCGCGCCCAATCTACCGGTATCTTTCGCCTTTCGCTAAATCTAATAACCCTGAAACCTTTTGGTAACCGGGACGCACCGTACTTAAGGCGACGGCCGTACGACAAGACAGGGTTGCCATGCTACTGTGTACAATAGGTATTGCGGATTGGCTCCACCCTCGCGCCCTACCTAGGTATACTGCATATTGGAGCGTGAAATAGTTGCGTCGATGTTGCGGTGATAGCATTGGAACTTCGATTGGCTTTGGGGAGCTGCAAGCATCCTGTGCGTATCCGAATCCCCGGCCACAGTGTCATTCCAAGCTCTCCAGGCCGTCCGATCCGAGTGCCGGTGGCATGAGTTGCCTTGCCTTAGAACCGGCCATTGCATGAGGTCGCATCATGTCACACTTGACTGACTGACGTTAATACGCTGGAGGATACGGTGATGTTACGGCCGCTTCGGGTGTACCACGCAAGGAGAAGGAAAAAGAAGGAAAGAAGAAAACAAAGACCGCTGGACATTGAAGCAATTTTACCGAGGCAGAACTGGGGGAGATTTGTGTTGAGGGGCCCTGAGACATGCATTCGAACCGTTAAGCCAATATGACGTGCGCGCAGCCAGCCACGAACCGCAACAGCGTCCTGCACAAACCTAGCTCAAGTCTCTGTCCGACTTCAGATAGAGGGCGCCGGCTCCAGTCCGTCTTTTACAGCCTCATTCGTCCCTGGGACATTCTAGCGAACATTAGATGGCAAGTGACGCACGCGAGATCAGATCTCCCCGACGCCAGATAATCGATTGGCCGTGCTACCCACGGGCTGCCACGTCGGTGTTACCGGCGACAGGTTCTCGGGCAGCCCATCAAAGAAATTAAAGAAAATTAAAAATGAAAAAGTTCCAAGATCTGAGGATGACCACAGAAAAGTCAGACCCTCGACCAAGATCCCGCAGCCCCGGACCGCTTCCCATTGGGGACGATATCGACATCCGACTGCGACTACCCGCTGTAGCCCGCAGCCCGCTTCTCCATGCCAGATGCAAGATCCATGCAAGACCAGGTGGAGGGGTTCGCAATCGTGGCGTCACATGATTACAAATCGACCCAAGTCGGCCGGGAGAAGGTGTTGCGGACGGCCGAGTACTGAAGTGAGGCCTGCACACTGAGGGTCGGCAGCCAAACCCCTCGGTCATTGGTCCTTATTGATATCGGCGGTAGATCGGAGCAGTACTCTGAGGCTTATGAGACATGATGATAGGCATGTTTCGGATGGAATAAGTAATCTAGAGGCGCGTGAAGAGAGTCAATTCCCATCAAACCCGCCTATCGGAGAAGATGTAGTCCTAGATGAGTTTCGACCATTGTTGTTGGTCAATTCTTTTGGAATAGCATGGTGACATTCGGATATGTTTCCCTAGCAGGCTGGGCTCAGTAGAAACCACTCCTAGAGATAATCATCTGGAATTATAAATATACTTCAAATATTGGAAAAGAAAAGGGGAAAGTAAAGCCCACCCACTCTACTCGAAAATATCATACATAAAAAGTTTAGTGAATTAACTGGATGAGCGAGCTCAAGTGATTTAAACCCTCTATAGGAACAGGACAGCTGATGGACTCAAGACTAGTGTAGGTGGTTATACCCCTAGAGCACCATGTCGACCCTTAAACTCGATAACAGCGGGATTTTGTGAATTTTAATCGCCGTCATCAGTTCGCCCGTACCCCTGAAGGGCCGCTCGCCAGGCTATAACCTTTTACAGCAATATGGTGAGTGCAAATCTCGATATTTTCCCTCTTGGTATCAACGATTGAGAGATCAGGTAAGTGACCAATTATTTCAAGGAAGGTTCTTGGATATTAAGATGAGACAGGTGTTGGGCACATGACCCTACTACGAAGCTCTCTAGAAGCCAGGCAATATAAATGAATATTTCTATTTGTTGCACGAACTAGGTATCGCTCGTATCCGGAGATGCCGACTAGCGAAACAGTGATAATGTCCCTAGCTACGGGCTTGTCAGTGTTCCGAGTCACAGCCGTTAACGTGTTGGACTTTTGAGAGTGCTGGAGGCCTACCATGCTTGCTTATATAGGAAAAACTGCTCGTTTTGTACCAAGTAATACTAAAGCAGCACTTTAGTATCGGGAACCTCGAGGGCTTGTCGGCCAACTTCAACAACTGGCGTGAAGGGTGTGTGTCAATGGCGCAGCGATCGTGACACATCTCCCAAAAAGATATCAAATAGTCCTATTAGGCATTAAACGATGAATGGCTATTAAACCACTACTCTTACACGAGCTTTTGGAGACGGTATGAGGTAGAGTGAGCTAAGTATATTAAAAATCGGTGTCTTCTAGACGCAAATTTCTGTCACCATCGTTCCACTCTCTTCTTCCTTTGCTTGTTATTTACAGACAGTACTTCTACCCACCTGCCAAGCTCCCTGGCCTACCGCCTACTACACTCACTCACATCTTACAGGTTTATTTTGATATTGTCCACGGTGGCTAACCACACTACCTAAGCCTCAATCAGACATCGACAGTCAAACTCCCCTTCATAACCACGACCGCCGTACCACCGAGCCAGAGCTCCCCCAGCTCGCCCTCCCCCTTAACCGTCGTCTCGACCTCGATGACGCTCTTCCGCCCCATCTCGACGCCCTGCGTGACGCGGAACCGGCGTCCCCTCTTCTTCTTCTTCTTGCTGCTGCTGCTGCCGCTGCCGCCGCCGCCGCCGCCTACGACGTCTCCCAGCGTGCGCGCGTGCAGGCGCACCTCGTGCGGGATGCGCGCGCGGACGTTTCCGCCCCCGGCGCCGGAAGGGGACAGCCCGATGGGCCCCGCGCGCGCGACGAGCGTGTCGACGTGCGGGTGGCGCCGGCGCGCGAGCACGGCGGCGCCGATGGTCGGGTGGCCGGCGTAGGGGAGCTCGGCCTCGGCGGTGAAGATGTCGATGTGGCGCTGCGGATCCTCCGTGCTGGCGGGCTCGTGCAGGAAGACGGTCTCGGAGAGGTTGAACTCGCGCGCGATCTTCTGCTTGGTCGCCTGCGGGAGCGCGTCCCGGAGCGCCGCCGGCACGCTCACCACGGCCAGCGGGTTGCCCTGCAGCCGCGTCGAGGTGAAGACGTCGAGGGTGGTGAATTGGAGCTCCATTCCCGACCAAGTGTTTCCCTGTGTCGTTCCCGTTGGGATTGAGTGAAACTAGAATTGGAGTTTGCCCCTCTTACTGTCAAGAGGACGAAGGGTCATTGGTCGGATTATATACTGTCTTAAGACTTTTGGTATAGCCTACCGTTCTCGGATCGGTTGTAAGTGAGTCAAACGACCCTGTCGCTAGCCTGACGTGCGGAGTCGACGGTATGATGCCGCGGCCCCAGCCGCCTACGTTTGGCCGGATGTGGAGACGGTACGGACATAGCAACGTGTAGTAAGTATTGCGGCACATCACACTAGACGGTGACTAGATGCATTGATAGGTTTGGTTCCAATGAAGCTTGTGAAGGGGGCAAGGGGAACAAATACCGCCGGCGTAACATTGTAATAGCGCATACACCTCCGGACTCTCCAACAACGCCTCTTATGCGTCTGATGCCAAGCGAGTCAAGTATACAAGACTCGCAACCGGATTATCCTTGTGGAGCGGCCAATCTATAAACTCCAAACATGTATACGCTCACCCAGACCTCATCATACCCATTCTAAAAGCATTCCCTCTATACTATACGATCAATTGAAAGTCCTCTCCCTAGGGTCGAGGTGAGGTGAGGTTCAGCTCGACTCGCTTCCTACATAAGCAGTCAATAACTTCTACGTTGGAACCGTCTCGGTGCCTGCTCCAGTCTGCATTGCGACAACCAAGGCAGTCAACCGATCGATTTTCGCCGACAGCTCCGAGATCCGGACTTCAACGTCCGTGGGGGCAGAACCAGCATAGTCTTCGTTGTGCTGGTATTCCCGGCGCTGGGGCTTGCTAGTGGCATCCGTGATGCTGGCCCGTGATGCTGGCATAGATGGCCGATAAGAAGACTGAGGTTTGTTATCCGGCCGGTTGGGTGGCGAAAAGTAAGGTTGTTTCAATGAATCTTGTGGCGGACCACGGAAGCCGGCGAAGCTATCAGGTTTGAGCTTCTTAGTGACCCATTCGTAGAACTGGATTACTGCAACAATGGGTGCATGGGTGGCTCTGAGGAGCATGATGCGACCTTGGCGTAGCCAGTGGTTGTTGGATGGGAGGAACAAACGCAGTGGCCTGAAAATACCAAGTGCGATGAGGTTGAACGGTGCTTTATATCACGGGTTAGTTAGTTATGACTGAGAGGTTGGACAGAAAAGGAGAGACTGACGGTAAAAGTGCGTAAGCCTATTGCTAGTTGAGGCTTCAAGCACATAAACGCTGTAAATGTAGAGATATTCCTCCCGAGCGTGGGTTATCACACGGGAGAAGCTATTACTGAGCATACCCGTCAAAGAACCCATCAGTAAAATAGAACTCAGCATGACAAAGATGAACATTAGAGGTGGACCTATGTAGATACGAAGATTAGTCAAGCTATTACATGTACCTAACGAACAGGTGGAATTACCGAAAATAGGGTCGATGTCATCCATGACACTAAATCCAACGTAGCTGGACCCAAAGAATATCTTCGTCACGATCATTGCCATGTGGGGGAATGTGAACGTCTCTCTGCCGATGAGAGAGAATGTGGTCAAGAACCCTAAGTATACACTACAGAGCTGGTGATTAGTATTCCTTCCCCTGGACTGATTGACGAATGGTCTGTAATGGGAGACCGGCTTGACAAGCCCTAAGCTCTCCAGCTGGTCTCCTTAACCCTAATGCAGCCCAAAGGAGATGGATGACTCTACTAGTTACTCACATAATGACGAGGACCATGAACTTCATAAAGTCCTTTCCCATTTCCTTGAGACAGGGTATCAATGTGCCCCAGTACGGCGATAGGCTGAGAATAGAGCACACCCTAGGCACCATGAAGAGAGCCTCTAACGATAGGACGTCAAAGGCGATGTTGACTAGATAGAGGTCTCCATTATACAAGCCGATGAACCCTATAAAATGAGATAAGCGGGCACTCCTCCCCTACCTCAGTCTCGACTGTAATGTAGATGACTTACTCAGGACCACATATATGATTCCGATGGCTATCATGATCATATCGAACAGGTTCCAGACGTCAGCTGCATAGAATATCGACCCGGCATCGATGTACTCGCTGATCTCATCGTAGAAAAAGGAAGCGAACCATATGTACAGCAGTATCTCCAGGGGCGTGATGGTGTAACGATTCTGCTCGATCAGTACGCCGTAGTATAAGAGCAGAAAGACCCCGAAGAACGCGACCTCGTAGGCCTTGAGGTACTTGGGAACCCGGAGGCGCGAGAAAGGGTCGGCGGTAGCGGGGTTGTAGAATCGAGGTTTCTTTGCCGAGTGAACCGTGAGACGGTCCCAGAATATGATATCGCCGTTCCAGATACCCGTGATGATCTTTTGGACCACGTGCTGGCTAAGAAACCTCTTGGCATCGGCGATAGCTGCGATTTCCAGGGCATTGAGATGCGTAAAGGGGATTGTCGGGTCGCTCTCCTGATCTCCGGCATCACTGGAGTATTGGCTCATGGTCAATTTGGAGATGGATTGGTATAGCTGGCTTCTCCTGAAAGCACCAGTCTCGTGCGGGCTTGAGCTACGTTCTTCGGAAGAGGAACCAGCTGCGTGGCCCAGGAGAGCGGACCTCTCGTTACTTTCGCCGTCGTTGGCATACTCGCCGCTGCTTGATGAGCTCTCATCCTGATAACTATCTGGGATCTCGCAAAGACAGAACTCCACGACCTCGCGCTCCGACAGGCGGGTCAAGAACCGCCATGCGACAATCTCACACGCATTCGCCCTGGCCTCACTCAGTCCTCTTCCGTCGGTTATGGAGCCGTAATGCCATCGCAGGGCCCTGTTACCGACGTCAGCGACTAAATCGAATCTACATTTTAACTCATCCCTGCAACAACCGCCTAGGCATAGGCCCATGCTAGGGGATTGGCAATGGAGCTACCATCAAGGTTTAGTACGATTGCCGAAATGTGCATTCGGTACGGACAGGTACAGGCAAGGAAAAGTCAGGTCCGGCCTACAATAAAGCGTTGACGATGGCCGGATGGGTCACTGTGTTGGCCAGATGGTCAACGAGAGTTCGTAAATCGTCCCCAGCAGAGGTGGTCCGGAGCTGTTCAAAGGTGCTTGGCAGGTAGACTACTTCGGCGATGTACCTGGAAGCACCGATCAGCGTCGTTCCGGGGGGGTCAGCCAGCCTTATCGGATTTCGCCTACGAGGACAATTTCTTAACGACATCACGAAATGCGTCTTCATGGGCGATGTCAGGCAGTTCGACTTCAGGCCGACCGAAATGAGGGGACGGTGCCCGATCTGGCGTCGACAAGTCATGCGACTTGACCCGGATCGGCATCTTCCCTACAGATGAACTGTGGAGGAGAACACTTCGAGAGCTCGTCCATAAGATAGATGATTCTCCAGAGTCCAAAAGAAAAGAAAAAGACTACCTAGGTAGCGAGGGAATCGCCTCTCTGTGCTATGACGGATCGTGTCGCAAAACGCGGACTGCGAGGTCGAATCAATGGATCGATTCGATGGGTCCGGTCCGTGCATAATATCTCGAGCGCTTACATATTCCGAGTTAGAGCTGTCTCAGTCGTACCTGGCACTAGACTTATCGGTTCCACTAAGGCCAGATATATCATGTACTGTACTTCGATATTCGCAGTTGGTTCAACTACCGACCGACAGGTGCCACGGTCTCAAGAAACCAACGACAAGTTAGTCACCGATCTTGTTGCCACACATCAGCATATCTACGCCACACCTGACAGGATGTGTGGCAGTGCAACGGATGTAAAATCCAAATGCTAGCCAGCTTTCAGGCTGTATACGTGGCAATGCGTAGGGGTTCCCTTCGACGTCTTTTGACAAAAAAGGGTGTCTCAGATATCATTGATGTATCATTAAAAAGAGGCCCGTAAACAGTTATGTACATGTAGCTTTGGGTAGTCGTATGAAGAGGTTATGAACCGTTTACGGGCGATCTTCGGGCCTGCAGTAATCCGAATTATAAGATGCATTGAACCAGCGATATTCTAACATACGTCATTCGGCTATACGCGGGCTTGTGGTCTAGTGGTATGATACTCCCTTAGCATGGGAGTGGTCCGGGGTTCAATTCCCCGCGAGTCCATATCGTGAAGGTTAGATTCCTTCCATACCAGCATGAATTTTCATGTTTTTGTCTTTTTGGTGGACTGTTGTCCAGGGAAGGTGAACCGATTTCTGTTCCAAACACCGCAAGCCATGGATTTCCAAAGGCACTCCTCAACTTCGATGCCACAGATATGCTGCTCCACACCTGTTGTATCTGTCTCTCGGTATCTGAGGTAAGATCGATGCATAGGTCTATGCGCCCATGCGCGTCTATTTTTATGATGGCAATTGTATTGTGCCAGCCAATTTTTTCTTCCTCAAGTTCAGAGAGCTGTCTTGAGCAACATAGGGCACTTAGACCATTGCGTCTTATTTATGTTGTAGGTAGGTGGCCTGTGACATTAGGCTTGTGGTATGTAAAATATCCATAAGGTAAGGTTTTTTTTGTCGCTCACACGGAGCTAGTGCAGGTAATCATAAGAGTAGTTAGGTTCGATTCCTTTCAGCGCTATTGGTATTACTCGCGTGGCTCATCTCACGGGGTTCTCTTAAGGTAGTGGTAGCATTGCCGACTTCTATAACAAGGTATCCCCGACAGCCTCGTGTTCAACTCAACACACATTTACGATAGCGAAACAACACAATGCGATATGAAGAACACGCCTATGCTGTTTCACCATCTACTGCTAGTTATCGTTGGGGTTTCAAGGCGTCGGAATACCTCAGCTGATACAGCTACGTAGGCACTTATTGCAGGACCGCATCGTTCATAGGAAAACCACATCTTGCACGGCATCCCGCCGGTACTTTTAAACCCACATATTCGGGCCAGCAAGCGAGCGTCACACGGCATCCTGCAGGTCCCCTTCATCACCTTGCGATTTTTTTTTCTTTTTCTTTTTCAGCCGGTCTACTTCTACTTACCTCGCTTTCGAACATCCATCACTTCAGTAAGCTGGCATGCCGGCTTATTTCTGTACAGATTACACGCGACCAGTTCGGTACTTCCGCCATGCACTCTTCGGCGCATGGACGACGTGCTAGCTTATAATAGAGTTGGTGGTTGGAATATGACCGCAGCGCTTATGGACCTATTTAGGTTCCGTGGGGATATACTAGGTATGTACGGCGTGAAACCTTGATCCAGATCTATTCCAGTTGGTCAGGCATCGGCCCCGCACTAGTCCAGCGCGCAAAGAAAAGATGTCGAAGACCAACCTCCGTCAGGAACACCAGCCTCTCGTGCCACTCAGTCGGTTCTCGACTTTGTCAGTCAGTCTGTCTACTATCCCGTTTTCGCCCAAACCAAGTAAGAGAGTGGCAAGCTACAAGTCATCACTCGAGGCAATTCCGTAACCGTGAATACCAATTGCCCGCTTGAGAAGGTACTCCGAGTAACGACGTCGCGGGGTTCGCCCAGGGTCACGGCACTATGTCATAATTGCAACAGATTTACCAGATTTGCCTTTGAATCTCGAACCAGAACGGCCAATATGGCGGTTTTACCGACAACCTTGTGTGAAAAAAACCGGGGAGGGAGCGGCGAAGAGGGGGGGAGTCCCTCATCAGTGAGGTCTCCCGTCTTTTCCCCCCAGCCTGTCAGCTCCCTTTTTGTGCCACCCCTGTCCTTGCCTCCCTGCTCGCCTCGTTGTGCTATGCAGTACGTACTGTGTAGGTATGCCCACAGACCCTTCTTCCCGTCTTCCAAGTCAAGGTGGCTGTGTATGCTCTGCCGAGCCCGTCGTCGATTGGTCGACGACATCTATAAAAAGAAGCGCTATCAAGTTTACACTTTCAAAACCGTCATATTGCCCTTGGGCCACTTGCCAACTTCAGCAACTCAGCGGTCACTAGCGAGCCATCCTGGGACAGATCGCCTTGGCCCAGCGCATCCATCCGGCCATCTCACGGCAGCCTATCTTGCCTATGTCCAGTCTGCCAGTCTGCCAGTGGCGATGCTGCCTCGCACATTAGCCATTCAGCGCCATTCCGGATTACTATACTAAATCCTACGGGCGTACTTTACTTACATGTAGCTTCGCCTGAGAAACCTACGCATAGGTACTCACCGGTAGCCACCAGGTAGGTAAACAGGTAATGTACATATATCAATTCGTCTCGAGAATGTCCCTCGCGGACGCCAACGCAGAGCTTAACACCTACTACCATTGCACTTTCTGTCGAGCGACATACCTACCGTAAACTACCTACCTACCTACTCAACACAGGCAGCTTCTTCGTGGCTTATACATGCTCTACATACCTACCTACCTACCTACCCTGTGGACATCCATGACTGGAGGTAGGCCCTATCTACATGGACACATACCTAGGGTTGAAATCCGACGACTACATGTAGAGTGTAGTACGAGGTATCCTTCAAGGGTAACATACCACCCTTACCACTACCATTACCATTAAGGGCACGAGCTGGCCATCTCAGCCTTGTTGTATTACCTTATACCCCCGGTCGTGCATCTGCGTCTGCAGACCTACATGTATCCAGAGGGTGGTGCTACTTCTTTTCCCATTTTGCCTTCGCCTCTCTTTTTAAAAGGGTCCTTCTCGTCTTTCTTACACCCTGTTCCCCGGCCTATTCTGGTCTTGATGCCCAATTTTGGTTTGGATTTCAAACGCTTGCCCGCGTCCCTGATTCGAACATTCGCGCGGCCGTGAACTGAGCCACCAGCAATGGCCCGATCCTCCATATTCAAGGCCGCCTTCCTCCGCCTTCCACCCGCCGCCGCCGTCCTTCTGCTCAGCGCGGCCTTCGGGTTGTCGAACGGACATGCGCTGCCTAGGCAGACCAAGACCGTGGCGTTCCACGAATTGAACGTCGTTCCCTTCCCGCCCGCACCGACAGAAGCTCCAATATCTCTACAGGAATTGATGCGCCGACAGTCTGACAACACGATATGTGGTTACATAGGAGGTGATTCGGATCTGCCTGCAACATGTTCAGCGGGGTCGCATTGTGTGTTGGAACAGGATAATGGCGTGGTGGGATGCTGTCCGAACGGCGCATCGTGTACGACAGGTATCTACACGGGCTGTGTCGACGGGAACAGCGACCCCCAGACCGAAGTCAATCCCTACGTCTACACGTGTCAGGGATCCGATGTGTGCTACATGAATGAGTTCGCGGGAGGATTTTACCAATATGGCTGCGGGAGCTCGACGGATATGGGGACTACTGTTCACACGTCCGTGGATGGCGCATCGAGCTTGGACTTGCAAGAGACGTCGGTGTCATTAACAGAGCTGCCCAGTTCCTTCTCTGAGCCGACGACGATTGGGTCTTTTACGAAAACAACAGGCAGCTCTAGCAGAATCTCAACAACAACATCATCTGATCGGAGCAGTACTTTAACAACATCCTCATCCACGACCACCTCCCCCACGTCTTCAGCTACCTCTCCGTCTTCGACGACAACAGAATCCACATCCTCCTCAGCATCAACTACCTCGTCGCCAACTACGACAACGACGAGTGCGACATCATCAGACACTGCCGTGGCAGCAGATCCCACCACAAGCTCTACAGCTGCGCCGGCGACCAACAATAGCACCGACCACGACAACACGGGCGCCATAGTAGGGGGTTCCGTGTCCGGCGCCGCCGTCCTCGTGGCGATAATCGCCGCGGCGCTCTACTTCTCGCGCAAACGCAGCAACGCGCGCCAGGGCCCGGGACCGGCCCCAGGCGTAGTACCGCCAACGACGGAGTACATCAGGTGAGCTCCTCTTCTTATGCATGTTTCTGAGCCAACTAACGATATCGCGTTTACAGCCCCATGAAATCCCACGGCGCGGCCTTCGCGCCCCTCCCGACCTGGCAGGAGGAAGAACAGCAGCAGCAGCAGGGCCGGCGGGGCACGCCCCCACCACCCATGACGCCGCCCTACGGACACCAGCAGGCCGGGGGATACCCCTACGAGCCGTGGCAGCCGGGCCTGGCCGTGACGCGGAACCCGTCGTCGCAGCCGCTGCGGTACAACCCGGCGATGGGGGTGGGCACGGGGCTGACGCCCGTGTTCGAGGAGGAGGATGGTGGTGGCGGCGGTGGTGGCTACGGGCCGCTACCGTCACAACAACAACAACAACAACAACAACAACACCAATACCAACAGCAGTATCCTCCGCACCCGGATTCCGGGTGGGACTCGGAGCCGCCGTCGCCGCCGCAGCGATCGCAGGGCCGCGAGCTCGACGAGTTCTCGCGCGCGTACGCGGACGCGTGCATCGGGACGCACGACAACGACGAGGAGGATTACTACGACGACACCCTGGACGAGGACCAGCGGCCGCTCACGGTGACGAATCCCGACGATCCCGCGCTAGCTGCGGCGACGTCCGGGTCCGAGCCGGGGTCGCCGCCGCTTGACAACAACGCCGGCGGCGACCCGAGGAGTAGTCCGTCGAGGAGCCGGGGCAACCGGCCGCTCTGGCAGCAGAACCGGCACCAGACGCGCAACCTGATGTGGCTGTGAGAGTAGGACGGGACGATCCGGGGAAGGTCGTGTTCATGGTATATATAAAATCCCGCAGGAATTGTCTACGCCCTCTTTGTGTACATATAAAACATGGCCCAGGCCAGGAGTTTTTCGGGGACGTTGCGAGTGGATGGGTGTGGGCGGGGTTTTCTTTCCTTTTTCTTTGCTTTGAAGATATACCTCCTGCCGGCATCCAGATTATGGATGACACGCACGCTTGGCGTTTTTAATTATTCATCCGAGAGGGGTGGTAGGATGACGGGAAGGGGGGGGGGGGGGGGGGGGGAAANAGGGAAAAAACAGGCACAATAGCAGCATCATTGGGTATTACATGGTATGGTACGGCAGGGGTACGATGCATCACGGACAGCAGCCATGCGTCGCGTTTTCATTCAGGTATAGGTAGCATGCATGTGTGTTGGGGCGTCCGGTTTGTTTTGTCTTGGGGTTGATTCGCTGTATTTATTTATCACGATCGGGAAGAAGGGAGAAGAAGCATTATTACTACTACTAATCCAATTACTTATCTAGTTAGACCGCTACCGCTTGACCCCTTCCTTCTGAAGGGGCCGAGGTGGCAATAGACACATAACCAGCGGAACGCAGGCATTGGGTTCTGTCGAGCGTGAACAAACCGTAGTCTCGATTCTGGAGACTGGGTTTTGAGAAACCTCATGCCTTATCTGAGCCATGAAAAACCCCTCTGTCCCTATACCTATCCCGGCACCCATCAGCGGGAACTCGGGGGGACATATAATTCATCTGTAAATCAACCCGGACAATATACAGGAAGCTGGTCTGCCGGAACAAAAAAATGATGGTGCTCAGGAAACATATACCTCTTCAACCATCTCTTATCTCGTCAAAGGCGCGGCGAGCATAGTTCGGGACCACCTACATAATCAGTATTATGGACATCTCCCAGAAGGCCTCGCATGCGCTGGGTTACCGTAGCCGGCCGGCATGACTTTGTTAAGTGTGTTCGAAGGGGGGAGGGGATGTCGATGAAGACTGTGCTTTGCACCTATCTAACTATTCAGCACCGGATCTCGCCCGCAGGCGATAAATCCCAGGTGCCAGCTACATCGCAGCAGCGTTCACATGAAAGAGCATCCCTTTGGGTGCGGGCTGCTTTTGGGCAGGGGCGGGTGTAAAGCCAAGGGGGGACTACTGGCTCTATTCACATCTCCCTGGACATGTTAGCCCTTCTCTATAAATCTGGTTATGTATCCAAGAGGCACACGGAAGAAGAGGATAGAAGCTGATATGGACATTCGGTGAGACTTAGACTATCATAGGTAGCTACAAGAAGTGTCATGTATAGTTCTTGTGGGTGTTACTTCTACGGGATAGTTGCTACGCAGTCTTAGGGGACTCTATTTCTGTTTGGCCCAGCTAGCTGTCTGCATATCTTGCAAACTGTCAAGAGACTGGGCCAGATCCACGATGGAAATGGGAACATGTCAAAGACCAAGGCACACTCATACATAATTTGTTGTCCCGTAGAATGCCCGGCAAGGGCATTCCTGATGGTATGTATTACGATCTGTTTTTATTAAGATCCGTAAAAAGGCCTGGCTCGAATACTGTTATCTTCAGGAGAACAGACTACCTTTGTGTCTTTGCTTTGCAAACGCAACGCCTCATTACCATGTCCTGTGCCATCCCGTCCCGTCCCGTCCGTATGATTTGTACAAATTGCTTGACAGTCAACCAGGGTCAAGCGTGAGCAAGTGTTTTCTTTTTCCCTAAGATTTCACGACGATGAAAAAATCATTAACCCCGTACGCCTGGTGAACCACTCACTTTCCATCCACAGCCTCCCTCTCCGCGTGGTTCGGATAGATATACACAGCCTCATCTGTGTGCATCGCGCTCGTGATGGGAATCTTTGACTCGATAGACTAATGAAAATAACCCTCATGAGTTGCTTCTTGTGGCCACTAGACGACAACGTGAGTGCTCATGTGCTCGACGGCTTCCTTGATGCTTCTCAGCATACGTTGGTTAACACAGAACGGGCATCGGAGGGGTCGATCGCCACTAGCCGCGGCAGCACCACTGGAGATGGGTGTCAGGGTCAGAGCGTGGTCACCCTCGGGGCCGCCGGTCGGTGTGAGTCGTGAGCCATTTCGCGATGGCTGGGGTGTCTGCTGAGGTGCCGGTAGAGCGGTCAGAGCAGGAGCGATGGGAGGCAGGCCGTCTTGTCTGTCACGCTGCTCGCGGACAGCAGCAGCCTCCGCCTCGGCATCCGCTTCCTCTTGTTGCATTTGGCGCAGGGCGTTCTGCAGCACAACCTCTGGGTCCTCGTTCTCCGCGTAGGCGTCGGGGTCCGGAGGGTTGATGGCGCTGCCGAGAGTAGGCGGCGGGTTGGGGGTCTCGAGTCGACGGATGACCTCGTCGCGGACGCGAGCACAGGTGGAGAGACTCGACTCGACACCAACAACACGGAGGATTGAGTCACGGATAGCAGCAGGGCTCGTCTCGGAAGAGATATTCATGAAACGGGGAACGGCGTCAACGAGATAAGGGATGTCCTCAGCAGGGTTAGGTGCGGTTCCGTGGCGACGCTGACGTCTGATCAGCAATCCATATCGCTTCTTAAACCGATGAATCCATCCCGGTGAAAATTCGGGCGCGGTCTCGCCCTTGTATCGGGGCAGTTGCTGGAAAATGGATTTGGCCTTGTCGGCAAGTTCCTCGTTGGACGGGTTGCGACCGGACGCGACGACCTGGCCGTGCCAGAGCAGGACGAGCTTCTCGACGTCGGGCCAATTGCCGAAGCGCAGACGCGAGCCGCTGAACTGGTTATCGTTGTCGAGACGCGCGTACTTGGGCGACAGCGAGTGGGAAATGGTGGACTGGCTGATGTTCTGGCCGTATTGGCTGTAGAACCACTCGATGCATGCCTTGTGGGAGGGCCGGGTGGTCTGCGAGTGAGCCCAGCGGCGGAGGGCGCGTCGCTGGTCGAGGGTGAGAGAATGGCGCTCCTTGGGGGTGTGGACGACGGCGGAGGTGTTGGTGGGCGTGTCGGGGGCGGCGGTGACGTCTGACATGATGGAAAAGAGGCAGCAGGCTCAGATGACGACGATGGGAATTTTCATCAATTGATTCAACGGTCTAAGCGTGTAAACGAACTCGACCCGGGTTTTGGATGTAAAGGGGGCGAGGTTGTGCTTAAAGAAGGAAAAAACGGGGGTCGGTGTTGATTTTGTGGCCTCAAGAGGGTTTTTGGCCGGAGCGGGGGGTTGCAGCCAATCAATCGCGCGCAGGTCTTGGGTTTAAACGGCATAAACGGGAGCGACGTGGAGTGGCCTGTGCGTCTCATTGCATTGAGCGGCAGAGCGCCCGACAGGCATCGTGGGCAACGACATGCCTGTATCTGCATATTCCTGACCTAAGCAAGCAACCCACCTTAAGGCTAGCAGCTTATTAGCAAGTTGCCAGGCTGCTTAGCTACCTTAAGTACTTAAGATACATACGCGATAGTTGCCGTGTATTCAATGATTGATTGATCCACCTCCCAAAAGGTGTTACATGTAGGTACCTAGGTATGTATGCATGTCCGGGCTGTCTGTATGCAACCTACCTAGGTACCTAGCAAGCCAGGTACCTAGGTAGCTTACCTTGGAAGAGAGCTGACCGACGCGTTCCGGTCTGATCATCGATACTACATGCTACAGTACATGTACACGTTCCGCATCACGCCGTGGCACTGGCCTCGTTCCGTATGCAAGTACGAAATGCAATGGAGACTGAGTGCGGGTTAGGTTAGCATGAGGCCATGCCCGCCGACTCGATTGAGGTCTCGTCATGTTCCAGCCTCTAGCCGTTTATCCGGCTCGACATGCCGGGCAGACTGGCAGGGCCTCATCGGGCACATACATACTGGACATCTGGACATCTAGCCCTTACATTCAAGTGGACAGTCACTCGGTACCTACCTAGAGAGAGGTACCTCTTGCTGCAGACGGCCACCTGCATTAACTGGAAAATATCCAGGCGAGGAACCAACCCGATTTTTCTTTGACCTCCACTACATGTAGATAGTGTCCGAGTATAGTGAACATGTACCTATTCATACTGCCAGGCACGCGTGAGCTGTTTGTTACCTGAGCCTCGAAGGTAGGTTAGGCTCGATTCCTACCCAGTAGCGATATTACAATTTGCTGTCCACACTAGATTCGTAGCATTTGACGAGTCAGAAGAAAGTGTTTCATCGTCAACAACATCATTATCGTCATCATCATTGGGTATTGTATCAGTGCTCGTCCGATCCTATCTACCTAGTATCTATCCATGCAACCAGCGCTACAGATCGTCAAGCATGCCAAGCCCCATGCTATCTAGGTATACCGACAACGATACATGCGCCCTTTGCGGGCTCTACCTATCTCATACAGACATCTTCATCGCAATCGTCTTGTGCGGGTTATAATCCTTGACCACCAGGTCCTCGACCTTCCACCCGTCGATGCTGCCGCCCTTTTCCCGCGCGAGCTCCAGCGTGGGGAAGTCGCGCGGCTCGCGCTCGAGCTGGATCTTCAGCGCGTCCACGTGGTCGCAGTAGACGTGCGCGTCGCCCATGACGTGCGTCAGGCTTCCCGGCACCAGCTCGCATACGTGCGCGATCATGTGCGTCAGCAGCGCGTAGCTGGCGATGTTGAAGGGGACGCCCAGGCCCATGTCGCAGGACCGCTGGTACAGCTGACAGTGCAGGTGTCCCTGCTTCTTCTTGTCGCCGTCCTCCGTGTTGTTCGCGTTCGCGTTCGCGTTCGCGCCCCGCGGATAGGACACGTAGAACTGCGCGAACATGTGGCAGGGCGGGAGCGCCATCTTCTTCAGGTCCGCGGGGTTCCACGCGCTGAGGATGATCCGCCGGTCGTACGGGCTGTTCCGGAGCTTGTGGATGACCTCGGCCAGCTGGTCGACGCCCTGCCCGCTGTAGTCCGCCCTCGCGTCGGCGTACTCGGCGCCGAAGTGCCGCCACTGGAAGCCGTAGACGGGGCCCAGGTCGCCGACCTCACGGTGGGAGAGGCCCACGCCGTCCAGGAACTCGCGCGACCCGTTGCCGTCCCATATCTTGACACCAGCTTCTGAAAGAGCCAGTGACGACGTGTTGCCTTCGATAAACCAAAGTAACTCGGCGACCACGGCTTTCAAGAAGACACGCTTGGTTGTCAATAGGGGTAGTATAGGCTTGCCGTCCTGGTTTAGTGAGAATTTTAAAGGAGTCGGGGCAAAGATGGAGTATGTCCCAGTGCCGGTTCTGTATATCCTGTCAGTGGCGTCTAGGAGAAAACTTGGCAACCTCGGTAGCTCTACCTATCCGGTCTGTGCTCGCCATGGTTAAGAATCTCCTGGACGAGGTCAAGGTACTGATATTCCTCGTGTCTTTTTACGGGTGCATAATTTCCGCCTTGTTTTGGAGATGCACCGGGAACCTGGGAAGGGCTCGATTCGGTTGCTGCTAATGTCATTCTGTCGTGTATTTCGGACAACCAGCAGCTTGCTGTATTTTTCCGTATAACGAAGCGTACTGAACGCGTGTGGGAAATGAGACGCGTTCCGAGTTTAATGGAGGGGCCTAAGTCAGCAGGTACAGTAGTTATCCTAGTTATTAGATATAATTTATGCCGGAATTTTTTATTTAATAACTAGTGAATATTTAATAATTAATAATTATGTAATAAGTTTTTTTTACTTTTATTAAATGCAAAATAAAACTTTATTATATATTAAAAAAATATATATTTAAATATATATTTTTTTATTTTTATAATTAAAATATTTTATATATAATAAATATTTAATATTAAAACTATTTAATAATTAAAATAATTATTATATATATATACTTAAATAAGTAACTATTATTTTAACATTTAACTTAAGCGGATTTGCAATTAAACACTTTTAATTAACATGCAAAAGCATTTCTAGAAACTTAGATATTATTGCATATAGTGAAAACTTTCATCTACCAGTTGTTGATACAAACATTGAAGCTGTGGCTCAAGTATCCAGGACGCAACACAGACGAGGACCCTAATATGAAGATTTTATGCACTCAGTAGATAGTTACAGGGAAAAATTATCTTGAGAATAATACTCAATCGCGATTCCATTTCATTCACCCCCTCCGAGTATCACGTAGCTCGTACCAACCACCTAGATAGCTGCAAACACGGTGGACCGGCTATCACACCACCTTTTGGACCATCTTCCACATCGTCCCGAACACACATGCAGTCAAACAAGGGATGAGTCCCAGAATCTATTCTTCTCCTAGGCACTGAGGACCTATGACAACACCGTCGCGCCTCCGGAATGCTCGCTGCTCTCCACGCCTGACGCTCCTAGTCTCTTAATAGTCTGTATCGTATCATCCATCATCTTTTCTCATTAATGAACTGACGCGCTCGTTTTCCTCCAAGCAAGAACCCCAGAAGAATATAACAGAGAAAACAAGCAAAAGAGAAAGAATAAAGGGGGGTTCGAATATAGAGTATAGGTTAAAAGGAGACCATCCCGATTAAAAGCGAAGCCGCCTTGGTATCCACGCGCCAAACCGTGGAGTAGCCCATATAACCAAGAAATAAGAAAAGGTCCCACGCATGTCCTTTTCGACCCCACCCGAGAATGTTCAAGCAAAAGCAGATGTTGATGGAAGAAAAAGAAGAGAATCTTCGAAATGCCATGGCGCTAACAATGGCGGTAAAGATGCACTTCTAAAGAACTAGTGTTTGCGAGGTCTGCCCCCCAAATGGAAGTGGACTGTAATAGAGGCCGGTTTAACCAGCCAAGAGAAGTATAAGCGAGTATGGCTTCCTCTCGAGATAGTCATGCTCGTGAGCTGTACGTAAGGAAGCATCATGTAAACGCGACGATACGGCACGGTACACAGGTAAGATAAGATTCATCGTAATATTCGGGTATACTCTTCAAAGAGAAACGCAACTGCTAATCCCATCATCGTAAATGCTAATAGAATGGAGAGTGTAAGGGGTATTTCGAATGTAGAAAATCTTTCGGGGTATCGATCGCTTTTCAATGCCCTATACTTGTTCAACGAAGATGACTAGTTTTTCGTTATTTTCTAAGGCGTAGTTAAGGTCGTTGTTGCTCACGAGGCTGATCTTATCACCGCTCTGCTCGTCTCGGAAGAAGAGCTGGATTTGCTCCCCACTGGGAATCTTGGTTCGTTCCCTTATCTTCTCATACAGCTGCTGGAAATTCGTATCCGAGGGCACGCGAATCAGGAAAGTGTCATTATTAAAGAACAGCTTAACCTTGAATGCCGGTGCTGCCTGGTTTAACCCTGGGGATAATGACGTCTGTGAAGGCTGGGAAAGCGAAGACGTCTGGCGAGTCACCTGGGGCTGCCCATTTTGCATCTGTCTCGGTGCTGCTGATAACCCCGAGTACCCATTCCCGTTGAGGTTGTTTCGGGACGACTGCCGAGAATGATCATCCCTGGGCGAGTCGACCGATGAGCGCGAGCCGCCTGATAATCGGTACTCGTCGCCATTCGAAGTAGGGTCGATCTCATAATCTCCTTCCCTCGGCGCAAAGAACTGTTTCACCAAGTTACACTTAGAGATGTATGGCGGCTGCCCTAAAAGGTTCTTGACGTATTGATCCAGGTTGTGCAATCGCCCTTCCGTAATGGCGTCGGTCACATAATTAACGGGGCCGGGCATGTACGGAAGGGTTCGCTTCTGCGTGCCAGTATTCCCAGCCTCGGCCGGGAACTCGGTTAAGAGGGCGATCTGGAAATCGTAGAAATCCTCGTAGTAGCGTGAAAGTTCCCAATGTCGACCGTCTTCCAAGGTAGCCTCAATAACGAACCAATATTTGTCCTCGGCAAAGCAGTACCGTGGTATCCGAGCAGAGATAGGCGCATACATCTGGGACGTCGACTTCGAAGCGTATTGGTTCTGTTGTGCTGTGTTGCGCTGTGACTGTTGACCTGGTTGAGGACCGCTTTGCTGTTGCTGCGGTAAGGGTTTCCAGTTAGCGCATAACGTCGCGCAGTTGCCTTGATTAGATGGTAACTTACGGATGGGGGTCTTTGTTGCTGACTCAGGCGTCCTCCTTGCTGTAGGCTCATACGCTCCATGCCTTGCTCTATAGATTGTTGCTGCCCGGGAGGGCCACCTCCCTCAAACTTGCCCAGTGTAATGCTGCTGTTCTTGTACTCAGCCGCCATTTTCTTCCATTCCTCGACTTTCGGTACGCCAGCCCGCTTGACTGCGTCCTGCGGATTGGGAACGGCGGTATTCGTCGACATGTCTCGAATCTCGACAAATGAAACAGGGATCAAGCCGGGGCCGCCTAGGCGGCCGATCGGTTTCGCGACGAACCACTCCGGATTAGACTGCGCAATCACAATGATGGCCTCGCCAGCTTTTGCTTCTAGTTCGTCGGCTCTCTCTGCCTCAAAGTCATACATAACTATGCCATACACCATAGCACCGTTCTTCGTGACCGACTTGGAGCTACGGTGGCTAAGCGCCGGCGTTGTAGGCATGGAAGACGAGTTGGTCTCGGAGAAGCCGGAATCGTGGTCTTCTTTCTTCATGGCCGACGTGTGACCTGGATCCGACTGGCCGCTGTCCCGCTCTGTACGCCCTAGAGCCTGGAAAAATGCAACCGGAACGAGACCACGGGCATCCGCCTGAGCAGGGTTGCAAGCCTCGTACCAGTCCGAGTCGTTCTCACGACCAATTACGTGGAAAAAGTCGCCCCGCGAAAAACTCAGCTCTTGGTCCGACTGTGCTTCGTAGTCATAGAGCGCTCGAATTACCTGCAAAGTGTCTCGGGCATTAGCATCATATCTAATGACAAAAAGCGGGTCAAGCCGTCGATAGGAACTTGAGTGGCAGCTTAAGTCAAGAGCTTTACCAACCTTCTTAGGGGGGACAATGGCGGTTGCGGATTTCGGGGCGAGGGATACCTGGGGGTTTTTGTCCTTCTCGCCTTTGATAGACCTTCTTAAAGCCTGAATTGCGCGCATGAGGTTAGCAACTGTGTCCGGCGATGCGACTAGAGTGCGACGGGTATCCAAGCGTGACATGTTTGCGATAGGTTACGAGGTATGTCTAGAGGCATGTCTCGCAGGAAAGGAAGGGAGGGTTTGTGGGATGATTGCGGGCAGGCAGAGGAGGGGGGTTCCTAGGTTTAATGGCGCACCTTCATCGTCGTACAAGTCCTGTAAGTGTCGGAGGTTTGTGGACTGCGAAGCTCTGGAAGGAGGCGGAGGCGCAGGTGGAGGATCAAAGGGGGGAGTGGGCGCACGTAAAATGGCAGGCCTGGATTTCAACGAGGCTCAAGCACGGTTACGCCAAGGCAGCGCAGTAAGTGGGTGGCCCTTCTCGCAAATCTGTTCGACAGCAAGTCTGAATCAGTGTAATAGCGTGTAATAGGCGGCAAGTGAACGATCGTGGAAGTTCAGCCCCCGGGAGCGAGCAGACAAATTATGCGTCAAGGTGAGACCTCTTCTGGCGAAATAATCAAGATTTCCAGAGTGGGATGTTTTGATCCGTGATCAGTTAGTTGGTCGGTGTCAACCAACTATAGGTGCCCAAAAAATAGAATAAAAGGTATCGTGACTGTGCTGTGCTGTCCCTCCTTCTTAGGCGGTCGTGGACCGGATCAATAACGTTGGCCCTGTGACCTGCCTTCTTGGTCCTTTGCTTTCTTTCTTTCTTCTTGGGCTTGTCGTTCCTTTTATCTAGCTCCAACACGGTTACAGGAGCCTAGGCGTCGGGTACCAATTGTTTCCCAATAGCGTGATGGCGTGGTGGCCAATGCCCGACGGATTTAATTCCCTGAGGATCTTTGTCGTTGCTGTTGAATTGTCAGCGTCTCTCATCGGACGGTCGCAGGAAAGATGTCGACGTGAGTCTCTCGCTTGTGGGTATTTGGACAGTCAGGAGGACAAAGAAGGAGGAGAGGACAAGCAAGCAACAAGACTGGCTGGCAGCATTGCAGGACTTGTTGCGCTTGACTAGGATGGGGGGGAGTGACTGGCTGGGAGAAGAGGGTGGAAACGTCGAAAAAAGTGGGATAAATTAAGCGGGTGTTAGCGGATTGGCAATGGGGTCATGGCAGCTGCATGGGTCCAGGGCTCCGAGTGGCCCTCGATCAATGTGCCCTGCGATGTCTGGTGTGGCTGCTGTGGGTATGTAGAACGGGTACCTCACACCTCAGGTGTGGTGGGCAGCTCCAGGGCCTTACAGTAGCCTTCCCTAGGTACATGCATACTGGATGCATGTACCTCCAGTATGCATGTACTGTACCTACCTAGGGAGCAGGATGCACAGGGAGGGTCCCTATCTGCCTATGTAGGGGGTAGGGGGTCCTGGGCAAAGGACCTCAGGAGGGCTGGAGGGAGGGAAAACTCAACTCGAAGCCCTGAAGCCCAAAGTCCAAAGCCACTGCTAGTGGGTATTCCGCAAAATTCAACACCGATTGCCAGCACGCTGCCAGGATGTCCCAGGGCTACCGGGACATTACTCGTGGGATTAGCATAGCGGTCCTGCCGCGCCGTTGTTCCAATACCTAGCCCGTACTAGATTGCTAACAGTGAAGGATCTACTGGCTCTGGATTCCGTGGACCGGCAAGACGTACGATGGCCCATTCAATACCTGCTGATCAACTGCGCACGCCGGTATTCATTATATTAAAGGGAACGGAAACTGACTAAGTAGACAGCTAGGTAGATTGAGTGCCGTATATGTGGAATATACCTTGGGAAGTATCTACCTGTCTACCTAGGCACGTTAAGTCCATACCTACCCTAACCACACGACCTCAGCGCACGGATGTAACCTATTGCATGACTATCGCAGATACTAAACGTATACGCACAAGTTATAGCGGCGGACGGTATTGAATCAACTACATCCGAAGTACCTACATGCATACCTACACCAAGGTTGTTTGTCCCCAATGGCGTCGAGATGAAGTTGCAAACCGTTCATATCTGCCCCTCACTACCTCCGCATTCCCCTCTACTACGTGCTACGTCCCGCGATAGATGTAGCGGGTAACCTCCACTCGGTCTGCCAGTCTGCCAGTTCGGAGATGGATACCATCAATGTCGCTACTGTTACAGTGAACCTGACTTTTGGCTATGGCTGACGCATAGGGGCTCGAGCCCCGGGCGCATTGAAGAAGAGTACCCGTCCGTTGCTTGAGCTGGCTTGAGCAGAAGCCCCTGTCTGCCCTGCCCATTGGAGCGGCATCTTATCGATTTTCCTGCCGATTCACTTTTTGCTCGATCTGCCGACCCAACTGTTGGTCACAGAGGAGAGGCAGAAACGTCATCAGACGTTATTCATGCGGTAGCGCTCTCTTTGCAGATAATCAATCATCGGTTCGGGCCTTGGCCATGCACGTCCCAAGGAATGTTGTATGCATATGTACGTTGTATATATTGTTTGCGAAGTCAACCAACCCTAGGTAGGCTGCCTAGCCAACACGCTTCCAGATAAATACCTAGGAGATAGGTAGGTATGGGGCATCAGATTCGACATTGCATAAGGTGCCACTACCTACCTAGCTGCGTAGGTACCTGCGAGTTTCCGACAGCTCGGGTACGCTTTGCCTCCGAATGCAGGGCAAAAGGCAGATTTCGCCGCGCGCTTCTTCACAGTGCCCGCACTCGAGCCAACATGACCTCCCACACACATATCACGATTAAACGCGAACACGCGAAGTGGTAGCCTGTCGGCCGATGCAGTCAAAGCTGGAATATACCGAGGTATCCAGACCAAGGTCGAGCCCAGCGCGATCTCCACACCAGCAGAGTTAATCTCGTCGACTGACTGGCTGAAGAAATCTCATGCTTCGGTTCCGCCGTCCAAGGACGTCCCTTACTTCGGCCATACATGACAGAATTGACCCTTCACCACCCGGAACTCAACCTACGCGTGTACCTTGCAGCGTGCATATCCAGTGACGCCGTCAGACCGGAAAGGTTCTTACCCAATTTTTGAGGCGGCCAGCTAATGCCAACTTAAATATTCGTGTGTGGGCGCGTGCGTGCAACCAGGTTTCATGGGGGTTTGGCGATTATCCGAATAGTAAGCTGTCAGAGTATGTAGGGAAAATCTTAACCGGCAAGCCAGCGTACGACCTTAAACCCACACGTACCTAGCCTAGAGCAACGACCAACAGGACCTACGTATGAGTGCATAGTAGGGAACGTACACGCAATGGACCACTACGTACGGGTTATTCCTACTGGTCAATGGAGTAGCAGTTATAGGCGACCGCATGCAGAGCAACCCTAGGACGCCACAAGGACTTCGAGCAAGTCAGTACTCGCGCGGCTTCATTCCTTAAGCGCTCACCTTTCTCGACCCCAAGGACGCCGCTACGAGGAATGCCACTATTGGTTATCTTTAGGCAAGTTGCGCCAATAGCTACCTAGAGTTCTACAAGCAAGACAAGTTAGGGTTCTATTATTGTTGGAATGACCTACATAGGGATACCTCACTTCCCTGTACCTCACACTCCCTTCCTCGGAATATACTATCACGGACATGGTCTGTCACAAATCTAGATGCCTAAAGGGTATCCTGCGCCACAAACCCTTCCCTTGTTTTCCTGACGTATCCCTGATGTCTTTCATGTGTTCCTCTTGCGTCTTATGCTGGCATAATCCGTCCCAACCAGCACGAATAGAGGAGACGCGCACGATACTGACTACATGCAGTAGGTGGGTGGGGGAGGCGGGGAGGGGGCTTCAGTCTGCATCCCGTTCCAACCTTCCAATGCATGATACTGCTAGTCTAGTCGATTCAGGCAAAGGCGCATGCGGGTGCTGATGCTGCCTACAAGTGCGCTCCCCGAATATACGATTGCTATATATATCTACTGCATCTACGGCTTCCGACAGTGACCGATACACACTCCGGACGAGTTACAGCGGGCGGTGCTCACCATGGCATCTTACGCACAAGATCCACGAAGCTGCCGTACCAAAGAGCATATACTTACCTACGTTATTACCATATCGGCCGGGTGGTATGGACAGGCATGTCCCGCTGATTGACATCCGCCGTGGACTATCCGTCCAGCCCCGGGCCGGATCGCATTCCCCGATATATAATTCCCCGATATATCATGTGTTCTATTCCACCGCATACGCAAAAAGCGCCTCAAACAAGTTTCCCGCCGATGGGAGTAGGGAAAACTCGGAGCATCAAGGAATTATTTCAAATCGTAAAGGGCCGTTCATGCACAGGGTAGCTTCGGGCCATCGCCTTCCCGTGGACAACGCCAAGCATCATGAAACTGAACAGGGCCTGAAACGTAGAGACAAGAGTCCCCGGGGCGGCGAGGTCATCGCCCATCGCCCATCGCCCACACTTGCTATCGCCCCGCAGCGATCGCTGCCAATGTGGACTGCGTGTGCTAGTAGGGCTGGGCCTGGGGATCGGCTATTAATAAGATTAGATAAGAGGTAAGTAACGTCGATCCAGTCACGCCCGGCGCCCGGAGAGGCATGTCAACGGCAAGTCACAGATCTCTTCTGGGCAAATTCCCACCTGCCAGACGATGATCATCTACACCAAGAAGGGGGCTCGACTCCTCCCTCTCCCTCCCTCAACCGTGGATACTTTCTCTTGTTTCCGATCCGGCCAGATCTCCATACGTAGGCAGATTTTTGATCGCGGTCGGTGCGTCGTGTTGTCTCACGTCAAAACTCAATATCCACGTCACATCACACATCGGGATGCTTCTCGCTGAGATAATACCTAATTCATCTGCATGTATGTATGCCTGTCTACATGTCCTGTCTGCCCGTCCCGGTGTGCTTCGCGAATTGCACCCACCGACTCTTCGTCAAGGAAATGTGCGATACGACCGGGACCCGGACGGCTCGAGCATACGATCGACCACCACCTCGCGAAACCGCCACGGTAAGTCGAGCCGAGTCGGTCGGGAGCCCACACCCTGCGCCACCCCTCGATTATTCTCGCCTGATGGCGCTCGCGCTGTGCAACGCCGAAGTCCTAGATATGGGATATAGCGCACCTGACAGCCCCGTAAACGCACGAGTAGAACACGCGATTGAAGGCGTAGGCTTCGTTGGCCTGTCTCACGCTGTGCGATGTTTCCTACCTCGGTATACCAGAACGTATGGATTTCAGCAGCGCGCGTTACGTAGAGTAAGATATGACAGCTGTGTGCTTTGACTCGGTTAAGTTTCCGTGAACTCTCCTTCCCCTTGTGTCGTGCTGTGGATTGATGGGTTAAATCACGAAGAGAGGCAGCCTCACCAGGTGGAGATACATTCGAAGGGTATTATTCTCACCCAGGAGGCAACGTGTGAATGATTCTAATATGAATACATGTAGCCTGTATATAAGAGACTGCGTATCTGATACATGTTGATTACGTTTTGTAACAAGGCCGCCTGGATATATATTCAACGTGGTTTGAGAGCAAGAGATCACAGTAGAACTTGAAATGCATGCTGCATTGCATAATTGTTTCTTAAGACCTACGTTATCGACCACTCTACTAAGGTCAACTAGTTTAATATCATTTCAAACAACTAGTCAGTAGACTGTCAAATAGATGCCAGGGTATATGGTCCAAGACTCAGTACTTTGGGACAGGAACGCGTGTTCCCACTTGACAGAAGACACATCACTCAGGAGGCACAGAATAATCAAGAGGTCAGATGCAGTATCATAATAACAATGGATTATAGCCAGCATCGGTATGGCAATGTTGGCGTCTTGATGTAGACTAATACTTCTGTCAATGACTTGGACCATATCCCGATCACTACTTCCTTTTCGTCGCCTTCCAGACTCTAAACTGACGGAGCGGTAAATGCACGATGTTGGCATTCATTTCGTCAGGGTATCAATAGACTTGTAACCAGGCCACTCGGTCCAGAAACGCCATAACGCCTCGTAACGTGACAGAAGCCCTTCCTAAACACCATCTTATGTATGTGATGACCCAAGAGATGGCCACACTTCCCCTCGACCATATCTTCAGATCCAACACCATGTATCACCATCAGAGACCACACCTAGTTATCCACTCATTGAGTCTCCAGACATAACAGTTCGCTGTGATCTGAAAAGTCAATGTCAGGGTATTCGTATGGAGATGCGGAATGTGAGAAGAGGTCGTTCGAGGTAAGGATGCATGATAGCGGCGTCAGATTCATTCTCGGCTAGGGCCAAGCGTTGATATCCAGAGTCGTCCGTCTCGTCCAACATGGTCTCGTAGTAGAGATCAGTAAATGGCGGGTTTTTGGAAAGGTGAAAGGGATTCTACGAGAAATGGGGATTTGTCTGACGAGCATTACGGTCATCGAAGACCGCTAAAGTAAGAGGAGTGTCGTGCCGATGGAAGAAAAACAAACAAGTACTAGAAAGAAAATGGAAGGATGAATCAGATCTGGCCTCTTAGGTCAACCCTACGGAAGGCCTCGGCCTTGGCTTGCTCGAATGTTGGCCCGGCTTTTCCGGTCAGGAAGGCAATGTAGTCCTCCCGTTCTTCGAGCAGACTTTCGCCGTTGTGGTCGATAATGAACTGCGCGGCTTCAGCATCGGACTCGAAGGCAAGCTCTTCAGTGACGTAACGCAATTTCACATCCATTTTAAAGCTGTGGCCAAATTAGTATATTGTCTTACAACTAGGAGTGTGCATGTACTCACGCTTTGCACATATTCGCAAGTGCAGCAAGCCGCTCACGTTTGACAAACATATCCATGAGGTATGCTCCCATATTCGGGACGTCGAGGTAAAGCTGGAAGAACATGTGATAGTTGCCCAAAGCCAATGCCGAACGAACGTTCAGGGCGTGCTTGATCGGCCGTTCTTCCTTTTCTGTTGTAGTTAGATCCGCAATGGCGTCATTCAACGCTGTTCGGTTGGCAGTATGAATGAAATACAAGATGCGGTACGCCTTGAACTCGATAGAACTGCCCTTGATACCAGCCTTGTAGAGGGCACGCAACTGCGTCTGGCACTGATTATACTCACCGAGATCCCCCTTCTCCAAGGCAATTCGGGCGTGGATTTCATAAACGGAAACGGTGAACTCATTTTTGATGCGCTGGACTGTTAGATCCTGACGCAGTGACTTGAACTGATCGCAGATGTAGCCGTAATTCGATTCCTTCCGCCACTTCTTCTTCAACAGGTCTAGTGTTTGACGCAAAACCCTCTCGGGACGAACATCCTCTGGCTTGGGAGCCGCAGTCAGGCGAAGATATCTCTTCTCAAGTTTTTCATTGTGCCCAACGATGGGTCCAGTTTGAGGCGGCGGACTCGGGGATCGATAGGAAGATTGATAGCCGCCATCACCGCGGCGTTGTCGCTTCTCAGCGTTTTTCTGGAACTTACTTTTGGTTGGTAGAGCACTATCTATGGAAGGCTGGCTGTTTCCGGGCTTCGTAATTCGATCCTCGAGCGACGATGAAGATCCCTTGTGGCTTCGCCACGGTACTGTCGTACCATTAGTTTGGTCAGGCCCATTGAGGTCCGAAGATTTCCTCTTCTTAGAGATGGCGCTGGAGACAATGACGGTAGTAGCTTGTTCCGCTACAGTTGGTGGTCTCGTCGTCATCATCAACGCTTGTTGGCGCTCGGTCTTAATTATCATCTGTGGAAGCGGCATATTGTCCCAGTCGGTGGTATACATGGTGCCACAATCTTGCGTGTATCTGATGGTCTCCTTCAGTTTGGCCTCCATTTCGGCACGCGTTACACTAGGGTCCATGTTCCGGGGTTGGAAAGATCGTTGTACATAGCTACGAACCGAGTCAGGCCAGTCAAACTTCTGTTGCTGCTGCTGCTGGTCCGATGACGGTGCCATCGTAGTCGTTGATTGCGGAGGATTAGCAGGAGGTGTGTAGGAATACTGAGGTTGGGCTTGGTACGCCTGACCGAAGCCCTGGCGTAATGGGACTGCAGTGTATGCAGTATCTGAGAATGTGGAGTTAGAGATGAATCCAGATGGTCTTTAAGAACCTACAAATAACAGACAGGGTAAACTTACTCATAGTGTGAGGATACGCGTAGGTCGCTGGCTGGATACCGGGCGGAGGTGGTGCTGCCCAAGACATGCCGATTCGTACGGTCGGGGAGGTATGATGTGGCAAGTTGGGAATGCAAATGTTAGTAGTGGACGGATCAAGTGATTTAATATGCTCAGCTTCTTCACGAGCGCCGATGGAACAAGGACACAAGAGGTGATGCAGGAAGCGGATGGGTGTTGTGAAAATGAAGATGGATGGAAAACAAAGAATCGGTGAATGGAGAGTGACGGAAGATGAATCAGTGAAGTGGAAGAAGGACGAGGGAATTTAGGCGGCTTCCAGCTAACAGTTGGTGTCTTTTCACAGGAGGAGGTAGATTGTGCCTAGGGCAGCGCTGGAGTTAGTGCATTTAGCGCTACCTCCCTAGCCCTGGAGGTCTAATCTAAAAGCTTCCATCCATTCCATGTTCGCGTTGGACCTAGATACCTGGGTTCTGCTTCGGGGGATGTACATGCGCATGTATGAACCGCGAGTAGATACCTAGATGAAGGTACCTTTTTTTCTGTCCCCGGATTACAAGATAATCCTGTTCCGTCTGACGCTCCGATGCCCACGCAGACCTCACGCCCAGGCTGAGGTCGCGAGCGCTGGGCACCTGGACCTAAACTGGTGGGGTTCATACATGTAGGTACCTCCAAGGTGCATTCCATATGACAGACCGGTTTGCCCTCTTTGATTGTTGGCGATCCCAGCAGATTGTACCTCCAACTCTTTCAAAAAGCCTTCTTGTTCTATGGTGGATATTGGGTAGCTCTATCGGCAGGTCTATCCATTTCTCCACGCGGATCGATATGACGAATGTTTTTAAAACAGATCGACCTCACAACTGCCCTCAGGCCATCTTACCTTCCCGACGAGGTGCTTCTCTTCGTCCAAGACAATGTGGGGCTCTATGAGGGGTGAGTGTGTTATGCTAATAGCCATGCGTCCTGACGACTTTGTTTGATGGGAGCTACGGCGAGTGTTGAGGAGTCGCTAATGACGGTTTGTTGTTAGAAAGTACAAACTGCCAAACCAACAGAATGGGCAGGTTTACTTAACATCCCATCGAATATGCTACGTGGATAAACTAGAGCCCAGAAAGTACTCCGTTGCCCTGGATCTAAGAGATATAGAGAAATACGAGTTCTATGTATGCTGTCCCAACTATACTTGAGAGTGGACCTCCTATGTATTGACAACTCTATAGGCAGGGTTTCTCAAATCCTCTGCTAAAGTAACTCTTATCCCCAAGCCGGCTAAACGAGCTTCAATCCAGTCGAGAGCAGCAGCGGCCACATCGAATACGTCGCGAGGCAGTGGAACATCATCGTTGCCAACCTCCGATTCCACATTCCGCTCGCCCTCTACAGGTTCGTCACAAGCTAGCCCGGCGACATGGGTTTGTACAATATGCAGTTTTCCGAATCCAGTTCCATCCAACTTTGACCCGACGACCGCAAACGCGCATACACCGTTACCGCCATGCTTGGCTTGTGGCATCAAGCCAGCGCTCACCCATGTTTTGAAAGCTGCCATATCGAGCGTCACGAGCAGACAGGTGCCGAATTCTAGTTCTACTCCTCAATCACCGCTTCCCACGCGCTCTCGACCACAAAGTGTTGGGCCTACAGTCGATACTCTGGGCGAATTGGGGCATCGTCAAACAGACGCTATTGTAGCACCATCAGCGCCGACGACCAGCTTGGTTGACTCAGGTGGCTTCCAATGTCCACGATGCACGTTCCTGAACCATCCGTCTCTCCTATCCTGTGAGATATGTGGCGCGCCTCTCATCTCCCATGACATCCCAATACCTATGACCCAAGAGCAGCCTAGAACCGACTCGCCCGGTCCGACTCTCAATTTCGGCAACGTTACGGGCTTGGAAAATCCCGAAAGCGTCAAGATATCTTTTCGAAATGGAGGGGATAAGATATTCTACGAGCGACTCAAGGGTGCCATGACCCAACGCAAATGGCTACTCCAAGAAGCACCACCTGTTCCAATGAGCAACAGAGGTGGGGACGACGTCCGAGCAGATTCATTGTCAGGGTCAGGCTCAAGATCCGGTCGAAAGAAAACCGCTGGCATTGCTGGTTTAGAACAGATGGGGCTGGACCGGCGCAAGAACAACGAGCTGGTGATCGGCAGCTCTTTCGAAGATCTCGAGGCATTGATGGCCTCTGCCAAGGATATAGTAGCCCTTGCCGAGTCGTTCGCTCGCCAGGTGAATGGTGGCACCGATAGTGCAACATCTGAAGCAAACGCCTTGCTTGCCGAATCGGCCAGCCAGTTGGGCCTTGTGACCACCAAGGACATAGTCGGTGGTGGGGGCGGCTCCGGCTCAGAATCATTGTATTTGTCCGAATTGTCGCGCAATCTCGCCGAGTTCTTAACCGACGATGCCAGGGGCGTGCTCAAGAAGGCTGGAGGAATCATCAGCCTAGTTGATTTATGGGCAATGTTCAACCGGGCTCGCGGGGGTGTCGAGCTCGTAAGTCCCAACGACTTCGAGAAGGCGGCGCGGTTGTGGGGGAAACTAAGACTGCCTGTTAGGCTGCGCACGTTCAAGAGCGGCGTGATGGTCGTCCAAAGTCGCGATCGGACGGACGAGACCACAATCAAGGCCTTGTTGGCTTGGCTTCGCGACCTACACGACATCCCCCCAGAGAGAGAAGTACCATGGGACTGGCAAGAATTTGGCCGGGGCGTCACGGCACAGGATGCTGCTGAGCGATTCGGATGGAGCATCGGTGTGGCTGAAGAGGAGCTCGAGATGGCCGAAGAGAGAGGTGTGCTCTGCCGTGAGGAAGGTATCGAAGGCTTGAAGTTCTGGGAGAATTATATCGATACTGGAGAGCACCGTCGCCGGCCGCGGCAAAAGACGGAGGCCGATAAAATTGTCGAGGCGCTGAGTCAGGCTGGCATCCTGTGAGGTATCGTGTATGGCCGTTTTAACAAGTCTATGTTTATAATTCGATTGTACACCGTATCATCGTGAAGCCATATACTATACGATACAATCAAGCGCCCGAGAACCCCGTGGTTCCTGGTTCCGAGATCCGTCTATAGTCCACCCTCTAACCAGCCCTCTATATCCCCAGTACAGCGCAAGTTCTGATATCCGCTGAATTTTGAAATAACCATGTCGTTCAATTTTGTTTCCGGAACGTGATTTCATCATTCCTATCAGTCGGTGGGAGACTCTCGGTTCGTTTAATTTATGTGAGCTTTTCCATGAAGTTCCTTCGCACCTTCGTGTTTACGGTGCCACCCAATCCAAACGCCGGGACAATACGACACATCCTGGCCGCAGAGCTAACCAGCCAGTTCTTCCTAACCAGACTCCATCGGTCGCGCCACGAGAGGCCCGAAGTCGCAGGCCGATTATACATGTCGAGGCCCCACAGGTGGAGAGGGGTCGAGAACAACTGCACAGCGGCCGGCGCGGCGAACTGCGCGACCGTCGTCCCGCTGATCTTCTTCTGCAGCTCGGTCCCCATCCGCTCCGTCAGCAGCGGGCCGAGCAGCGGCGGGACGTTGAAGGACGCGAAGATGGTCATGCAGTCGCGGAGCGTGAACAGCAGGTAGCTCGGCAGGGGCACGGGACGCGGCGGGCCGCCGGGGCCGAACATCTTGACGAACACCTGGTCCTTGTAGACGCACAGCCCGACGTTGGCGGCCGACGAGGCGGCGAACTTCATCGTGCCCGACGTCACGTGGGCCGCGGGCCGGCCGCGCGCCGTCGACGTCGCCGTGTCGAGCGCGTTCGCCGTCAGGTACGTGCCGCCGTAGAGCGCGAAGATCAGCGCCACCGGCTTCGAGAAGAGCATCGTGTGCGGGCGGACGAGGAGCGACCTGAACGACGACTTCAGGCTGTTGGCGAGCGTGCTCCGCCCCGAGGCGTTCTCCATGATCGACCTGTTTCGGTGGATATATGTACCCTGATGAGCGAGGGCACGATGGAGGATACGGGCTTGAAACGGCGGTGCGGTTGGGTCACCTACCTGTCAATGATGGATATCAAGGGCGCGACCAGGGATGCCGCGCAAGCAGCGCTCGTGAAGTCCGCCCCTAGCCGCAGGCCCAAGTTCTTCGTGTTCCATGACTGCTGGGGCTTCGGCGAGGACATCGCAGTGGCTTCCTTGCTCGAGACGTGGTCGGTCTGATCGTGGGCGAAGGCGAGGTCCGCTACTGCTGGCGCCGGGGATAGTGGTTTATCGAGGCTGTTCAGGTCGTTCTTCATCGCGCCTTCGATCTCTGGTTACACAGAACTCTACATGTAACGCCTCGGTTTCGGTCTCGATCGGTTTACTCTACGCTTGACGAAGAAAGGAAAATCACAAGAACGGAAGAAGACGAGAGGACGCTTTGGAACACATTTGTAATACGACTCATCTATAGATAATAGACAAATACAAGAATTCCAGAGCGACATCCACGATGCTGCGTACCATGCGCGGCTTTGATAAAGAAAACCCTCACAATATCAGCTCGTCGTCCTGTACTACAGAACGCCACAGTACAATGCAACCAGGTAGTAACTAGGTAAGGAGGTACATGTCGGTGAGGTCATTGATAACCGATAGTGTACCGAGAGAGCTTATCTGAGATCGGAGATTATCTCCGTTTAACGCCGTCGTGGGGATGTGAACACGCCCAACCCTTGCAAGGTTCGGTACGTACATGTACCTAGACGTAGGTATTACGATCATATTGTATTATATAATTATTGTATGAATCGAGCGAAGTTCTTAACCCGGCAACTCAGAACAGCCATCAGTTAGTTCACTCGAAACATCAGCTGTCGATTTCATCGATCTCGGGCAGGGTCCGCATCGGTAGACATGTATCTAATCAACCAGGTCGGCTACATGACTTGGCAGTGCGACGCAGCGCGATTCGTTCTGGTGGAAAACATGTGCACCTCTAATAGTCCAGAACAGCCATTGCTACCTGAGCCTAAGTTGGCGTGCCAGACAGGCCCAGGGGTACACCTGTGCCAACAAGCCAACCAAGGAAGGTAAACGCAGCATCGACTTGTCAATTAATGGGCCCGTTAGCTATGAACGGTAGAGAAGACTTGCTATTCGAATTCGAGATTGAGCACCTACCCCTCAGCTCAACAAGGACCGCGTAATGTTTGCCATCTGCGACGCTGCGTATTGACCTATAACTACTTGTCATATATTCACCAGCTAATAAACCTAAACTTCCTATCCTCTTAAGACTTATTGTCCGTATATTCATCATCATTATACACCGTTGAAATTATCCGCTCGACGAGCACACCTTCAGTTTGTGCACGGTTAATGTCGTTGATCCTGAATATCCACAATGATTGTCGAGAGGCTTACGCCCGAGATGTTGATTTCAGCCCCCCAGAGGAGTCCTGCAATACCTAATTACGACGGAACATCGGCCTTGTATACCGTCTCTACTCATGCTAATGGAGAGACAAGCAAGGAGATCCGCGTTTTGGATATTGCGACAGGGGATTCCCGGCAACTCGTTAGGGGAGAGGTGACCGATGTATCCTGGCTAGGTGACGGTTCGAATACCATCATCTACCTTGAGAAAGGAGAGCATGACTCTACCTGGCTCTTCGCTGCAGATGCCAACGGACTTTCTAGCCCCTGCGCCATAGGCAGTATTGCAGCACCTGTCTGGGGCTTCAAGACGAAGCCCCTTGGAGATGGCACCATCGCTTTTGCTGTAGTTGGTCTTGCCTCTGCAGACGGCAAGTTGTTCAACGGCAAGGATTGGAAGCCGCCTCATACTGGGAGGGTATATGATAGCTATCGAGTGCGAGAGGTAGGCAATTTCTGCCATGCTGAGAGACCAACCAGGTGTCCATGGCTAACGTTCCGTGGTTTTAAGTCAGGCACGTTTTCCAACGCCGAGAGACACGCAATCTGGTACTCAACTTTGTCGAAGGAAGAAGGCCAATGGATAATTACAGAGCCACCACATAACGCTCTTGTGGCTACTGACCTCGAAGTACCTATCAATGTGTACGAGTTTGATAGCGCTCGAACTCAGTTCGACATATCCGAGAGCGGAATTGCGTTTGCGGCCGAAAAATTCGGCGTTAGAGACCCAAGTCTCCTGGGTACCAGCGATATTTACTACGTCCCGGTGGATTCGTTCACTTCAGCAAGCGCCCATGGACCCAGAAAGATCGGAGTGCAGAGTGAAGACCTTCGAGGCTCTAGTTCACATCCTCGGTTCAGTCCTGACGGCTCCTTTCTCGCGTTCCTACGGAGCCCGCGACTGGTTTCGGACAGAAACCAGATCTTTATACATCAACTAGGGTGTTCGGAGGCAATTAATGTCTTCGACATGGTGACCGGCATAAATTGGCCGCTAACGCCCAACGGGTTCGAGTTTTCTCCCAACGGCCATTTCCTTTACATTACTGCCGATGACTGTGGACGAGTCGGGCTTTACAAAGTCGACCTCCAGCCAAATGCATACCCAACAGCACTGTTGCGCAGTGGGTCGGTAAGATCCTTTTATCCCCTCGGGCGAGATAACAATGCAAGGGTTCTGGCAACTAGCTCTAGCCTAGTGGAAAGCTCCCTCTACCAGATTGTTGACGCCGACCCAGACGTCGAGCCGCTCACAGTTTCATCGGCCATGAAGAACGGCGCCAAGTTTGGCCTATCTCCGAAGCAAGTCTCCGAGATCTACTTTGAAGGAGGTGGCGATTATTGCGTACACGCCTGGATGATAAGGCCTCGCTTCTTCGATGAAAGTAAGAAATATCCCCTTGCACTCCTAGTGCATGGCGGTCCTAACAGTGCTTGGAACGACCATTGGAGCACGAGAGTAAGTTGTTCGCTCCCGCCATCTCACTCCTCTATTTGCTCACAAATAGCGTAGTGGAACCCTGCAGTTTGGGCTGAGCAAGGCTATATCGTCGTTACCCCAAACATCACAGGTAGTACAGGTTATGGTCATCATTATGCAGAAGGTATGCCAAGGAAATATCCTCTGATAGCGTTTACTCACATGTTGGTAGCTGTACGAGACAGCTGGGGCGGCCGACCCTACGATGATCTTGTAAGCTGTATGGAGTACTTGAAGAATGTTCCTGGAATTGATATCGACAACGCAATCATTGCTGGAGCCAACTACGGAGGTTATGTGATCAACTGGATCCAGGGCAATCCCCTGGGTCGCCGCGTAAGTGGCTTTCGTTACCTGTTACCCCAGTTCATCCCGCTGATATGTAGGCTAGTTCAAAGCCATGGTATGTGACGACGGTGTATTTCACTTCCCGTTGTTCATGCTCCAAAGCGACCTGGGTGGTGATGATGGTGGGCTCGGCTGCCCACCGTTGGCTTGGGAGAATCTGGAAGGCCTCGAGCGATACAACCCAGCGCGTCCGGACCTCCTCAAGAACTGGAAGACTCCTATGCTTGTTATCCACAATAACAGTTATAGGTATCCGATCACAGACGGCTTGGCTGCCTTCCATACACTACAAACATTGGGTACACCGTCGAGGTTCCTGACGTTTTCTAACGAGAATCACGGGATGCTGAGAGGAGAGAACTTGCTAGAATGGTATCATCAGGTCTTTGCATGGATTCATAAATACTCGGGAGTTGCCACCAACCATGATGCCCCAGACGGGGTGGGTAGGCAGTGAGCCTTTTTCAGCACCGCTTTCTACTTGGACATATAGTGCAATATAGTTGAATAGCGGCATTTTGTGCTCCCATCAGACATCCCCAGTACACGCCTCGCTTAGCATGTTTAAATATCTGGACTCAATTGCCTAAGGCAGTCTTAAGGAGCTCATCCTTCTACATGTATCGCGGGTGCAATAATGGAACATACGCAGATAACATCACAAATATGATAAGTTCTCCCATGGAAACCATAGAATCTTCTTGCTGCCAGATACATAAAGCCTTGTTCGAAAGGTCTACAGATAATATCAGTGCTGGGTATGGAGTACGTAGGCGGTTCATCTGGTACATAAGTATCTAGGGCGTCTGGTAAGCTAACATCCAATACCAACCAACAATTTATGACGCAACCCAGGCTTCTTACATCATACACGGGTGTATCTATAATTCCCAGGAGAATATATTGCCAGGTATCATATAGAAGCTATTAAAGGCGGTTCTTGACAAATCTATCCAAGTATCCAAAGTGGGAATTCCAGTAGATTGGGTAGTAGAGTTTGGCGAGGATGTTAAAAATGCGAATGAGATAGAAAACCTGAGAGAATTGAGGATAATATAGGCAATCGTAATTTCATACATAGACACTCAGTACATTAACTACACCACGCCTGGCCTACCTTATGGTATGGAGTATCTGTAGATACTAGGCTGACTAAACCCTATCAAAGGTGTACTAATAGTATAAAAGGAGGTATTCAGTAACGCAATGTCAGGAAACTTGATCGGTTGACCTACTGGAGCCTTCTATAATTTCACATAAACAATAGGTACCTTATTCAAGTGTAAAGGTACCTGCCAGATAGGTAGTCCGTCGCTTCCATTTGGCTCTTCGAGCTCCAGCGGCGTCTCTTCTACGTCATGGTCTGACGTCCAGATTCAAACTCAGATTGGAATGAAAGAACACTGATGTCACTGGAGAATGTGGCATCTGTCATCTGAAAATCAACATTGCTTTAGACACCCCCTAAACATCTCACGTAACCATCCATACCCCCATACTACCTACCTAGCTGACAGCTGTCAATGCCTACCTAGAGGCTACCTAGGTGCCTAAGGTTAATAGAGTGCCTACCTAAGACTTCCAATGGCTACCAACAACCCTAATTGGTACATAAACTATTCGTTGCCTAGGTAACTCATTTCCTACCTATGGCTCATCTCTAGGTAGACCTAGTATTAGTATTAGATAAGGTATCCAGTAGGGTAGCCCATATGGAATCAAATGGACTCAGTACGCGAGAGATAAGGCATCTAGGTACCTGAGTGCGCCTGTAAGACGACCTCAGTAAACTCGTAACGGGCTGTGACAGCCACTGGCATTGATATGGGTCGAACCTGCTGGAACCATTACCTAGCATTGATAGCTCCCTCGCTGACATACCGACACACTGCCAGATGGGTACCTATCTTTCCCCCAACCTTGGTCTTCCAATCTCTCCCACACACATCAACGTCACGAAACCTCCACATGCACCGGTGTGAATCAGACCAATCTTCCTGGGAACATACATACGTCCATATATACGTGTATACATGCAGCCCCTATGATGGATGTTTCTACCTTATGATATATCTAACAGTTTTGATTCCTCCCCTGTGTTCATCTCTTGGTTTTCCATGGCTTCGTACTTCGGGGTTATGCTAATGGTACCGGGCAGACTTTTAATCGACTGTGTCGACAGCATACCTAACATCATCAACGCAGACAACATCTACAATCTCTTCTTCACCACAAACATTCACTGTCAACGGCCAAGTACCAAGAACGCAGGCATACCGGACAGTTGACACGAACTCCAACTCAGGCCTACCCTCGAAAATTACCAACAGAGACCTCTAGACCCCTTAGGGAGGGGCGTGTATCCTCCAATACAGGTCGAAACCCAACCCCCCCACGCCCTAATTATCGGTCCACGCCCCTCGCTTTAGTCGCTCCAACCTCTGTCGAATGATGCAATCATCCGCGTCACCAAACCTGCAGCAACATAAGCACCAGAATCGCAGAGAGCAACATAGATACGCATTGATAGGTACGTACCTCTAATCCTAGCGTAAACTCTAATTTTCCAAGGGGTATATAAGGCCGCCCACCTCCCAGATTTTTCCCATTTTCTCTCTTCTTTTTCTTCATACAACTCCAGACCCGAGTGTTCAGACACAGTGATATCAAGCCGAGTTATCGTTTTCATTGCAACACCATTCACAATTCCCCATTCCGTCCCCATTCTGTCCCCGATTCATTGTTCTATTTCGTTCTCCGAGATCACAAGCTAACAAATCAGCATGGAATCATCCGGTCTCCCAGCTTTCGACCGATACTCCACGCCCACGGGCGTCGGTTCCCAGCCATAGAAGGCCCAGTCCCGACGTCCCAGGCTGTGCCTACGAAAGCTGCTCAAGAGATGGAAGCGAGCGGTGTGTGACAAGATCAAGCGTCACACGGAGCATACCAAGCCCAGTGATGTATGCTTCCCTGCTTGGTCCTGGGTCCTCGTTGTGCTGGTTACTGACTCTTGTCCACGCAGTGGTTGCTCCCTAGACGGCAACGCCAGTCAGTAAGTAACATCCAGAAACCCCGGTTGTCTATCAGCACTGCTTCAACAGCCTCGTCACACGCCAGATTATCTGAATGTGAGAAAGAATGCTGACCACGTATGCTACAGCGCCGTTCGTGCCGGCAATCCCTCGAGCAGTACCAGGCTCGCAGGGAGATGTCTATATTGCTCCCCTGCAATATAGATGAGGCGCAAGGTATGCTGACCCGCACAGTTCTTGGACGCCCGTCTCCTCCTTTGTTTAATACATGATAGCTAACTTGAAATGTTGAAGAGCCAACGCGGCCTTCCTCTCATCACCGGATGAGGAGGTCGGCAGCCATAGGGGAGGCTTGGCTGCCGACCATTGAAGAGGAGGAAGAAAGGTAAGATAGACACCCATCCGCGAGTCTCCTTGCTTTCGCTGACACGTGCTCAAACGAGTCAGGTAGGTACGTGGTTTCTTTTGTTTGTTGAGTTTTTCTTTTGCTTCTGTTTGCTGTATCGTCCCCCCCCCTTTCTCTTTGCCTTTATTATCTGGGATGTTTCCCTCGTTTCGTACACTTTTGTTTTCTCACGTGACCACTCTCTGCCCAGTTCCTGGTGTAATCTTCTAGCAAAAGCATGACAAAACCCGGGGAAAAAATTGAAAATAAAAAATAGCCAAAAAAAGTTTTTTTCTGGTTAGGATTGTTTTGTCCGTCTCTCCGTCTGATTCTGTTTGTTTCCGTTTGTTTCCGTCCGTCTCTGTCTTCTGTCTCACCCCCCAACCACACCCCTTTTCCCATTCTTCTCTATCCCTGTCGTTCTTTTCTGTATTCTTGATAGGTCGTTCTTGTGCCTTCTGTCTCTTCGGTTACGCTACTTGTTCTTGTCTGTAGGTTTCCGCTTCTCTGGTTCGGCTCTTGGTTCAACGGTCCCCGGTTCTTGGTCCTGCCTCGGCAGCCATCCTTCGTTTCGACCTACGCTCTTTTCGATCCATTTTTGTCTACAACTTCTTTCTGGCCACGACAGCGTTTTGCTTTTATAATAATTAGCGTTTTCGGTTTTTAGTCGCTCTTTTCTCGAAGTCTCCTGGCCTAGCGTTTTGCTCTTTCGTCTATCAACACTCTAACTCGCCCCAGCGTTGCTAGTTCCAGTCAATCATTATCCCACTACTTTCTGGTCCCAGCGTCTTGTAAGTCACTCTTTTTTTTATGGTGTACATGGAGGAATGGGGTACAATGTAGATTCATATGACTGGCTATTTAATGGGCGGTGAAATCGGACTCTGCTACCTTCCCGCGGTATCGCCCGTCACGCTATTGTGCGGCCAAAGCAGAGACGTCGTCTCCAGTGAGACTCGATTATATTATAAGGATCTATTGGCGTATATTAGTCATGTAATCTTCCGTGACATTTGTGTTCTATGTCTAGCAGATACTGTGCGATCTATGAACCCAGACTGATCACAAGCGTGAGTCAACGTCTGGGAAGATGAATAATACAGCTACGCTGATGGAGTATTAGTTCTATCAATATATTCAGGCAAAACTACTTATAGCGAACACTATTCATAGATCACCCTGTAACACAACTGCTCCGAAGAAGCAGAATGGATGAATTGAAGAGTAAAGACTAAAAGAAGACGGGAGTATGTGAACAATTGTCCCAAGACTCGCTACTAATCTACCTGTCTACATCGGGGAGGCAGGGGCTTCTCCGAAGCTCTCCGCCTGTACCATATCACCATCCATCCCATTGAACCAAACAACTAGTCACAGTAGCTGTCGTTCCTTTTAACGGCCATAGAGCGTATTCCGTTTCCGTGTCCAAACCCAGGCTGATAAGTACGGCCCACAAAACTCGTCCATCATCTGAGATACCTCGTCAAGATCCTTTGTAGCGTTGAAGGAAGGGTCGTGATTGCACATATACCAAGCCACCTCCTGACCTATGAATCCATTTGCTGTATCAGGAAAAGCGTATCCCCTATACCAAATCTTTTTAAACTGTTCTAACGCGTAGTCGGTGTCGTTGCTATCGAGGTGAATACTGGACGAGGGGTAATTCCACATCATCGCTGTGGTATCTCCGTCAAAGGCACCTGGAGATATGTCGATTAGCTTTGCATGATAATTCCAGAAAATTGCCATTCTATAGATTACGGAATATTCTTCTGAAAGACGTAGTCGCAAGAGATGGAGCTGACGAGCCGGAGGAAAATCAACGGTCGCTGCATTTCGTAACCCAGCTCCGGTGGGAGTATGATTGCCGAAGTTTTCTGTTATAATAAAAGGGAAAGAAGGCTAGTAGTGTGGTTGAGGCTTGTCGGAACGCTTAAATCAACTATGTTGCTGGTCAAACTGACCGTGCTGTCGGTTAAACGGTGCTGTTGGTTAGACTTACTATACCATCGCTTAGACAGACTATACCATTACCGAAATAGACTCTGTTGCTGCTTTAAATATAATTGTATTACTCGCCATGGAAATTGGTTACTAAGTGAGAGCGTTGGCATGAACCCGCGTGCAACAAAGAATATCTTATAAATTATAACCTCGCCGACGCGAAACGGCTATTCTGACTGTGTAGATGGATAATC
>JWIU01000086.1:68046-83160 GCA_000966885.1 Xylaria sp. JS573 | reverse complement strand
CTTCGTTGAGAAGTGTCCGACATGCTGGAAGAGTCGCTGTGGGGACTTAATGGCGTTAGGATAGCAAGCCAGCTGCTACCACTAGGCGATTCAGAGTTCGTATTCACCTTCCCGTTCCAGTACTTTCTTCGGCTAGATATATATATCTGGCTGTACAGTAGGACGGCCGATTCCGGAATTGATCGTATGCGCTGGGAATAATCGGTCGAGGGGCGAATCCTGGCAGAAGTCAAAACTATAGTCGGTTCCCGCGACTGTGATCAGGCCTGCTTCCATGAGGCCACTCCGCCACGGCATGAAGTATCCGAAGATTATGCGCATGCACCGTGGTCTGCCTGTAATAGGCGCGGTATGTCCGACGACGCACTCTATACCCTATCGAGGTGCTTTCATGAAGCACCTCGAAACGGAAGGTTGACCCGCATATGTTACCCTCTAAACCCTCACCGACATAACCGTGCTTTAATGAAGCAACTCGACACGGGGAGGAAACTGCCTCATCACTCGTTCTGTGGCATATTGAACCGCTTCTGTTCGTATAAACAGGGGGTGATCTCGGGGGGTCCAAAGCTTGCGTTCCGCTTAAGTGAATAGCAGAGAGGTAAGGATAACTTCAGGACCAGCAGTTGGAAGAATCGTAACGTAGGCACCGAGATTACACGTCCCTGGTTTCATAATTAGACTAGGTATTGGATCGTGTATATAAAGCTTCTACATGTTCTTGAAAGCTCCTATGTATGTAGCTATGGTTACCTTCCAAAATGGATTGCCCCGGTAATTTCTGGTATCCCGCTGCAGCATGCTGGCGCAGGGAAGAACGCCACCAACCACTTGGCCCGAAATTCTACATACACTCCACCATCGGCCTATTCTTGGAGGAAATTTGTCCTGAGCATGTGAGAGATACATTCGAAGAGCTCCCTCTAAGCATTATGGAACCCCTCGCTCGATTCATCTGGTGTGTGGGCTCCCCGCCGATAGTCGAAGGCAAGGTTTCACGGCTGCCGGAACCAGTACGACCTTATATCGACAATCCTGAAAGCCTTCAGAAAATCGCCAAACAGATGGGCACGACGGTCCGCGCCTTGAAGGACATCTTCGTAAGTAAGGCGCCCGCAAAACATTTCACTTTTATTAATTTGCAATCAGGACACAGTTGATTCAGCCGTACAAAAGGCAAGAGCTAAAGTAGGAAAGTGAGAATCACGATGATTCAGTGGGTCATCTAAGGGACTGGTGGTTGGACTGTCTTGGTATTGAGCAGGATACTTGATGTAGAAACATTGATGTACCTAAGTAGTTGTTCTGGAAACGGTATTTCGACATAGGCTCCAGCCGATTCAGCTACCCCTGCTTCTCTGATGGCCTTTTGATCATATGCTCCCAGGGTACCACCGGCCGAGGTCGGCAGTCAGCTTCCAGTACTCGTCAGCTTTCTCAAACGAATGTATCAGGGACTCGTATCTCACGGCAGTATTCGTCATGTCTATGTTCATTAGCACGGTATCGTTGCCAAGTTACTTGGTACATGCCTTATCTCAACATTAGTTATTATCGGGGCGCAGGGCTGCTTCGTCGTTTCGTATCTTTTACACCATTCTTTTACGATAAAGCGGCGATGAGCGCAGCAATATTCGATCTGAATGTAGTCACACATTGGGATACTCTGAAGCCAACAAGATGGTAAGTTTGACGGAGAAGTTGATAGATTAGCAAATCAATATGCCTATATAAACAGAAAGCGGTGATCATGGAGACGCGAATGCTAAGGGATAAAGGGGGTAATATACGCGTGAGTGAATCAAAGTTTACACTGTTTGCAGTGGAGCTGTAGACGATGTCTCTGAACGACACAATCCCTCCGGCTCCAACCTTGCAGCCCCCTGATGGTTCCTCCGTACGATATCTCCACGTTTGGCTCGGACGACACCCCCAACAGATACGATTACCGTGATTATGAATGCAGGGGGGAACAGTGAAATAAGAGACAATGCCGCCACAATTAGGAAGGCTACTGAAGCCACAAATACCAATGCTGCGACACAGAGTCAGAATAGGAAAGGGGCCTGACGTAGGCCGCTGACAAAATATATGTAGAGGAGCACTGCAAGGAATATTCCATGAAAGATGATCGTCGATGCCCAGGGTATTTCCAAGTGGCGTTCCGAGTCAGCGAGCAACCCAGCAATTGTTAACCCAACCTGAACAATGTACCCCAACACAACAATGGCCCAGGCAACCAGGGGGGTTGTGCAGGTGATCCCACTCAGTAAGGGTAAAATGGAGGTGCCGTACTGCATCTGTCAGGTACCGGATCTAGTGATAGCGAAGGAGACCGACCTCGATAAACACCGCCTGAAGCAAGCTGAAGGCTTCCGTGACTGTGGAGAGGAATTGGTTTTCCAACCCAACACATAGAGAGAGTAGCAAGATACTACCAGGTAGAAAAAACGCAATGGACCATTTGAGGAATGGATGCTGCTTGTGTAGGATCCAGAACTGAAGGAGATGCAAGAAATTTGCAAAAGCAAAACTGATTGGTAACCAGGGGTTATTGAGAATGACTTGAGGAATCATCATGAGTAGAAGCGGTTCAGCACAGCGTAACATGCAGTACAGCGTGAGATAGGTACTGCACATGCGTATCATGTCGTACAGTAGCAAAACAACCCCAGACTTTACGTATCTATATATACAGTTATTTTATCCACGGTAAGAGCCAAATGATCAGTTACTAGATCATGTCTGTCTATGTAGTTTACTCTTGGCCAGCAACATTTGAAGAGCACCTGCTTATACAGTGATAGATGTATCTGGCTTGGTTACAAGGATCCCATCACATAGATCTACATGGGGTAATGTTGGAACCCTGCTAAACCGGTCGTTTAGAAGCTGACTTGCATATGCTGGCCCGCATATTTGATTACTTCAAGTATGTTCGTTCACATTCGCTCGCTAACATCCATGGTTTCGTTCGCTAACCTTCGCTCGCTAACCTAACATTCACTCACTAACATTTATTTACTAGCATTCGTTCCCTAACATTCGTTCCCTAACCTTCGCTCCCTCACATTCGTTTCACATTCGTTCCCTAACCTTCGCTCCCTCACATTCTCTCACTAACATTCTCTCACTAACATAAATCCTCTTTTGCACCAGCCTGCTTTAATGCCAAGCCCTCGCGAAACATTTAATGGTTGCAGTCTTATGCCATTACTATCTGTCATCTTCTTGTAGTGTCCTGGTTCTGGGATTACACAGGTCCAGATGCAGGTTCCTTGTTCTTGCTTATCTCGAGCTTTCCCTCGCCCTGGAACCATACGAGATTGAGGCATCAAGAAGGGGTACCTCGGGTCACTTTGAGATGGACGAGCTGTGTTGGCAAGTATGGAGAAATAGGGTTCTCATACAGTCGTTTCGCGGTCCGCAGAACTAGGATTAACTCTGCCAGCCCGTCTGCGAGTTCACTGCCAATATTATTGTGTATAAGACTATATCCTGCTGTGCCATAGTTGTGACAACAGTCTTTCAGATTCAGATACTTATAAGCACGAAGTCTCGATTCCATTAGAACACCGGCCCGTGGGTATTCGCTGTACCTTACACAATAGCGTCTTCCCTGCACCTTTGAACCAAAGCGATTAAAAGCGACTCTAGACAAGTTTACCTTCCCTTTCCCCCAGCTCTCTTTTATGTTCTTTTGTCCTCAAAGTTTCCAAGTCAGTTATCATGCCATCATCAATCATCGACTCTCTCTCTGTGTCAGTTCAGCTGTACAGGTGCGGGCAGTACCTTGCCGAAAGCAAGCCTGACCTACTTGGCAGGCATGTTAGGATCCCTGCAAGATTTATGCGCTGGGGTATTTTCACCTACAATGGCCAATTCGAAGCTCCCCAAATGTACTACCCGCGGTACATGGCAAGGCCGCATGGAGCATGGCTAAACAGGGAACGACAGCTTGTTCCTATTTGGGCATTAAGTACAACTGGCATCGCTATAGCTCATTGTGTGAATCTTTACACATGGGAGACTTTCCATGCACCAGTTACCCAAGTGTATTAGGTTCCTCACTTTCGAACAGAGAACAGCTCTCTCACCAGCATCGATATCGTGCACAACCAGACGACACACTACGCCGTTGAAATAAAGGATGGGATTGCAGGAATTGTACAGCTCAGATCGTTCACAGAGGGAGGCGATGACGATATGCGCCCACTTACTTTCGAAGAACAAGAAGAGATGTTTCGAAGTTCTCTGCCCGGTGATGTTCTCAGCGAAATTCACTGGCAACAAATGGTCCATGGACGTTGTACTGGATAAGCAGTTCCATATACCTATGTCGCGGAGTGGACCTCGGAGATTTGACGGATCTACAGGAGATTGGGAGAACAACTTACAGCTATCTCCGATTCACGTAGCCAAAGGATTCCCCTGTAACGAAGCCGTCACCACAATGGTCTTGATTTGATATAACAGAAGGCGTTGAAGGGTAATACTTAGATTGATCGCTGACTAGCTAAAAGAAAGACTATCTAAGGGGTCGGCGACACGTAGTCTTTTATAAGGATAGGACGGTTTGCCAAGCTATCAAGGTCTCTTGGCAAACCGTGGTTTGCCAAGCTATTAGGATCTCTTGGCAAACCCTGGGCACGTGACTGACGAATGCGGGGTGTCAAGGAATGAGAGGTTGGTTTGTAACATCCCCGTAGCAAGGTATCCCCACATTCAGTCTGATCCCTTTTACCTATTGCTCTTTGAAGAGACTACTTGGTGCTGATGGTCCCACGTGGTTCATCCGTGACACTTCTAAATGAAAAGTGTCTTAGGCTTTAGTGTTGTAGGTCCCTGGGCGTGCTGCAGGTACGTCACGAGTACGTGGCTTATCACTACAAGCTCTCGAGGGAGCCCAGTGTGCCCAGAGCATAGAACAGAAGCCCTCTACCTAGGTAGTTTTGTATTGAGCCATTGAAGTACCCTGTAATTGAGCGAGTACCTTCTCATCCACCTAAATAGATACCTCAACTGCCTAACTGACTAGGTAGGGTACTTACTTAGGTTAGGGGGTTGGGGCTCTGAGGCTGATGGCGCGGCTGAGATGAGATTGGAGCTGATTGGATCCATGAGTTTTGGGGTTCGGCTGGGTACCGCCGTGACAGCCCTACAGTCCTGTGTGCCTAGGTATTGCATCCATGTACCAGGTAGGTAGGTATGAATGCGGCTGGTTAGGTACCTACTGCTACCCAAGGTACCTAGCCGCCTAGTCAGAAATTCTTAAAAAAATATGTACAGTAGCGATGCATCTTTTTATAATTTTGTCTATAAGCAGGATGCAAGATAACTCTTCTCTCTGACAGCAATCTTTTAATTGAAACATTGAAAAAATATGCACGGAAAACCTTCGCACAGTCTGAGGCTAGACTTTGACAAGGAACTGCCCACGTGAGGTTGTGCACGGGCCAATTAGAAATATCTTGAAAATCCGAACTTAGCCTTAACCTTACGTCGTTTTGCAGCCTTATCGTCAATGCCTGATTCTTGCGACCCGATCCAACACAAGATCAAGCTTCGCACAGCCCTATCCATTATTCATATTCATGGTTATCTTCGGAAATCCTCTCTCTAAACTAAGAACTTGATACCTTCGCGCAGGTTGCCTATTGACGGATTCTGTCTTCATCCTATTTGTGATCTACCCCTCCTCGCCTAAGCTCAAATGGTGCGTGGCTTATCCATAAACGGAAAGGGTACGTTTACTAATGCTTCATGCAGTCGTTCGACATAAAGACGCTCGATAAGGATGTTTCCTTCAAGAGATACCTCAAAGCGCCACAATGGATTGTCGGAGAGGGCCAGAAAATCTACTGGCGTGCATGCTTTGTTCGGGTCTACTCGAGTAGCAACAGACAGAAAGCGGTAGCTTCGTTTGATACCTGTGATGGGGAAGGCGAAGTACCGGAAGGCACCGAGATCTTTCTAGGAGGGGAAGAAGGGGTAATCAAAGCATAACAACGGCATGGGATCATTCATTATCATTCATTGTCACTATGTACCATCATTATATACCCGTTTCTCGCACCTATCAAATAGTCTGCTTCGGATCCTTGTGCCAGTGTACAAGTCCATGAGTACAATAAGAATAGCCGTATCTGCAGCCTGATGCGACACCAACATCGATACCGCTTGTGTCTGGTTCGACAACTCCGTGACTTCGTTTTGGTACATCTCGGTCGACTCGATTGCACGACTTAATTCATCGCCAAACAGAGGTTTGATCGACTTCAGCCGGCACCCTCGTAAGGTAAGATGGGGACTTGGTATAATCTCAATGCCACCTGAGAAGACATACCGAAGACCATCGGTAGTTTCTAGATACACGCCAAATAGCTCGTAAGCGATGTGCTCCACCTTACTGCTGACGATCTCAAGCGACATCTGGTAAACACCCGACTTGGAATAGGCCATCGAAACAGTTGTCACCAACTCGTTTCGTGTGTCGGAATAATATTTCTTCACAGCCGTAAACAAGTAATCAGGCAAAAGGTTCCTCGTCTCCAGCAGAGATGCCTCACGTTCCACCTGCATTATTCCCTTGAGTGGTATCTGGGAGGGATCTGAGATGGCCGGGGGTTGGGACGGCGCAGAAGGACACGTATTGGGTAACATCTCCGAAGAAGCTTGGGATGGGTCAGGCGTTGATGGCGGCTGGGATACGGAGGGACAATTATCGACTTGTGCATGTGGCGAAATCGCCGGCTGTGACCGAGGGGATTGAGGGGGGTTTTCTCTCCGTATGCCTATGAAATATTAGCTGCGATTGTCACAAGTTTATTGTAGACTGACGCTTCGTTCTGTGGTCCATATTCTCCCAGCTTGAAATTCTAGCCCTGCTCTCGTCAGGGATTGCGTCAGAGACACTTTTCGCGACATCTTTTTTGTGGTCGATAGACGCCTTCTCCAGCTCTCTGAGCTTGTTCTTTAATACCACATGACCCTTGAAATGATGGCCGGTCCCCGTTTTCGTTTTAGCACTTCGGTACGCCAACCAAGTCGCGAAGTCAATCTGGAAAATCCTCTCCGTTGAGCCTTCCCTGGAATCTTGTGCTTCTCTCCAAGTTTTGGACAGCCATGGCGGGCGCCGTTGGTGAAAATCGAGGCTTTGGATCATCAAGGGAACCAAGTCAGAGCCATTAACAGACTCGGCAGCGTTTTGCTGGCGGTCCCTCGTATCCGACTGGGTAGCTCCGTCGGCGACAACATGATTCATTTGGTGGGCCATGAGCAGAGTAAAGTATGGTATGGTATGGGAGAGTGCAACAAGGAACAGAGAGTACGAAGATGGCGGTTCGCCTGACTAGCTGGAAGAGCCAACCCATCACTGCTGTAGCCGCCGCCGACCAGCGGGATCCCGGGAGGGATCCGGGAGGGATCCCCCCCAACCCTGCTCATGCTGACGCGGATATACCAATCAAGGGCTGGATACTCCGACGGTCAGAAAATGCAGGCCGACACCCAACTAACCGACCAACCAACAGCCTGTAGCTCGTATGACATTTCAGCACGATCCCAGCAGTTACTGTTGGCAAGTTGGAGGTGATGCAAGTCAAGAGACCAATCAAAGTACGTCATTGATATATCCTAAGTATACGTATACGCCAAAGAAAAAGAAGCATTCGCGTGCATCTTTCATAGACCACCGGAAAATACACCCGGCAATTGATGGAGTGGGCATTGTTATCATCGTGAACGTTCGCGTAAGAGAGGCAGGTGTAAGGAATGAATGCGCGGGAAGTCGGTCGAGAGATACGGGCAGGACTTCGAGGGTGGCACAGCTGACAACAGTAGCTACAGCCCCTACCTCGCCGCACGCGCAGAACCAACGACGTCGTGTAGAATTCACAAGGGCCTACATATGGGTGCAAGGGTGGTGGGAGGACTTACGGGATTCAACATCGTCGGCGGGCTGACGCTGGGCGACTGCGAGGCCTAGACGGAAAGCCCCGTTTCCAGTTCCTGGTCGAGCGACCCTTTTTTAGCAACAGGATTAATCACGTGAAAGTTATGCAGCCCAAGCAATGAGCATAAAGCATCACGTGATGCGTGACCGGTCTCCGACGACGACTCAACACACGATTTACCGAAAAATGCGTCCCAGAAGTGGGATCACGTTAACGATATCTCGAATCCGCCTCTCGAAGGCCCGGATTGCGGCTCTTACAGGACGGCAGAAGGCCGAATATCGGGCCCTATGGGTCGATACTGGTTTAACCGCGCCTTCGAGGGGTCCTGCTCACAGGCTCAGCCTTCGTCTCGGCCTCGTCCTCGACCCCACCGCCACCTCCATCCTCGCCATCCATGCCATCCTCACCAACATCACCACCCGCAATATAGCTTCTGTTACGGAATATAACCCGTCCTTCATACTTGGAACCGTCCCTTGCCATTCTGGTCCTACAGTCTGCCTTTCCCCGACACTCCTTCCACGGGACCAGCCAGCTAGGCTACTGATGCTGACTACCTAGGTTAGAGAGCTGACTACTTAGACAACCATGCCTGCTTGGCCGTCACTCCGTAAGGGAATATTGTGCCGGGATATAGGACAGACCTATTCAAGGCGCATAATTGTCTCCGTTCCCGAGACCCTGAGACGGGTTTATCTCAAGACACACAGGGAGGGGCGACAGGGGGGGAGAGCAGTTGTTAGAAATCAAGCGAGGTGCTTAGTTGCTTCGACATGGGTTCGTACAACGCCGGATGGTGACCCTCAGAATCATCTGGACGCGACTGGTTTACTTGAAGGTGGGATAGTCGAATACTTCCTATGATATCTAGGCTAGGCCTGGGCATGGAGTGGCTACCAAGTAGCAGATTGACTACGTGCGGAAATGCCCGATTCTATGTGACGGCCTATGCGATGACTACTTCACGGGGTTGAGACCAGTCGGGAGTGTGTGGCCTTGAATGGTGTCTGTTCATTGTAGACAGGACGCCCAAAAGCATTAAGCCCGTACCTGTGGGCTGTACCTTGGGCGGCGCAAGCCTTCACGTTCGAAGCGAATAATGTGGTCCACACCCTTCGCGTCTGCTCACTTCCTTTTGCGCCCTCACGTTGGCTGGCACTCTTCCATACACAAATCCACTACGAGCACACGACTGGGCCGTCATTAGTGATATTATTTCCTCCCCGCGGGTGGCCGCTACGTCATCCCAGCCGCGACGCCAGACGCAGCAGAATCTATGCACCCAGGCCAAAAGTCACCGATCTGATCACGTACGCGACTCTAGAAAGGAGTGTGTGGGGTTAAGTGAGTGAGCTTCAAATCGTACCGGCCTGCTGTCTATCAGATTTGGAAAATGTCAACGCGGAAAAAGTCATAAGGTTTAAAGACCTGGTCCATTGGAGCGGTTAACAGGTTCACGGCAAGAGCTCGAGATGTTAAAACAGTCAGGAGACTCATTGCATGGCAGAAATGCCCTTTGTCTCAAGGTGGCTTTGGGTGAAGCATACATGATGGCTGGTTTGACGACTCCGTACCAGGTCATCGCCTCCAATACCTTCGATTCAATCTCGCAACTACCGTCCCTGCGGCCGATTCGCCCGAGACCGAACACTTTTGTGATCCCTTCCTTACCCGGCCGTGATGAAAATCGGCTGAGAGGAAAAACCCCGGCTGGCACAAAAGAAAGCTATGACGGTGGCCAGCTTGCTTCTAGACCCATGAAGCATATTATCTTATCTTCTTCAACTGGAAGACGACACATGAACACGCTGCAAGACAGGACATTCCTGGCGCGCAGCCCTGATACCCGTGGATGTGGGGATGTCGAGCTCGATGCCTTCGTCTTTGAAGGAGCCACGAACTTTGACAGCTCTAATACCATTCTCGGTGAAGTCAGTACGATCCTTTCTGAAGTGAAATTAGGGCGCGTAGGGAAAACACATCGGTTCAGAATAATAGCCGCTCAAGCAATCATGTCTCATAACCAAGGGGCCTTCAGCGAGGCTTGGGCTTATTGGGAGCAAGTCAAAGTAGCATCGCGTGACTGCGGATGGAAAGAAGGACACAGTGATATGGTTGCGAATCTTTCCATAAGCGAGTTGGCTTATCGATTTTCGGACTACACGAAAGGAGATGTGCTTTTGGAGCAGGCCTTGACAATCTACAAGAAAACAGGTCGGCACTACTTCTTCACTGGTCACGGCACTATATGGCAAGATCTGATTGTGAGGTCGCTGGTGAGCTTTTTCGGGACATGTTCTAGCAATCACCCGAGAGCCGAGCTACTCGGCGAGTTTAAGGCGACTTAGGATTACACGCATGATAGATTGCTAATAGCTCCATTTCACTTCGTTTAGTCTGCACTCTTCTGGCCGAAAAGCCCCTTGGGTCTCAGCCTGCTCTAATAGCCCCACAGCTTGGATAAGCGCCTGTTCGACAGCAATGGATGATATGATTTATGCGGCGGCTGCTGGCCGAAGCATGCTAGTGAACGTGCCCATGCGTGTTTCTACTGTTCCGACAACGTTGAATCCAAACTTCTTGTACAACCGAATCCCGGCTGGCGATGCCATCACAAAGGCAGGCAATCCATGCTGGTCTACTTTATTGCAGACCACCTTTAATAGTTGAGAGCCGAAGCCCCGGCGTTGGAAATCAGGGCGGATTGACATATATGTTAAGCCTATGTGGGTTAATAATACCATATCCGTAGGTTAAGTGCCTAGGTAAACTTACGACAAACTGCGTCAATATTTGCTAGGGCCCTCTCTCGTTCTTTCCTTAAATTGCGCGACACACTTTGCCATGCCGATAAATCAAGAGTCTCTGGGAGCAAATCCTGTGCATTCTGGCCAGGAGTCCCTTTAGCTCTATCCAAACTGCCCGTTTTATAACTGGAATTAATTTCCCGTGTCCGTAAAAATTCAATCGTCCATCCGCAAAATCCTACTGGCGTGCCATCTGATATACGTAATTGGAGAAACGTATCGGTCGGTCGTTTCAAGGCATCTCTCAAGCCTTCGGAATACCAACTGATTATTTCATTCTCTTGGCCTTCCGTCATTTTTATCGAAGGGAACATTATACGATACAATGGGCCACTTTGCATCGCTGGGAAATCAATTGTTCGCACAATATTATCCGCCTCAAGCAGGCCAACGTCGTAAATTGACACGACCATTCTGGCCGAAAGACACATGGCAAGGACCTTGGAGCTGGGAAGGCGAACGGTGGTGGGCATGGTATAACGGGATATTTGGATTAAAAAATTTCATGTGGGCCGTCTCACTATGAACAGGCACGCTAGCCGTGCATGGAATGTGATTTTTATTGTGGCTTTAATGCGTGCGCCACATACGAGCCATATGTACGAAATACGTACACCGGGAAGCCGCGAGGCCGTTCCGCTTGTCAAATTGAAATTTTGTTCCACCGGCAAAACCTGTAATTCCCAAGTCCACGCGGGTGCACAGTGACAATTTAATTCTCATGTTTGATGATAATATAGTTGACGAATCCGCTGTAGAACGATTGTGTTGGACTACCTAATAGAACTGATAAAACACCTCTGCATTTGCATGACGATGATGGGAAAACCCAGTGGGAAAACCGGCACCGAGGAGTTGAACAGGATAACAGGTAACTCGAGACTTTGTTGCCTAAGCTTCCAGTTTTGGTCCTCTAGCCACATCCATGATCCGAACTTGTGTGTTTTCCTGATTTATCTCTGCAGCAGTACTCCCTGCAATTGCACCTGTCGTCTTCATCACTGCCAAACACCCACATCGCAGGAATCAGCTGATTCTCATCGACTGCCTCTCGGGGTAGCATGATATTCGAGTTACCTTCCGTAACTTCCACGGAGACTTCTGGGCTTCGTGATTCCAGTAATCTGAGGCCGAGAACGTTCTCCAGTCCATGCTGATATAAGAAACCAGACAAGCACCGCAGGAACGTATCGTTATGGACAATTGCCGATGGCTCCTGGGCAGCGTAGCCGAATTCGTAAGGCTGTACATCATTTCCGAGGAATCTCAGTGAACGGGGCACGATGTGGCCATTGTACTTTCCCAACACAGGACCGGTATCACTCCCTGTTTCCCAAGGTGAGGAGACATCCCGAATATCCACAAGGCGCTCCGTCGGTTGGATTGCGAAGTGCTTGTGCAGCAAAGCTAGACCATAGACTTTATGGACTTGGTGATGCAAGAAGATGTCTCGAATGTGGCCAGTGATAATGTTCTCGCCACCCTTGTTCCGAAGAAGTGCACTTGCAGTGCTAAGACCGGCGAGAGAGTTATATGCGTTCGGGGAATATGCCACTCTGGTCCTGATTAGTTACTAGTCAGTGAAATAGCTGTTGAAGACGCACAGAGCCATATCGAAGTTCCTGATCAAGCAGCTGATAGTGGTTGATGTCTCGGAGCCCGGTTCGCGAAATGTCGACAGGTGAGACTGAGCAGTCACGGCAACAGATATAGCAAGAGGGAAAAGGCAAGCTAAGAGAGCAAGGATGTGTTGCTACAACAAAGTCTCCCTTCACGTCCTGGAAGACGAGCAAGAATTTATATCTGAGGCGCTTAGTTCCTTGATTCTTAGCCAGCTGGGATGACGAAGCATCGGGTCGCAGCGGCTTCCATCCATAGCAGCTGCAAGCCATAGTCTCGCTAAGTGATCTGCATGTCCTGCACCGTAGTCCGCTTTCTTCATTAGCTAGATAGGTAGTTTTAGGTATAGGGATCGTTTCCATTATACATCTGGGCTTAGGGATCATCTGCTCGGCACCCGATAGGGTATATGGGTTAAGCTAGACAAGATGAATTAAACGAGGTCGAATGAGCATGTTGGAGGCAGGCACGACTACCCCGCCGAACACCATATATCTTGTTAGCCACATACGCCGAGACACTCTATTTCGCTGACAGACCATTATCATCACATAGTACATTGACTCCAAAGAGCTTCGATAGCCGATATATCTGCAGGATCCCAGTTATTATGAGGCCAGAGGTCCCCTACGAGCCCGTAATAGAGCAAACAATATAATACTGAGTGTGGTATGTAACTTAAGTAAGAGACCAATTTGTTCGGACCGGTCGCCAGCACAGCTTGTACGCCTTGGATTCGTGCGGTTAGATCTTAGCGAATAGTTGCTCTCACAGGGTCAGGAACTGATCTGTAGTGTGAATTTACCCCAGCGCGAGGCAGCGATACAGTTCCAATATCTAGGGCAGGAACATGTGTCAGGGATATGCTTTGTCCAAGTAGGATTGATCTCCCGGTGAGGCTATGCAGACCGCCTATCGTAAGTTCCAACTTCCTGTCTAGCAACCAATCAGGCCGGATCGATCGTATCACCGCGTCTGCCGGCCTCGCGACTGCTATGCATCCGACTGAACCAGCCCAATCTATTATGGTGTTATGCATTGTCGCCGTCTGGTTGAGCCGCCTATACTAGCTAGATACTTGGTAGGGCCAATAGTCTATGCAGCTAGCTTCTGGTGTCGGCAGGGATAGGGTGTTTTCATCGTAGTGATATGGCGTTTGTGTCTCGTATGGTGGGATTGGCGCTAGCAGTCGTGGGGCACTATTGGGTGGTTCGTGGTAACTGCCGACTTTTGCTAGGTGGATGTAGCATACATATGCAGGGAACCAGTTCAAAGGCGAAGTTTCACGCAGATACTTGTTGTCCAATAGTGGCTTATTCTCACATGTAGGCTCTCCGGCCCGAGCTATGTGAGCGACACATCACAACCCACGGCATGCGTCGGTTTCGCTTTGTTTTATTTGGTCAAACAGCCTTGTTAGATATTGTTCACGCGGAACTTCCGAGGATGCTGCGTACATTCATTTGAGGCTGCCGTGATGCCCGGGGGGTGCAGCCTGCATAGTACGACCGAGCCTGACTGCTACCATCCGCACCATAGGCAGCCCTGTAAAGGCCTATGGGAACCGACTGACTTCCGGATGCCTTTACTTTATACAGGTGGCGCCAGTTCATGTTGCGGCAGGAAAGAGACCCTGCCACATCTACCCCGTGGGAACCCGGAAGCGTCGTTTTCAAAATGCCAATGTATCTACGGATGAACTCCTGGTACTGAAACATTCTTTTTTAGTTTTACAGCCCAAAAGCTTCTTGGTTTGGGTGGTCTTTACCATGTCGAAAATCAAGTTGCAGAAAAAGGCGGTCGAACTGTTCCGCCTGAAGCGTGTTGATCATGCCGACGCTCATTCCATGGTATACTCCAGAACCATTGATTTCTGCTTTCACTGGCCAAGCCATTACTTTGCCGACACTATCCTTGCCAGTTGGGAGGTTGTGGCCCGAGATATGGAACTTGAAGTTACGGTCGAATCGTAGCCTGCGCGAGGTGTCCCTGAAGACCAAGCACGTGACTGGATAAAGTACTTCGCTCGCATCATAACGGTTCTCCAAAACCCCCGTATCGAAAATGAGGGTAAAGCGTGGCTAAAGAACTGGCTACATGAGGTGATTCGGAAGCTTCCAGGTAACTGGTTTCAAAGCAAGTATGTCTGAATGGCGTCTTTACACATAGCTATCAAGAAGCTAATAGGTCTAAGACGTGGAAGGGGACCCTAGCAGATCGGCTGGCAGACGCTATCTGCTCGAACCCGCAGAAAAGCATCGAAGTGAACGATTCCAGTAAGGAATCGATAATGTTGCTAAAGGAGATCCAGGCATTTCGAGAGGAGGATCTGGATGGTTATATTAACGATGTTGGCTCTGAAGCATCTGACGATGTTTGGTCTGAGGCACCTGACGATGCTGGATCCGAAGCATCTGACGATTATAGACCTGAAGCATCTGAAGATGTTGAGTTTAGAGTATATGGCTCTGTGGTCGACGATGCTGGATCTGCATTAGTGATCTTGTCGCTATTGGGCTTTGATGGCGGGTGTTGGAATGGATGCGGATCTTGAGTAATAATTGCTGGTGATTTACCATCGTAAGATTCCAATGCAGAAGGGCGTCCTCCCATATGTATAGCCAGACTGGCACGTTCCAGCGTTCCGAATAGCCCAACGGGTGTACACTTTGCCAGGCTTACTTAACTTTCAACACCAGTGGTCTCCTAGCCGATGCTGCAAAGCTAAC